>VZRZ01006181.1:2767658-2900430 GCA_013398175.1 Climacteris rufus | reverse complement strand
AAAAAAAAAATCAACTATACTATGAATTAGGAAGAATAAACTTCAGATGCATGGAACAAATACCAGTGCGGGTGAAATTAGTAACAGTCACAGTTTTTATGGATGTTGCCCCTGCCTGAACTATTTTACTTTGACATACCTTTAGACAGTAGGATTTCACAAGTTAAAAGAGTGATATACTTTTTTTAGTAGAACCAAGTGACCTACCATAACATTTAGCTCATGATTCCAGCATTTCGATACTGAAGAGTCTCTAACTCACAAACTTCTGTCTAGATGATTAATCTGAATACTCTGCAGTTCCCTAAAGCAGTCCATTATTTCCCACAAAGCCTTTAAAACTTTCTACTAAATACAGGATTTTGAAGTGATGTCTGGCTAACAGATGTGCTTGTTCTGACACTTTTAGATATCTTCCCTCAAAACAAGAGTCCTTTCAACAATTCAAATTCAAGTCAATGGCAGAATTCCTATTGATTTAGAAAGATATGTTCAACTCTTGAAACAAGGAACTGAGCCTGAGTGTCAGACACTTTGTATGTAATATCAGACTAAATACAGAAATTCCAGTCTCCACATGTATCCATCAAACTGTTTTTATTATCTGCAGTTTAAAAATATGGCAGAGGGGAAAAAAAAAAGAGTTTTGAAATGGTTTCCATGAGAAATGATGGCTGATGATGTAGCCCAATAAGCTACTATGAGAAGTAGAAGGGCTACAAGAAGGTCTCCTTTCCCTCGAGGAGGGGCTTTGAGCACTCTGATCTAGTGGAAGGTGTCCCTGTCCGTGGCAGAGGGGCTGGAACTAGATGATCTTTAAGGACCCTTGCAACCCAAACAATTCTCTGCTTCTATGATAAGATGTGATATTTATGGCAGTCTCCTCAGCAGATTTCCACTCCTCTGAAATGGTCTCACCCAGTTTCTAAGACATCACACACCTCGTTTCTCTCCTTTAACTCCCTTGGACCTGCATTTCTTCTCACAGAGACGAACAATGTTGAAACCTTCCAGGCTTCAGGGTCTATATTTGCAGTCTGCAAGACTCAGAGGAAAACTGGATCATCTCTATGCAGCCACAAATGGTATAAAAGCAGATAGAGGTGAGAACCAGAATTTTTGTGAGTCTGGTACAAACCTTTACATGGTAAAGGGCTCATCACAGACTAATGATCTATTGGAGAGAGAACCAGGGGACCAGGTATGCCACTGAAGTCTTAAAGAAACATTTGCCAGCAGATCTTCAGTTCTGGTCAGGGAAACTTAACAGCCTTAAACACCACAACTGACTAAATAAATGTCTTATAATTTTATAAATGACAGCAGGAATGACTGCAATTATGCTTATTAGCAGATAAAAATGTCTCTAAAGGATTGGATTGGGGGGGCTTATAAAGCAAAACAGGAAACAGGCTCACTGAACACATCTGTGGTGCACGGTTAATCTAAGCCGAAGCCTTGCATACGTTCATTTTCCATGCCAAGCATGATCAGTATAAGACACGATTATAGTCTATCAGTTCTAGGGGTTATAGCTTGAACTACTATAGAAAACTAGCTTAAAATTATAATCATGTTAAGATATTACACGTATTTTCTTAAAGACCTGCTTAGCAATTTCGTATTTTGACTGCTTCAACAATATTCCCAGAATCAAGCCTTTCAAATTAATTACTTCATTGTTTGTGTTGCTTAGGATTTTTCTGAAGTCAGACTAGGAAAAAAGTTGCAAGTATGTTACAAGTTCTTCTCTATAACCTGCTTGTGCTGTATTCAGTTTGATTGAAATTCCACATAATTTATGACTTTTACAGCTCTCAAGAGTCATAGGAACAGGAAAGAGAGAGATTAATCAATCGTACCTCAATGATTTGGATATTCAGGATAAAATCAGAGACCCAGAAAGAAAACATTTATGATTTATTTCAATATATATGAGATTTCAGATTTCTTATTTGCTTAAATTGTAGATAATTTAATTACTAATGTAGCTAACTGATAAAATAACTGGGCAGAGGTAAAAAAAAATCACTAAGTTAACCACGACCAAAACCAATATTTATCCTTTTAAAAACTCTTACATCAAGAACAACCAGCCTTCCTGGCTTTAGAGCCATGCACCATTCCTAATCTCTGTACAGTGAAAGCCATAAGACACATTCCATAGACAAAGAAAAATATGAGGTTTGGGACCTCCAAAAGCAATTCACAAGCTGAAGATCACAAACCCTCTGAAGGATCCTTCTGTTGAACTGCTCAGCTGGGCTGGGCTGAGCCTGCAGCTGGGACCTGGGTGAGTTGCTATTGGCCTCCCTGGTCCTTGCAGTGAGAGGGACGGAAATGATTCAGCGGAGCCCTGTGCCAGCACAGCCCTGCTGAGCATCACACAGCATCCCTCCTCAACCTGCAACTGCCTGGAACTCAGAGTGCTCACGTGCCTCAGCACAGCTAAATACTGAAACCTCTGCTAGCACTGTTAGGAGACCTGTAGATTAAAGGTCTGGGGGTCTGTGCTGCTTGCTGTGCTGAAGGGTCAATGTACCTGGGCCAGCTCAGGGCAAGTAGAAATAAACCCCAGAGGGGTCTTTGACGCAGGAACTCAATTGCCTGTCTAATACAAATTTTTGAAGATTTTTATAAAAATCCCAAAAATTTCACTGCAGGGCTGACTTTGTAAAGTAGGTGAGGATACCTGGATTTCTAATTTAAATTTCATCAGTCACTGCAACTGAAATACTTCAATTTTTTTTTTTTCACTTTCAAAATCTTCCAAGATCGTGCTTTTTGTTAATTCAATATTATTATAATTATTTTCCCCAGATGTGCAATTCCTGCATCAGAAAGAGCTAGCTGGGTACTATGAGATGCTAAAGCTGCATGAATTCTCTAGAAATATCCAGCATTCACTTACCCAGAATGGCAAGTTTCAATGAGATTTTCCTTGCTTTAATCGGTTTGAGCTAGCTCTTTGGCATTGTCTTATAAATAATAGAAGCTACACACTGCACTGTTATAACATCATTCATCTGAGGACCTCATAACTTAATTAAGAGGGACACTGTCAGGTTAAAAATCATATATTTTTCATTAAGTAATTTCCTTATCTATGTTACTAATAACATTTTAGGCTATTAAGCTGAAACAAATTCTTAAAATCTAATTTAACATCTACTGCTAGCATGTATGTATTATACATATACACACAGCTGGTTTACTTTCTGAGATATTAAAACAGATGTGCTAGCTTTACTTTTGTTTCAAGTTGGTTTCATTTACAGATCTTCATGTGTGAACAATGTTCTTCCTTCAGAGTGGTATAAACACTCCACAAGAACATTTAAATGCAAACAAAAAGCTGTATTAACATCCAAGAAAATAAAACATATGTTTTTGTTAATGTAAGACTTGCAAGGATTCAACAATAAAACTTTAATTTTGGAGAATACTGCCTAACATTGCATGGTGGTTATTTTCACTTTCTCTAAAGGGAAGGTGACAAGTACTATTTCTGTAGTGCTTAATTATGGGAGAGCACAAATCTGTTTGCTGTGAGGGAATACATCATTAATAAATTCATTCCGCTATATTTGAGCCTCTTCAGATATCCAGAAATGTGCTGTTACTTCACTGAGGCTTAAAGCAAGGCTTGCTTTTGATGGGAGAAGCTAGCTGTGGGGAAAGTTAGCATAATGAAGCCTCTACCTGTCAGAGTTTAGCTAAACTCTAAGTTGTTGAAGTCTACACAGCACTGCCATAATAGGGGGACAGTCACTAAAGCACTGCGGGGTCTCCTGGAATCCATATAAATAAAGTGTAACATCAAAAACTACAGTGCGTATTTTTCCAGGCTTCACTTAATACAGGGTAAAACTAAGACACATGATCAAAGTCACACAGTGAGTTGATGATAAAACCAAAACAAAAATCCATAGCCTGCACCACTCATTCCTCACTAAACTACTTAGTTTCTTCCTGACGTTTCAATGTATTTCACATGAAGAACAAAAAAAGCTATTTTTCACTTTTATTAGCTAATACAGCAAGAAAGATGGGGGTTTGACTTCCAGTAGGCCATTTTTCGTTGAAAGAGATTCCTTCTCTTTGCTCCCTTCCCTAGGTTCAGTGATCAGCAGAGCAGGTGTTCACTTGCAGATCCAGAGCTCCTGACACAAAAGGAGTTTTATATTTCATTTTGCTTTGTAATGGTCCATTGCTCAGACATCAGTGCCAGAAGACATACTGCCAACTACTAAACTTTTTAAGCAGGTGGGGGTGAAATGAGAAGCAGGTCATGGAGTCAACGGCAGCGAGTCAGCTCTGTCTACTGTTTAAAAAGAAAAATGCAATAAGACAAAAAAAAAGTACTACTAATAAAAAAATATAGCCAAAAGGCCTCTCAAGAGCCAGTGAGGAGCCATGGAGGTGTGCTAAAGCCAGCTCTGAGGAATGGTGGTACAACCTGATATTCAAGGCTGAACACAACACTGTTGTGCACGCAACTCCCTCAGATAAGACAAACTAGGGTTCTTCAGCATTAAACGACACTGCTTTCAAACTCAGCTGCAAATGCTACATGCTCAAGGTTAATCCATTTCACAGAGACAATATGAAACTAGGCCAACGACCTAGCCACCGGAATAATTAAAGAAACATTATTCTGCCTGAAAATGTGTTTTATGCAGTAAATGTGTGAGCTTTCAGAGCTACTCTTTTGCTGGCTGGTTACAGTAGTGGGACTTCAGTGTATATTTGTTTGCTCCCAGCCAAACTTCTGATAACCTCTGGTAAAACTTTCATTATCTCACATTAGCATCATTTTATATCGGGGTCAGATACAGCTGCATGACAGTGACAGTTTTCAAAAAGAGCAGGAAAGTGTATCCAGGATGCTACAAAATACAGATTCCAAAGTCAAATTTTCATGTTGCATCTATTCAGGATCCAGGACATAACAGTTTAGAATCCACATGGATCTAAGTGGTGGCATTCCTGTATAATCTGCCAACCAGAAAGTTGCTTCATGTGCTTGGTTAAGTCTTTCAAATTATTGGTGTTTCGTTTTCTTAATTAGTAATGTGCAGGACTTGTCTCGAGTGACACTGCTTTAGCACTGTGAAGTCCAACTGTCATTATGTACATCTTAGCCAAGCTAGCCACGGACAACAGTTAGGATAATACTTTTCAAAAATGTATTTGTGTCTTTATGTTGGTGTCTTAAAAGCATGAGGTCTGATTACTGTGTGGTATTAATGTGTATAATTGTCTCATTAATCAACATAGACCTTTTTCAACTGTATTTATGCTTCAGCAGTGAATAAATTGTAACAGTGATGGTATTTTTTCAAGTAAGACAATTTTTAAATGTCACACATACATATATCTGAAGATATCTGCCTTCCTCCTTGGCTACTCCTAAGACCAGAATATTGAATTTAAAAGGAGCTTGTCTAATAGAGCAGAATCAATCCTGAGTATCATTCACAGCTATCATCCTCCATGCCCACTTTGCTCGCTTTAAGGCTATGTTAATGCCCAGAAAGCAAATTTAGTCCTGTATTTCTATGCTCGGAAGGTTTCTCTTAAAATTTAAAAACAAATCCCTAATTCATGGATTTAAAAATACTGCTGAAGCCAAAGCAAAAAAAGAAAAACCCAACACATTAGGACTTGATACAATTTAAAGTTCATATTTACTGTAATTACTGAGGAAAAACATCACAACAAACCTGCTGCAGCTATTTATACAGGAATTTAAGACTGACTCTGGGGTCTGATATCCTTTTCTCATGGACAGGCTGAGTACACAGGGAAGGTGTTCACAGTATAGTACTCTGAAACTGATAAAACAATTAGCCAGAGCAACCACCAGCCAATGGCTTCAACCCTTTCCACATAAAGGCTAACCAATTCAAATTGACCATTATCCTAAAATAATCCTGGTAGGCCACAACATGGTGATATTCATTACGTCCGTCCAGTTCAAAGGTGTTGCATAACACAGGTAGAGTTTTTCAGAGCTGAGCATTAGCAACAAAATACTTGGGTTTTCAATGCTGATTACACAGGAAACCAAATGAGTTTCTACGTTCAAGTGGCTGAAAGCAAATATGATTCTTTCCACACCTTTCTCTCCTTTGCCCGTTCTTGGGCTCACACATGCACTAATTCTCCCCCAAATATGCACTCTCATTTACTTTCTCCCTCCCTCCTGCATTCCTCCAACCTCTGTGTCCATAACCAGCTATCCACTCGTGGTTTTACAAGGTGCTCATATTCTCCCTTCCCTCTTTAGCCATTGCATGAACCTGCAGCAGGGCTTTCTCACTCTAGAGCCACCCTCTTGTCAGGTTGTGTTGGGCCCAGTAAGGCAGTAGCTGCTGCAGAAATGACCTGCTGGGAATGGGTCCTTCTAGGGTTCATGGAAAGGACTAAAATGGAGTCTTTTGGTCTGTGTTTGACTGAGATTATCATCAGACAATATAGCCACTAATTATAACTTTGTCTTGTCCTTCACCTCTCCCTGAACCAGTTTCCTCTCGTCCCTGTGAGGAGAGCTAGAGGCAGTGAAGTGCATCCTTTGGGGTATGTAAGGAAGGCCTCCTTCATTAAATGCTATGAAGTGCTTTTGCTATCCTCAGAAGCATGGTGTTATTTAAGTGCTAATCACTCTCGTCTTCAGTATGTCCAAAATTATTTCGCTTGTTACCAAAAAGCTCCATTGTCACACATTACATTGCTGTTGCACTGAAAAATAATTAACAGCCTACATTTTGGGGTCCATTATTTGAGCTGTCTGCCTGATTAGGGAATTCTCCAGAATTCCCAAGTTTTCAACACAGAAATTAGAAAACATTAAAAAGGTAGACCAGGGAACAGCTCTATGAAACAACTCATACAAAGAGTGAGAAAAGAAACCATTCCTTCCAAACACTAAGACAAAGCAGTAGGTAAAAGTCAAGGCAATTTGACATAACAAGTAATCTATATGATCATTTAAGAAGATAATCTTTTCAATGGAGTCCTAAAGATTATCAAACTGAAGTATTCAGTAAACCATTCTTAACTAGAAATCCTAAAAGTTATGAAGAACAGCACATAATGTGCAAAACATAAAGTGTAACATATGGTTACAGTATTTTCAATTTCAAACAACATATAAACCAAGATGTATACAAGAGAAACAATCTCTGGTACTTGGAGCTGTCTCCGCTCTTGCTTGTTCAGAACCTCTTAAACTCCTTGACTCTCTAGATGTAACCAATTTTATCATCTTGAAGTCTAGCTAATATCTTTGGCTGACCCCAAAAAAAACAGGTGTGGCTGAAACCGCATCCAAACAGACCTCAGACTTCAGTGCCCACCAGAGCATAACCTGCATCACTTCCTTATACTTCAGAGCTCCCAGATTCAATTAGCTAACATTGGGAAAATACTGAGATTACCAAAAAAACACCCCAAAACCATCAAACCAACCTCCCCCTTAAAAAACCCCAAACACCACAACAGCAAACCCAAACCACAAAAACCCTAGGTAAAGTACCAGTGATACAGACAATTCAATAAACAAATAAACCAACCTCCAAGCTTTCAACATTTGCTTTCAAAATACACTGCAAATCTGCACAAGAACAAATCTTTAGTTGGAGGTAAAGGTGCAAATGTCTCAGGAGGCAGTACAGGTATTGCAAGAACCTGAACCCCAAGATCAAATTCATCCTCCGGGGCACAGCAGCCTGGGAAGAGGCATCTTTCAAAGACTCTTTCCTTACATTCCAAACTGATGGTTTGTTTTTTTTATTCCCTTGCAGTCTCAAAGCTGTAGAAAGTCATCTTTCTTTTCTTTCCAGCTCCAGCTCCTGACTTCCAACACTGCCAGCCAGGCCAGCACCCAATGCACTCTGCCTCCAGCCACTGTGGAATTTCTCACCCTGGCACCACATGCCCAGCTGTGCTCATGGAAGTGGAAAATCTGACAACATTGTCAAAGACACAGCTTGGGATAATTGTTCCTCAGAGTTCCTCTGTCAGTGAATATTCTCATATTCCTCTCACAGGAAAGCCACTATACCTTTCATATGCCTCTGCTCACAGCCACAGAATTCCTCTTTGCCATTAAAGCAGTAGTTAAAGATGTTATAATGTGAGAAAAGGTTTAAAAATCTTTGCGGATTAAAGCTAAAAATGTCGTAGCTGTATGCGGTTTAATAAGTTATTTGTGCAGCATAAATATGAGAAGAAAAGGGAGAAGAAACCAAAAGGTACTATGTTTATGTAACATGGATGTGCTTCGTGCCTGTAAAATCCTTATTTTATAAATACAATACATAGATTACACTCGTGTTAATGCAAGAAAAAAAAAATCACTATTAAACTACAAATACTTTGGTGTAAATTCCAAACAAAACACAGAAAGAAAAGCTGTGCAGCAAGTCACAGCCAGGCACAGATCTGGAGCTGACATAACAGATCCCAGTATGAGGAGCCATTTTCACTGCAGATTCACAATTTCCACCTTCAGATCAATCCAACCTTGGTATCTATCTAACCTTGCTGGAAGGGCACTGTTACCATCGTGCCTGAGTTCCTTTTGACACCCAGTGCCTGCATCCCACTGGGAGAGCACACTGCTTCCCCGGGGTCCTCTGGGAGAGCTGTGCCGAAGTGCAAGACAGCCCAGGGCTGAGGTGTGCCAGGCTGGTTTGCTGCTCAGCTTTCCTCTTCAGGGCATGGTACATTTTCTTGGGTTTTTTTAGGGATACAGAACAGAAAAAAAGATGCCAACAAAAATCCCACTCAGTCCAGTGGGACAAGGGCTGAACTTTCTAATGTTCTCCTCTGATTTTCCTCCACTTTTCCCTGTGCCCTGCCACAACCAGTGATGTTGTATCCTATTACTTGCAAATCATTGCTTTTTTTTTTTTTAGAATGCTAGTCAGTGCTTAAAGTGTCAAAACCAAACTCATGACGGAAGGGACATTCTCTCTGCTGCTTCCTTCTGTTCCTTTTGCTAAAGGTAAAGATTCCATTGCTATTGGAAGAGGAATAAACAACATTCCTACTCTACCCAGAGAACCTGAATGACAGTTTCTCTGAGCAATTTTCCACCCTCCTACCTGTGCATGCTGCTGTAAAGGCAAACCTTGTGCTGATCTAAACACTTTTAGGTGAAAGCTTGTGTTAATAGAGCAAATTGAGCTACACAGTATCACACCACCTCTGACTAGTTCTAGGCCAGGCTTGATCTTCCATCAGAAACAGAGATGACTTGAAACCAAAATAATTTAACCAAAGACATTCAAGTATTCCACTGGTATCTCAAAGTAGCTTTGGTGATCCAGAAAACATAAATAAATAGCTGATGCCCAGGTATGGGAAGCAATGCAACTGGTAATATATTAAGTGATATTCTTTCTTCTGATTACATAGAACAATGTTCATAGTTTCTACCTCTCCTAGTAACTCCAAGAAGGATCCCCTCCATTTTTTTCTACACAGAAGCAGGTGTAGCCCAGCTATTCACAAATCAGTATCTCTTCCAAAAATTAGTCATGACATGACTGATTAAGAGATATCTTAATGACTAATGGAGCACATAATTGGAGGTGCACAAAATCCTTAGGCACTCAATGAAATTTAGGCCAAAAAAAATATAAATGGTGCATAAATAAATGTATTTAGTGAAATGAATGCCTTTTCCTATATATTTTGTATGTTATGAATTGA
Source organism: Climacteris rufus (assembly GCA_013398175.1). NCBI lineage: Eukaryota > Metazoa > Chordata > Aves > Passeriformes > Climacteridae > Climacteris > Climacteris rufus. The sequence goes on along the minus strand of VZRZ01006181.1, from coordinate 2,890,707 downwards.
AAGAAATGAAAAAACATGAAGTAGATACAAATACATGCACACACAGAGAGAAAATTATGTGGCCCTTTCTAGCATGAAAAGGAAATTATTGAAAGTTGGATAAACAACAACGGAGGATATGACAGGGGCAGCTGGAGAACCACACTGGGGGACAGAACTTCTAAGTGAATCCACACAAAAAAATGTCTCCCCTGACAATCCGTTGTTCTTCAAAGAGAATAATGATTCTAGAGATGAGTTTGCATTTGTCTTCGGATGTCACAATAAATGCTAAGAAAGCAGCTGAATGAGAGTTATTATTTCCTCTGAGCAACGAAGGATTTGGGTAGACTGTCAGAACACCAGCACCTGCAATCTGAGGGCAGATACAAAGCAACAGCAAGCTAGCAGGGAGCTCAGAATCTGTCCAGGGCCCTGGGAAAGGAAGATGAAAGAGGCCATGGGGCAAACTGGAGATCTAAGAAAGGTAGATCTAAGGACCACAACTGCAAGGCAGCTGTTAAATCATGAGGGAAATGGGAACATTGTTTGAGAAAGCGATCACAGGAGGCATAATGTTTTCCAAGACCAACAGAACACAAACGCACGCAAATTGGCGGAGAATGTGCTCCACGGAGTCTATGCTACTTTGTTGGAATAACTCAGACAGTTTGGGGGTGGTGGGGCTGCATCCAAGTCCTTACCCTATTCACATATGCACTACTCTGAGCACAGCAGAAGGACTTGTAACCCCTCGGTGCTCAAGAGTATCACAGCTATGTTATGGGCTATCTAATCCTCCCTCTCTAACTGAGCGTGCTGGGCACAACATAAATCCAGCCCTACCTCCCAGTAACAAGATGCTTTTCCAACTGGCCTGATGGAGTACTTGGCCTGATGATGACTCTCACAGTCAGATGTGCAATCTACCCTCTGGCTCCCTGTTGGTTTGGACTCATTGCTTATATACTCTCATACCCAAAACCGCAAGAGATAAAAGAGAGATTCCTGTTTGACTGTATAAGACAGTATGTTACAGACAATAGGTAAGCCATGTCCTTGACACCTGCTGTTTGCAGAACCGGCCCTTTCCACTGCACACTCTTGCCTGGAGTGCTCCTATATGGAAGAAGACAACTGTAAATGACACAAAATAATCTTTAAAGACACTGTATGGCAGCTGGAAAAATACCACAAACTGACCTAACAAAGTAGGGTATAACCTCCCACTTGGTCAGACTGCTTTGGAGTGTCGGTGTCACAATACTGAGGAACCTGTTCCACGGTTTGCTAATGTCCACAGCACATCTGAATATCTTTGTTTAATCAGAACTAAGTCTAAAATGGACGATGGATTGTGTTACGAAAGCATAAAAATATTTTTTCAATCCACAGCCCTGCCCAACGCCCCCATACCATTCTATCAAAACATACACGGGAAAATGTTTACAAGTTACAGTCTCCCAGCTAAGCTTAGTTTCCTGTATATATTTAAATTCAACGTCTCAAGAACACACACATACAAAAATCTAAAAATGCAGGTGGGGCCTGCACAGTGTTAAGATCCAAATTTTAGATGTGAACCATGTTGTCTTCTTATACTTTGGCCTCAGTCTTTCAGTTTTCCCCGTTACAGTTGGGTTATGAGATAAAGTTCAGACTACACCTGAATGAAGGGGAACCACACTGGAATGCTGCCTTTTCGGTATGCAAAGGTGCTCACAATTAAGGGGAACTCAGAATCACAGTTTAATTCAGCATTTTCAAAGCTGAGATTTCTTCATTTCAAAGACTGAGGTAAGTCTGCAAATTTCAAAATATCTAGCACACCAACAAAAAGAAGAGAACAGAGCAATCACTAGAAGACAGTCAAGCACTGAAACTGGGACAAAAAAATAACTGCCATGGTACATCGGGTTTGCATGGCAAGGCTTTGGTAGCGAGGGGGCTACAGGGGCGGCTTCTCTGAGAAGCTGCCAGAAGCTTCCCCTATATCCAACAGATCCAAGGCCAGCCAGCTCCAAGATGAACCCACTGCTGGCCAGGATTGAGCCCATCATTGACAGTGACAGCTCCTCTGGAACAATGTACTTGAAAAGGGGGATAAAATCCTGCAGAATAGCAGTGGTAGAAAGGAGTTAGAATATGTGAGATGAACAACTTTGCAGACACCAAGGTCAGTGGAGAAGGAGGGGAAGGAGGTGCTCCAGGTGCTGGAGCAGAGATTCCCCTGCAGCCCATGGTGAGGACCATGGTGAAGCAGAGACCCACCTGCAGCCCGTGGAAGACACCACTCTGGTGCAAGTGGATTCCTCAAGAAGGCTACACCATCGTGGGAAGCCCATGCTGGAGCAGACCCCTGGCAGGACCTGTGACCCTGTGGGGGACCCACACTGGAGCAGCCTAATCCTGGAGGACTGTGCCCTGTGGAAGGAACCCATGCTGGAGCAGCTTGTGAAGAACTGTAGCTTGTGGGAAGGACTCATGTTGGAGAAGCTTGTGGAGAGCTGCCTCCCATGGGAAGGACCCTATGCTGGAGTAGGGGAAGAGTGTAAGGAGTCTGCCCCTTAAGAAGGAAGGAATTGCAGAGACAACTGTGATGAACTGAACTCAGCCTTCATTCTCCATTCCCCTGCCTCACTGCAGGGACAAGTTAGAGAAAATCAGGAGTGAAGTGATGCTTAAGAAGAAAGAAGGGGTGGGGTGAAGGTGTTTTTAAGATTTGGTTTTATCTCTCAATATCCTACTTTGATTTGACTTGTAATAAATTATATTAGTTTTCCACAAGTTGAGTCTGTTTTGCCTGTGATAGTAATCAGTGAGTGGTCTCTTCCTGTCCTTATTTTGACTCATGAGTGGTATTTTCTCTCCCCTGTCCAGGTGAGGAGGGGAATGATAGAGTGGCTTTGGTGGGAATCTACAGATCAGCCAGGGTCAGCCCATCACACACGGAACTGGGCTTTTCCTCATTTTACTCTCGCAATCCTGTGGTAAACCATTTCACTTTGTCTTTGGTTTAATTAAGGAAAAAATTATTGAAAACTCTCATGCTCAGAATTAGAACATATTAATCTTTTGTTCTGAGTAATAAGGTGCAAAGAAATGTAGTCCTGGCAGGATACTAATTTTTGATGTTGTCAATTAAAAAACTTCTCCTGGTGTTTTGAATGGAAAATCTCTCAGAAAGTGTTTTTATCGAAGCACCCAGTTCCAAGTCCTGGATTATTAGGTTAAGCTCTGTCAGCAGAGAGACCAATATAAATGCTTTTCATACCATCTGCCTTGATGTCTTGACAAAAAAATAAAGTAGAGAAAATACATAAGTCCAAAATTCTCTGATTTTAACCTGTTTCCCTTTAATACAAAGCTGGGAAATTCAGGTCCTAAAAACAAAAATTAAAAACATGATTATTTTCTTTTTATTTTATTTTCTTTTTTTTTCTTTCCTCAAAACCTTACCGAACATCCAAAATCATCCAGTGTTCTCAGGACCTGAATTCTTTTTCTATTTTGAAATCAGAAAAGCAGCTTTAAGTAAGCATAGGCACTAGCAAATCATTTTCTGCACTCCCTTTCGCTGTTCTGAAAAGAGCTTGTTACAGTGCGTGCATTTTACCTGGTGTTTATTATGAGGCTCTATACAATTACCAAGGTTTTGATTTTCCTGTTTAAAAACAAATTAGGGTGGTGTGCAGGGCCTTGCAATATTAGGCAGCAACTCCAACAGCTAATGATGGAGGACAGTGCCTCAGCGATGGTGTTAGCGATCCATCTGGCCAATTAAAGAGCAACTAATGCAGAGCCTGACACTATTTCTCAGTTATGGTGGCTGTGACATCAAGACTTGAGAAGCAGTGAGATTTGGTGTGAAACAATAAAGTGAATCCATACAGAGAAAAATCAGGGAAGAGCTGCTGTAATCCCACCACAGAGAGGAAAGGGAAAATACTATCAGAGATGTACCTTGACTTATCAACAAGAAAGAGGGCTGGACTTCAAAAAAAACCCAAACAGCTCAGACATGAAACAGATACTGATAAAGTCTGTCTTCCTACAGATTTGCAATTTGAAATCAATGGTGCTGTGAGCACCAGACAGGAGGAGTACAATTGCCATTGGTCTCCTCTCCCACCAAAAAAAGATAACGTTCTTGGTGAGCAAAACACAGCCTGTGCTGTGGCTCTTGTGCAGCAAAACCTGTGCTGGCCAGCCAACTGTCCTCTGCCAAACATGCTTAGCTGATAAGTTCTGCTTGTCTCTCCCTCAGCAGGGGCACTACTGTGAGTTTTGCTCCTCTCCTTAGATATCCATTCTGTAGAAAACAAATAATCTTTTCAGTTCTTTCTGACCCAGCCGAAAAGTATCAGCAGACTCAATAGCTACACATGGGTGTGACAGACAGGCACAGAGACAGGCAGTCCCACAAACTTAGGTGAGATAAGTTGGTAACAAGTACTCCAGAAATCTGAGGTGTTTAAAATCTGCAATTGGACCCAAACTTTAGCTTAATCCATGCCCAAGGTACATAGAGACCAGGGCCTTGCTCTGTTTCTGTTTTCCTGTTTGGACATCTCTGAGGTCTGACCATGCACTATTTTCTCTTGTGGGTTATTTCTCATGACTGCAGAAGCAGGCCAGCAGGATTGCCCACTGCTTAATTTATTCATGGATACTGCACAGGACTACACATATTTCATATCACAGACTGTTTCAAAAGTTTTTTGGTTTTTTTCTTGTTTTGCAGCTTCAAAAGCATTTCACTTGAACTCAGAAGTAAACAATAACATATCTTCCTGCCCTTTCCCACCTGAGAGACAATTTCTGCCTTTACTTCTAGGAGGTTAGCACAGCCTTTCCTTCCCATAGACATCCCCCATGCCAGCTTCTACTCCTTTCTCTTGTCTTTCAGCCATGACAGAAGAAGGAGTTAAAGTCTCCTGCTGCTTTCTGGCCAGTACCTTCTTAAGTATGTCACCCCTCCCCACGCACACAGGAGTTGCACTGCCCTCTCTCTGGATGGTTCCACATATCTGTTCTCTGAAGTTACAGAGATGGGAATGATTTTCCTCAACATGAAATGCTGTATAAAGAGTGTGGGTGGGAAATATGCAGTGTAATGGAACTGAAACCCCATAAGGGAAATCAGCGCAGGCAGCTGCTGATACACTATTTACTTGGATAAATCATCCATTTTTCTCCCGGGCCAGATGACTTGAGGTATCACCTACCCAGGATGGCAAGTGCAAATATAAATAATAAATAAAACTAACTGAGGAAGAATTCTCACTGTAATGGGTTTTGTAGGGAACTAAGTTTCAGTTAAACTTAATCCTTGCTGTCTTCTGTGTCTCCAGCAGCAGAAACATCTGGTCGGTTTTAGATTCCCCTTGGATTCCCAACTTCAAAGGGAGTTATAAAGAATAACAAATACATGTACTGGCACTGAAAAAAAAAAATTAGAGCAGCAGGAGAGAATGGTAAAATTGTCCTTATTTGACTGCTAGTGACAGGCGCCACAGGCAGAACTGTGAGAAAAAATCTTAACGGCTCAGGCAAATAAGCTTTTTTTTTTTTAATGACTGGCTCTCTGTACTAATGACGCAGAAAATCTATGGGATCTGCCCCATAATGGCAAGGAGCACATGTGCCAACGAATATGCACGCAAGGGTATGCAGAAAATAGATTTCAAATCAGATATGTACTAAATAATAGGCAGGAAACCAGGAACTAAGTTTTGTTCCCAGCCTTTTCACTGGTAGTGCCCTGTGTGTATGTCTGGCTAAATAATGCAGGTCCAAATTTTGGCTCTTTAAAATCTGTAGGTCATTGTAAAGTATGGTCAGAAACAATGACTGTCACATGCACTTTTCAAATCCAACTTCAAAACATCCAGAATCAGGGGTAGGTAAGCAAACACAGTAACAGATGTCTGCAGCTCTCTGTCTTTCCTTTACTCTCTGGTGGCTGGAAAGTGAATGCTATGCTTCTTTCACGAATGCAGCACTACCAGCAACTACATGTGACATGTTTCTGCCCTTATGTGCAGTGAAAAAAAGCATCTAGCTTCACCTTGATCTTCTGAATCACTGCACTTGAGAAATAATCACACCCCATTCCTCACTTCATCCAAGCAACACCAAGAACTTTTTTTTCCATTTTTTGTTCACCATTTCAGTCATAGGGTTAATAAAACAAATGTAATATGAAGGATGTGTGACGATAAAGAAACCTGTGTGAAGCCTCCTATCTGCTAAACATTAATTGCTACTGTATGAACATTAACTCTTGTATGAAGGCTGAACTTGCTACCCTCTTTCATCAAAACTATAGACTCCTAAATGCCCGGCATCATGTAATGCAAATTTACAAGATGGATGCCAGAGAGGAAAATTACAGAATAGGCTTTTGCAAATAGTATTAAAACCACAGCTATCCTTCTTTCACCTCCCTTTACAGAGAGTCCATAGAATATAAGTTTTGAAAGCACTCATCAAATAAATTCCAATGATTCCTGAATCAAAGAGACTGATCAACTTGTGTATATTTGATGGGACAAGAAAAGCTGTATTTGGCAAACAAATTATTTGTTACAAATAACTCATTCAGTTCTCTTGCTGGAGCTGCAACCATGACTTTTTTCATGACCTTATTTTGCCTTATTATGTCATGAGGTAAGCAGCTTCCCATTGTTTCATCTTTAAAGATATTTCAGGATTTCTTAAATGCCCCACATAACAGCAAGATGATATGAAGATTTTCCCATAAATACAGCAATCTCATGTTTATATCAGAACTTTCAATTGAAAAAATCTTAAGTTCTTGTACAATGCAGTGATCAAAAGACTTCTGCAACAGGCTCCTTACTGAAAGACCCTATTCCCAAATTTATTTCTCACTGAATATTAAAAACCTGTAAGTGAAGATGCTTTACAAAATGTTAGAGAAAGAAGAATTAAATAACAAACTGTGAATTTTGTCATGCCTCAGACAGAAATCAGCAATTTCTGAAGCTGTTGTCATATCTCTATTAAACAATTGAGTCTGAAAAAGGAAACCAGAACTAACCTGAATGTACAGAGACAGGAAGACAATTCTGTGGAAGGTGTACAGCTAATAGCTTTGTGGGAGCCAGTGGGATAGACTCATTTCTTTTGCCCAAATTAACTTTTGGGAAAGTCTCTGACTTCTTGACCTGAAGGCCTTTGATTCTTGAAAGGGAGCCCACCTTATTACCTATGTTGCTAAATCCTCCTATTAGGAACCCTTTTGGATTAATGCTTACCATCTCCATTTTCCAGCCAAAAAGGCCCTCTATAACAAGGAAAGATAAAACAAAAAAATCAGGAAATCTCAGGGTTCCCCGAACTCATACTCTAAGATGCTATTCCATCAGGTAACACTTAATATCAAGTTAACACCAGACATTTTCTAACTTCTGTATTTGCAGCCAGGACAGCTGTACTGTCAGTGTTGATCTGGGGCTGAAGGCAGACAGGCTGCAGTAGTTTGAACAAAAGTCATGGGTTCTGACTGCATCCAGAAGTTTGAATTGAAAATTTCCAACATGAACTTGATCCCCAGCCTGCTAAAGCCAAGGAGAGAACTTAGGTAAGGCTCAATACATGTTCCAAGGGAAATTAATCTGTTTTCTACAAGAAATCCTGGGACTTCAGCTAACAAACACTTCAGTTACATCCCAGGATTTCTCCAAACTTCTTTCCAAATGTTTCTTTACATCCTGTTTATAGCCCATTACATTCTCCTGTGACTAGGGCTGGTAGACCAGCTCTTGCATGGTCTAATAGTTTCTCGAGTACCTTTCCTGTGCTCTTATGTGTCTGTAGGCGTCCATGCACAATGCAGCAATTGAATATAACCATTATAAAGACAGTTCAATTCCTGACCAACCCTCAGCATGCACATACACATTTGCAAAGCATTAATGGCATGGTAAGCTAAAAACAACCATCCCAATAACAGCAGCAAGCTAGGCAAGATCTACAGATGCTTTCTGTTTGCTTGGGATATTTTACTGCTTATATTATTATCTTTTTGATGTGCGCTGCACCATCAGCCTGCAGGAAATATTGTGAGCGTGTCCACAACATAAACCATTTTATTTATTTATTTACTGAGCTCTGAGGTGGGGGAGCTTTTATTTTTATATTTTTTAAGGCCTAAATACATTAATATCCTGACTCTTCATTTCCAAGATCAGTGCAAAATACATTCTTCAGATTAAATCAGCCTTCTTAAGACTAAATTCAATTTATACTGATACAGTAGGTTACATGATTAATCATGTAAAAAAAGTTCTGGTGAATACAGGAGACAGCTGTTGGACAAAGCATATCTTTCTGCCTTTCTTGTCACAGGCCTGTCTACTGAGAAATACTGAACCAACAACACTATTGTGCTATTGTCCAATTATATATTTACTTAAAAGCAGCTTTTCTGCATCACAAAATACCCCTTTCCTGGTAGAAAAAACAGAAACAAAAGGTGGTCTAATGAATGGAAAAACTTTTCAATTTGTATTACTTTGTCATTTTCTGTTTACCTCCAATAGGAGTGAGAACTCTGAAGTTTGCAGAACCACAGTTTCTGCAGAACATATGATCAGACATTCACTGATCTATCCCTAACTCACAAAAGCTGCAGTGCTGATATTCTCAAGGAATATGAGATTGTTGTATCTGTCCAAGCTCAAGGAAGACAGACCTGAATAACCAAGATATCACAGGAGTGGGTTAAGTAGCTGAGTCCTTGTTCACAAAATAAGAATCATCACACTGTTGAGACAAGGTCAGATGCTTTACACTTGCCAGCAACAGAGCAATTCTTAACTATGATCTTTCTTTTTAATCTTCACCCTTGTCCTACTCATCTAAAATACCCCTTACATTCATGTTTTTCTTTTGTGCAGTGCTCTCACAGAAACAGATTTAGGCCAATCCTGAAGAAATTAAATTGAGCCAAAGTCATAATCTATAAAGTAAAATGCCCTCAAGGCATATACCACATTGTGGCCCTTGACAAGACTGCTGCCAGAATAATTTTACTATTTAAGTATACAGATTCTACATGAGGAAGAAAAAGAGAGAATGTGTTATGGGTGTTATACAGGACAAGGAAAGACACAAAGCAATAAACAGAACGTATTCTTCTAAGAGAAGGTCCTTTTTAAAACAAATCTACAAAGGAACAAATAAAAGTGAATCCACTAATACTAACTGCACAGGCTTAACACTCACACTATCATTACCTTCAAGTGTTTGCTCACTTTGCAAGGAATTGGACTGAGACAGGCACCCAGAATTTGATTCATGACCAGCCCACAGAGATGGGGGGCAGGAGAGCTGAAATGGTATCAGAGGTTCCCAATTTGCTAAGCAGAAACAGAGAGTAAATTTCCAGGGAGTTCTGCATATAGTTGCAGAGACGGATTCTGATCAACTGTTACAGAGATAAAAAGTCCCATGATAATATCAATAAAAGAAAATTTCAGTGTAGTCTAAGGGTCATAGAATCACAGAATGATTTAGGTTGGAAAAGACCTCCAAGATCGAGTCCAACCTTTGACTGACCACCACCACATCAACTAAACCACAGCACTGAGTGCCACATCCAGTCATTTCTGGAATGCTTCCAGGCATGGTGACTCCACCACTTTCCTGGGCAGCCTGTTCCAGTGCTTGACAACCCTTTAATTGAAAAAAAATTATTCCTAATATCCAATCTGAACTTCGCCTGGCACAACTTGAGGACATTTCCTCTTGTTCTATTGGATCCTCACACTTTAAAAATTGTTTTTTTGATTAAACAGATTCAGTAGAATTCTGATGACGCACTCCCTTAAGCACCACCCAGAAGAGCCCAAACACAACCCAAACATTTTTGCTTTACAGGATAGCTAGACTTTGAAATTTACTTTTGTTTCACAGTTGAATTAAACACTGCATTGCAAAGCTACCCATGAAACAAAAATAAAAAATCATTTCAATCAATCGAATGTTGTTTTGACAAAATAATTTTGTTTTGATTGCTACTTTCAGTTTTGATTTAAATTTTACATTAGAATATAAAATACATTTTTGAAATAAAAGTTTGAAACAAATGCATTTCTCTTCCACAAATGCCAAGAAGCTTTATCTGGAAATATGAATAACTAAAACAAGTGAGTCCTTACTTGAAGCATTTTTTTTCATGAACCAGTATTTCCACAAGCAGAGAATACCAGTATGTATTTTTTTAATGCTTCTAGTCTCGACCTTCAGTACACTTTAGTGAGCTTCAGAAGCTTGTGATACCTCTGCAATACTATCAATATATTAGTGACAATCTAATTATTATTAATAATCCAGCTAGTATGCTGTTCTTGTCCAAGAACTGGTGGAGCTTACCAATGTATGAAAGGTAAGATGCTTTTTCAGACAGCCAGTTATGTAACAACAAACACACATCTTGTTGGTCAAGTACCATTAATTACTACTGCCATTTGGGGAAGTATCAGAACCAGTTCTGAGCAGGATAAAGCAGCAGACTGAAAGTAACAGAGTTCTACTCCTAGAGAAGAATCTGAAGTGAAGAGATGTGAGGGGAATGACAGTTGTTCCTGCTCTGTGCTTTAACCTTAAACTTAACTGGTAGCAAAATGTAAGAGTAGTTGGGGTTAATAAGATATTTAACATCTAAAATTCCTTTTTCCTTAACCATTTCCTACACCTGCTAAGAAAGCTCTTGATCACTTCTCATACATTTGCAAGTTACTAAAACACAAAATACCATGAAGCCATGTGAGTCTTGACTGAATCTATAAGGCAAATCCTGGCCTCAACAGGGAAGAATGGAGGGTTTTCACAGAGATCAGGTAGCAGCAGGAGTGGCAACACATGAAGCTGTTCATTTAGGAAGACCAGAAGGAGAGCTGAAGCACAGTGAGGCCTTTAACCATGACAGCACATCATTCCGAGTCATCCCTTCCTGTTTCAGCATTGAGATTCTTATGAGAAGTGGTTGCCTCCCAAGCCATTTCGTGAGGGGTTTTTGTAAAATGGTCAGAAACTCAGTAAGAACCAAGTAATTTTTGTTTGTTATAAAGTGAATTTCTGAATGAAGTGCTTGGAGCAGGAATCCAAGGATTCAAACAACTGTATCATTTAGTCCCCCAGGAAAGCATTTTAAACCGGAACTTGAACCTACCTACTACAATATCAGATACCACACTTTGCAAGGCTGAGATGGGCAAAATCTTGGGGGAAACTGTTGGGATTACCTCACTTGTGGATGCTTTTTAGGTATTATCTGGGGAGAAGTATTTGGGAAGAGATAAGAGTGGCTAAAATAAAAGGAGTTTGGCTTGCACATCCTTACCAATAGGTTATTACCATAGGAAAGAAATACAAAGGCTTGTTCAAAAGCCTGAACTACGATTACCTCTAACACAGCTTTTCATGTTGCACACCAAGCAGACTGTTCAATTTGTGTTCTGCATACTGGACCCGTGTGAGTTGAAAACTCTCCCCTTCGTCTTGTGTGTGCCTGCAGCTAAGGCTGCCTGTAACCCCTTCCTAACAGTAAGATTTCAGAGGAACTGCCTGAGGAAGAGGACTGAATCCGTCACCCTGCACAAAACAAAAACACAGATTTAGAGATCAGAGAAAACAGAAAATATCCAAGTGCATGTCCATGCCTTTTCACTAGTAGTCAATGGTCCTTGGGCTTAGATCCACATCGAGTGAAAAGGGTTCCCTTTACAAAACACAATGCCTCTTCCAAATGAGGGACTTTCAATCCTTTTCCCACCAGCTTCCCACTCCCTTAGCTGGTCTTAGTTATTAAAACAAACAAACAAGAAAACCCCTCCTTCTGCTAAGCATCCCTCCACTCTCCTCTTTTACCTTTCCTTCGCGCCTCCCAGGGTTTGTTGCTTTTCAGCTCATGCACTAATACCTGCTCTCTTTGTTCTTTTTTTTTTTTTTTTTTTCTTTCTGTTTGCTTAAAACTCCCAACCCCAAAAGCAAATTTGGAGAAAACTGGCTTTCTCTAGTTATCCCATTGTTCTTCTCAGGCAAGATCTATTTCAGATGTTTCTATTTCAAATATTTAATGACAGACCTATTCATACAAAGACATGCCAACACCACTCCCCTGTCTCTTTGGCATGATGCAGAGCACAGAAAAAGATTGTCACAAGATACAAGGACTCTGTTAGTCAATAAAACCAAGTTCTAACTCATAAACAGTATGTAGCAGATTCCATACATTGCCACACTTCCCAGAAGCAAAAGCCTAACAAAAAACAGTTTCAAGGGAGATCCCATGGGACAGGCTCATCCTTTTAGCACCACCACAGTGGACCTTGGCTGGCTTCCCTTTCAAGAGGACCTGTAGAGAAGCCAAACACTGTATTGAGCCTTGGAGAGTTAACTTATTTTTGGGGTCTTGTCTTCACTGCAATGTTGTTTGTAAGTACAATGTTAATGTTGCCCCCAGCACGACTCCCACCCACAAAAGAAGCCTTTTGCTCAAACTGAATGCTATTTTAACTTGACTCTTTGGCCTAAAAACAGATTAGAAGTGGCAGCCCATGTGTTGTATTTACCAGTGTCAGTAACACAGTGGGAACTCATCAGTTCTCTGGTTATGGGTTTAAAGTGCTGATCTAAGATCCTGCCTTGTAACTGGGATCTGGACTAAAAACACAGAATCCTTATTCCCAGTTATCTACATTAAGCTCAGGCAGGTAAAGGTCTGACATTAATAATCTGCTTCTCCTCTCCTCAGTCTCTGCAGTACCTTCTGACAAAGAAATACTCCAAGTTTGCAGACACTGCATGTCCACAAATCAATGTAGGACAGAGAACCCTTACAAACACCATTCTGGAGCACTTCTATAACAAACTGAGTCAACACATCTAAAACAATACCAGTTTTAATCACTTGTACCCACTACCTCTGCCTACCCAGGCAAATGTTTGGAGTGCAAGTCCCTTAGAGTCACCATCTGTGAAACACAGCACAGGTGCACCAACAGTCAACATGAACACACATTTTAGCTTTGCGTGAATTGCAGATCTTATATATTTCTAGTCCAAAGTATTTTAAGGCACGTGTGGCAATGTCAGAGTAAGGTGTCCATATAATCAATTGCTGTGTGGCAACTCCAACCTCTTGCACATTCACTATTACCTACATAATCCCTCTCTTCACTCTAATAAATTGGCATGAGATGAGCATATCTGAGTACTGGCAACTAATACAAACCACCACAAAAGTGGCCATATTATCATCTGAACATCTCATGCTCTACTTTATTTACAGTCTTCAGGGCTGTAATCCCAGCTGGTAGTTTTAATTAGTAGTGAATGTACTTTCACAACAAATTGGACCTTCTCCTTCTTGGGCATCAGAGATCCCTTCCACAGATGACTGTGGATTGTGAAGAGACAAATTTTGGGGATGTTGGGCAGACAGTTTTCTCATATCACATATCTGAAAAACTAGCATCACTCTCTGGCTCACAAGAGGACTTGGCAGCAAGTCTGACTATGACTATCCAGAAGACTCTTCCCTCAGTGTCAGAGTACTATGATACATAATGGAAACTTGCAACAAAGCATAAATAAATCTATTTAGAAGTCAATACAAATTGTGGACTACAAGGCCAGCTGCAGGGGCTGTCTTTTACTTATGAGTTGTGAGCCAAAACCTGGGATAACATGGCAAACATCATCAGAGTATGTAAATATCTACTCTTCTGCTGTTATTGCTAGCTTTTCCCATTCTGTAGCCACTAGCAAATGCCTTACTCCAAAACTGCAAGTGCAGTAGAGTTTTTAACAGCCTTTTTCCTCTCATTGCTCTGGGATTTTTCCTTTCTTGGCTGTAACTAGTTGCAACCAGTTGTGAATAAGTCGTTATCCCTCTGTGCAACTCACAGCAACTAAAAGAAACCAGTGTCATTATGCAATTTTCAAAAAAAAAAGAAAAAGAAAAAAGAAAAAAAAAAGTTTTGTTTTATGGTTAATTATCCATGGTCTATTTACAAAATAAATCAACCCATTGTGCACCACCAGGATTTGTGGCCTCATTTGAACTTTGCTTTTCATTAATCACTTTAAAATAAAAGCTAACTAGTTGGATTTTTTTCTCTTTTTGGTTTATTACTTGCATCTGGGTATACATTGTAAAAATGGTGAGAGAACAAAGTATGGATTATTCACCCTCAGTTTCATGACTTACATGACCTCAGTCTTGTCTTTCTCCACGTGCCTAAACAGATGTACAGTCCAAAAATTCCAACATTCTGTAAGAAATGTAATCACAAGAAGATTGAAATATTTTTTAAACTCAAACTTTGAGTTATTAAAAAAATTGCAAAGAGCTAGCCTTAAGAAACAAAAAGGTGGGCAAGCCTCTACAAATATATTTAAGCTACTGAGGAGGCAAATAAAATTACTCATGTAGATCTCTAAGTAATACACAAATGTTTGTGAGAGCTGAGTACAAGGCTGTTTTGTTTAGACAAAACCTACTTGCAGGCAGGCTGGAGAAGGCAGAAAATGGATATCTGGTTTCTTTACAGTGCTTACAATTTATACAGGAAACCAGAAATATATTTTTTTAAAATGTTTCAATTATATAAGAAGTTTAGATCTTGTCCCTATGTGATGACAGACAACTACTGAATTTCTGAAAACTAGCCAATGGAGAGGCAGACAAAGGACATTTTTAGCTGCTGTGTTAAATAGAAGAACCCAACTAACTGTATTAAGACTTGTTTCACTCTGATAGGGAATTAAATACATATTTGCCTGAAATGGAAATTCTCAACTAAGAAAGATTGAACAATTTATTTGTCTCCATTATGAACTCTTCAAGTAAAACTGAAAAATAAGAAAGGCTGATAAATAAACATGATAAAAGTATATACAATGACAGGATATGGAAATGTCACCCGTCCTTTTTTTTTTTCTTTTCATTTACCAATCACCCTTAACTGTCCTTTGCCTTTACCATGGCAAACAGAAAGTCACAGTGCTCCACTTCATCCCTAATGAAATGCTACAGATAAAGTGCTGTCTGGAGGTCAAAAAATGTGGTTTTGCTGCACTCTAGACTACAACTTTTTATTTCTAAACTCCTGAGCTGGATGCAAGTATAAAGATGACTAAACTTAGCCAACAGGTATATTTTAGAAACCGAGATAAAGAGTTGAAGCTAAGAAATTAGATCATTAATACTACATATTATTACTAATAGGAGCTCAGAAAGGTAATTTTTGCTTGCCTGTTGGAGTGAAAAAGGATTGTAGAGATTTGAAAAGTTAAAGAAACCCACTGCCTCCTCCTCCACTTTGCAGATGGCTGAGACGCTTTAACTTTCATTTCCAAAAGTAAATTAGCTCCTACTTAAATGAAAGTAAAAATTTAAAGCTGCCTCCACCTGATTGCAAAGCACAGCGGCCGGGCTGGGAGAATGGATAGGCCTTCAAAGAAAATAAAAGCCTTTTTAAGCGACTCCTCATATGAACGCCTGCCCTTGCAGCAGCAAGCTGTGGCCCTACAGCCGCTTTCCATTATAAATGCTAAATTGGGAAATGTTTAACATTCTTTGTTTAATCTTTGCAGTACAAAGAAAAAAACAGCTGATTCTCAGAAACATGACAGCCTGAGCAACCATTAGTGATCTGCCTCCCCCTTCCTCAAAGAAGAACAGGCCATTTCCAGCCTCAGTGGCAACTGACACTTTTTAATCAGAAATGTATATTTAGATGAAACCTAGAAGACGAGATTGAAACTCTGTCATATTTTTTTGTTCCAGTCGCATAAGGGGCCTAAGGCAACCAGGATATTTAATAAAAAATGCAAGTAGAAAAACAGTTTAAGAAATATATGTAGTGGAAACTATGGGCAAAGGTGGTTTCAGATGCTTTCTGTACTGTTTTCTGTTAATATCTTTCCACAGGCTTTCCATGAAGAAGAGCGTTATTATTTATTTTGATATAAACCATTATCAACTGAGTGTATTTTTCTCTTGTTCACAGCACAGTCAAAGCAGTGAGTCCATCTATTCTGCTGCAACCATATGATTGCACATAAATCAGCAAAAAC
The DNA here is from genome assembly GCA_013398175.1 of Climacteris rufus. Taxonomy (NCBI): domain Eukaryota; kingdom Metazoa; phylum Chordata; class Aves; order Passeriformes; family Climacteridae; genus Climacteris; species Climacteris rufus. The sequence continues at coordinate 2,874,612 of VZRZ01006181.1, read as the reverse complement.
TGGGGAACGAGCAATCCTCTCTGCTGCATACACAGGCCAACTCTCTTTGTATCTTGTCTCTGCAAGAACTTCCCTAAAGGGCTGACTTTCATCATGCGTCCTAAAAGTCACACAAGTCAGAGGTTTCTTCAGTTGAAATTATGAAGAAATACCTCAAGTTGAGTCCCCACAGAAACTGAACTAACCGAAATAGTTAGGTTTTTTACAAGATTTTTACCCTGGAGCACACTTTCTGGATCATCTAGCCTGGTTCCCTGCTCTCTTCTACTACACATATTAAAGGTCACTTCTTAAAGAGTTGTTTTTAAGCCTCTGCATCAACAAGGTGAAGAGAGCTTAAACAACCTTCCCACCCTAGCCACCAGCATTCAGTAGCTGGCAGTGACGAGACCAGACATCCAGGGGACAAACTGATGAGAAATGACGATGTGCTCCTTCCCCACAGGGGCTATGACAGACAACACAGAACATCCTCTCGTGGGGCTCACGCTGATGAAGGCACTCAGCCCAAACAGAGCCCTTGCTTCGTTTAGTGACAACAAGAAAACATCAACCACAGTGCAGAGGAAAACGCAAGGAGCATCCAGGTGTCGGCCCTGCTCGAAGCACTGCACACATCCCCACAATCCCTCCACACCACGGGGCTCAGTGATCCTTCCCTGTAGGAGCCACAGCCCACCTGCACAAACAGCAGGGGCAAGGATATCCAGGTTCTCATTGGGAGAAATGAACCATCTGCTTTGTTTGCTGTGAATGGGGAAGATAGTAACTTTGAAAGGGAGGAACATTCAGTGCAGCTAGGCCTGATACTTTTGCTACAATTACTCCAAAAATACTGCTTTTTGCATCATTGCCCAGGGACTTCTGCAAGGCAAAACGGCCAGTGAAACTACTGAAGGCACTAGCAATGAATTCCTGATAGTGAAGGACACAAAATTGTCATAAACTTCAACCAAAGTGTAAGAGTTGCAAAAATGACTGTTCTGAGGAAGGGACGGAGGGAGGAAACCTTGCAGAATAATTGCTAGATAAAAAGCCTACCATAGCTAATTCAGCACATTGCTGGATACAGCAAAATAATTTAGTTAGCTATTTTTCAAATATAGCCAACCCCAAGCATGTGTCAGGGAAGAAAAATAATGAATTTTTAAAATAAAAATTAACGTAGAGCTCTTTTCATTTTTGTTGTTGTTTTTAAATCTTTAGGGTTTCGTATTTAACCTTTTCTCTAAAATAACAAACTTGAATTTAAGAAAACTAAGGCACAGATCTTCACAGAGACAGGACTCAAACAGCTTATGTTTAAAAATAAAATAGCAGAGTCTTTTTAAGTTGTGAAGACTTATTCATTAAAACTGAATATTAACATCTCATTTCAGAAACTGTTCAAACCATCCCTTTTGCCTATTTTGCCTATGAATTTAGGCAGACAGAAGTTTCACAGGTTGCATGTCTAGCATCTGGTCAAGTCAAATCACCCTCTCCTCCATAAATTAAAATTAGATTTCCATTCTGCAGAACACACAAAATTCCCTCATTCTGGTTGCTGTTCTACCGTGCATATATAACCAGAGTTTTAGCAGCAGGAATTTACAAGGTTTTCTTCCTTTTGTAATTAGAAAATACTCAGAAAATAATTAAATGTTTGTTTGACCATTAAGTGAGGTTAGTGTCTTGATAGCAGTCCACCTAAGCATACAAAGCAAAGCTGTGGACTGAAGACTTTGGAAGTCAGTGGTAACCTAGTGACATGCAAAGACGCGTCTCAGTAACTGAAAAGCAGGCAGATGCCTTTAAGAGGGAAAATTCCTTGTCTACTATTAAAAGTTATCAGGTTTCCTACACCTATTCCAAATAAGTCTTCCATTGCAATCAGTGATGACAAAAAACTTACAGATGAAGACTCTGAAAAGACAAGCAGAAAGTAATTTTCACTCAAAGACAAATGATCACTCTTTTGATTAAGTCAAACACTGGACTCATTACTGAGCATGTTCTTTGTAAAGTTACACCATCTTCATCTTCCAAGCATTTATAAAGGGCTGACAGCTATGAGGGACACCAGGATAATGGATTTTAAGGAGGTTACTCTCTTTCACTGCATGCAATTATGTTATAAACTGCTTTTGATGTGTTGATTCAGACACACCTTACAATTACATAGGTTTTCAGGCCCTGTAATTCCTATAGGATAGTCTTCCAGCATTTAATCATCTGATGACCAGGGTTATTTTCATTTATACACGGTCATTACATTATACAGGGTTATTAAATCTTATATATGGTTGGTGCCCACAGTTTGGTCTTTGTGGCAACACCAGCCTGATGTTTAAATAATTTTTTAACCTCTACAAATTATTACAATGCCTTCTCTCTATGTATCTAAATTGATTTTATAAACATTAATAAAATAGGTTTAGAATATTTCTGTGGGGCACAATAAAGCAAGTATCCACTACTACAATCCCTAAGTGATTCTGTACTGAGCACAAATAAAGGCAGGAGAAGTTTTCATTGCCCAGAGCCAGAGCAAGGGCTGGTTTCTGAATCCTGGTGTTCTGATACATTTTTGGATATACATGTACTCCCCAGCAGTTTGGTGAAATATACTTACACAACTTAAAATACACTTAGAGAGCTTAAAATATTCCACTTCCTGTTTTCACAAAACCCTGTTTCATTTAAAGTTTGTCTCAGGGATCACTGTTGAAAGATGTCAGCTTCAAATATTTTTTTCTATTATGCCTGAAGTGGGCATAACTCACACTCAGACTCATTTTATGGCTCTTTTCTAATGCCAGAAAAACACTTTAAAATAACAGAGGATTGAGCCCTATAACTTTATAATTGACCTAATAGACTCCTGACATCATATCAACAGAATTAGTAGCATTACACTAGGGAAGAATCTGTCCAAGAATGTGCACGCAGACAGGAACGATTTGTAAAGGGCAAAAGCAAACAAACCCTGACACAATGCTCGCAACCACAAACAGGTCAGATCCTCAGGGGGTACAACTAGGAATAATTTGGTTGCAATAACTACAGGAATAATTTCCTCCTGTAGTATGAACAGAAAAGTATGAAGTTTTCTTTATTACTGACCAATTTCTTCAGGTTTCTTGAAGCCCAAAAATCCTTTCTTCATTTAAAAAAAAAAAATTATTTTAGCAAGGCTATATATATATTTTTTGCTTGCATTTGATAGAAATCAATAAAATATCCCTACCAATCCTAATTAGAAAAATCTCTGGATCTTTAGGGATATCAATCACTTAAAATAGGAATGAATAAATAAAGTTCAGCACAACCTAAAATTTTACTATTTTTTGCACTTGCTGCTGTTACACAGAGACTGACCTGACACTTGCATTAAGGTCAGGAGAGGAAAGGGAAAAAGCTATTATTGTATACATCCAAAAACTGGAGGGAGGAGTAGAAGAGAGGGGAGGAGAGAGGCAGAAACACCATGCAGAAGCCAGGGATGTTCCACAGCACAGTGTGACAAGAAAATACTCAATAAGAATTCCTCCAGCCAAAACCAGATCTTAAATAGATCCATTGTCTTCCAGCCTGAAGCCCTTAAAAAGGCTCAAAATTGAAGTCTGTGCTGTGGGCACCCAGTCGTTCTTTCATCAGGATTTGCAGGTTTTAATACAATCTGTCGTCAGGAAAAACAGTAGAGCTTTACAGTCCAGAGAGGTAACAAAAGCGAAAGGCAGGCGAGAGTTACATAACTGGCTTTTTACATAAATATTACATTGAGAGATATTTTGCTTTTCAGAAAGGAAAAAAGATTAAAAAAAAAAAAAAGCTCAAACTAACGTCAGAGAATTCAATCCAACTTCGCTTAGTCCTCGTCCCTCTTTCACTTTGCAACATATATCGAATAGTTGAAGTGTTTCTTTTTCATTTTTCATTACAACTAAACAAATAACCAATTCAGCCTTAAACACTTCATAATAGATTGTCTTGTATTACCTGAAAAGTGCACCACATCATGGAAGCTGGAAAAAAGTCTTATTTTCAAGCATAAGCAAGCCTGCCTTGCTTATCTGCAGCACAGGGCAATTAGAAATGACCATGGATGTTAAACGAGTTCGCCTCTGTACAGTCTGAGAAAAGGGAAAAAAACCCTGCAAGTCTCCCCATCTGTTATTTCCTTCTTTTTTTTTTTTTTTTTTTTTTTTTTTTTTTTTTTTTTTTTTTTTGGCTGTAGAAAAGCAAAATTATGCAAGAGCTTTTGAATGTAAAGGCTGTGTGTGCTTTTTCCCTTTTTGTCTCTGTGTACACGGTATGTGATATTGCGTAACCGAGCCCGGAGTGGGCGGCGAGCATTTACTATTCATTTACACTACTCCTCATGCTGAATTCAGAGCTCCAGCAGAGAGACACACACGCAGAACAACGCAGGGAGGTGAGAGGGATGCAGATTGAAGGTGTGTGCCATGGAGAGAGGGAAGCAAAACATGTAAAAACAGAACTGTGCCTTTCTGAACTTGCTGAAAATGCCTTTCCCAACCTTTTCATTTTTATGCCCTTTGGTAGAAGAGAGGATGCTTAAAAAAACCCACAAACCCCTCCATCCAAAATTAAGTCTTCCCTCCCTCACACCCATGCCCAAATCCTATTAGAAACTACAAAAAACTATCAATCCATGCCTTTGTGACTCTTCTTGTGCGAACTATAAAGATGCGTAACAAGCTCTTATTGACCACGAGGGTCATAAAGGTTACAAAGAGAATTCTTTCTTTAGTAATACTATACTATGGACTTTTTACTTATTCCTTCAGGACCTACAGGCTTGTAGGAGCACAGAAATCATAGACACAGTATGCAATACAAAGCCTTGAATTTTTTTAGATGATTGGGTGATATAGACATATGAGAATTAGAGTTCAGGAACAAGGGAAGTTTAACCTATTTTGTTCACTCACTTGCCTTGCCAAAATATTCATGTTGTTCTCTATTCTCCACAAGCACACATCCAGAGTCATCAGTTTAGACAGACAGGCCTTTAGCTCATTAACGAGAATAATTTTGAGTCAATAAGGAGGAATCCTCTCGTTCCCACAGGTGAATCCCCACCACATTCCTGAATCCTTTTCCTTGAAGGTGAGACATTGCTGTCCAAATTCTTCCTGCTCCCACTTGACACACTTGTGGGGTCCTACAAAACAAGGAAGCACCACCACAAGGCTGGCACAACACTAGACTTCTGGGCATCCATTTATTTATTCATAGTGGGTTGGAGATTTTTTCTAACAAAGTCAGTGGCATTCCAAAGCATGTTAACGTAGTTTCTAAAGGATGCTGAGACTGAAAACTAAAAGAAGTTTGTTACAAGCCACAGCAGACACTGAGCCTAGTATCAGAAATGAAACTGAGTGTACCAATTTAAAAAAAAAAATCCAAGCATCAATGCTCTTAAAACTTCTTTTGCATTATCTTTAATGGAAAGCACACATTCCCCATATTATTTTCTTCATATTGTGTTTAATGGGCAACTCATTTTTTCTTTACAGATCTGACATCAGACATTTTTACAGGTCCTAAAATAGCACAGTGAGCAAGCAAAAAACTCCACGTTATAAGAAAGGCAAACCCTAGTTTGAGGAAATTACACAGATATGCAATGTTTCTGACCTGTTTATTTATTTTTTCTTTTCCCCAGATCCACATCTATTAACATTAACTATGGTACTACCAGTCAGGATCTCTGTCAGGATGTTCTGTCAGGAAAAGAAAACAGTCATTCACTATCTTGCACATGCTTATTCATTTTGTTTGCACGTAACTGGAATTGCATTGAAATTACCCAGAAAAGTTTTACACAAAAAGTCATGTGCAAGCCTAACTAGTCTGATTTGTCTTGAAATGAAACTGACCCTTAAAGGAAAAGGATAAGGTCTTTATTAAGAGGGACCTAGGCATGCAACCTTTATTAAGCACTTACTAATACATGGCGCCAACTCAAAACATGCTCAGGCATGTTTTCTTTGCTCACCAGGGGAATGCTGGGGGAAAGAAATGAGACACAGAAGGCAAGCTCTACTTCACTGTCATGGGTCACTAGAAATGATGCTCCACAATCAAACTCTGAGTGGAGCTGGCAAGGTGAGTGTCTCATGAAGACTGAACCAGAGGACCAGCACATCAAACAATGAAACCTGCACTCTTCTGAAATGACTGCCTGAGGAAAAAAACATATTTTTCAGCACCATTTATACAGTTAGTCTGAATGTTTAGTATATCCTCATCTTAAGGGATGCAGCTTACAAGCTTAAAATGCTTTGGTCTTACAGGATGTTATATAAAAGAGATACAGAAAGAAACTAAAGAAATTACTGCTAAGGGAAACCAAGCTCAGGTATCAGTAGGGGCAGCTCCAATGCTGCTGTGCTTGCTTTACCATGGTCCAGAGCACACCTATTTTTAAGCACTTGTTTGCCTGTTGGATTATAAGCAACTAGCTGTGGACTGTACATATCAGGTTCAACCAGAGATCTGAATCACCTAAAAATGTGAGGATACAAATTAGGGAGTTCAGATCTGATATATTCTGTAGTTGAAGGACATCAAGTGAAGCTGACAAAAGTTTCCATTGTAATCCACTTGCCTTCAAGCACTCAAAAATGTTGGAAACTTCACTATGCAAATTTTCTGTTCTTAATGTTTACCTAATCTTGAATTTCACGAAAACTTGAATAAACAAAAGTTCACCTGTTTTGCACATAGAGAATGAGAAAAAAAATCCAGAGATTTAAAATAAAGGGAAGAAAGAGAGCGCTTAATTTATCTATAACAAAAAGAACTAACAACTGAAAATACGAATGGACTCGTAGCTTATCAAGTCAATACTGGCTAGATTCATCTTTCAAGAAAAAGCTTTCTATGATGAAAATACTGAAGTTTTTTAAAGTCCATACAGTTAGGAAATCCTGCCAAGCCTTTTATGAAGACCATCTTGGATACACATTTAGGTCAGAAAATCCTAAAAACCCCTATGTGTGTGCTAAAAAACCTGCTGTATTTGTATCTGACTGCATATTACATTCTTTAGTGTCTCTGATAGATGTTCTCCCTACAAGAGAACATAACTACAAAGTAACACTATTTTTCACTATGTTAGACAGCTGGTTTGGATAGATTTTTTGCTTTTTGATTAGTGAAACACATTAATAGCAGATGCCATTTGCATGTATCAAAGATTCTATAGCTCTGTGTTTGCAGAAACATGATGTGACTTCTTATTAAAGACTATCATAAGGGAGAAACTAAGGTTATAAACAAGTTATTACTCTAGGATTTCATGATTTTGCATGTAAGCTTAATGTTTCTCAATACAGATTCTGTCTTTTTAATGACTGTAGGAGGAGATAAGCACAGTGCTAGGTTGCCATGGGCTTTTAATGGTAAAATGAATAATAAAAAAATATTAAAATTATAGAGACAAAAACCTAAATATACTAGAGATGCTTGCCAACTGTTCCTGCTAGTTAAAGAATCAATAAACCTTTGCAGACCTTGTGCAACATTACTTTACTTGCAATAAAAGTAATTCACAACAAATATGCTTTTCTTGGCAATTTACCTTTACTTTTCTCCTACCAACTTCTCTTTCACATGAACCTTTTGGACTCCACTGTTTTGGAATGACCATGACACAGCAGAAGTTGCTCAACTTTCCCCACCCCTCAACTAACCTATTAAACATGTGTAATGGTGTTATTTCCTAATGGTTCCTACAGACTGACACATTTCCAAGACAGTTTTAGTCAAAATGAATGGCAGTAAAATTGGCAAAGACTCAGAAAATAAAGTCCAAGGAGACTAGCAAAGAACTCAGTCAGAAAAAATGGTCTCTGGATATTTTTGTCATGTCTGCCAGAACCAAAAGAATAGAGGTTATGCCAGTGTTTCCATAATAAACATCAGTTTTCAAGATATAACTCAGCTGCAAAGATCTGATCCAGATTGAAATCAACACATGCACGGTTTTACCTCAAGAGCAATTTTTTTCTTAAACATATATTTCCCCTACTGCAAAAGCAATATAATATTATAATTTAATCTGGTAAGGAATTACTAATTTATCAGAACTAGGGAGAGAAAGCAGAAAACAAAATTCAGAATTCATGGTAAATGCTTTCTGGGATTGCATAATTTTCCTTCCAGATATTCCCTAGGAGATTTTGAAAAGACCATATTTCTAAAGTAATTGTTGGATCAGTATAACCCCTGTACAACAAACCTTAATATTTGTTTTGGTCCCTAAAAGCAACAGCCTGTTTTGAAGCAAGTGTAACTTTTATATTGCGCAGCAGACGCAGGAAAAGACTAGGAGGGATTCAGAGGAATTTACTGGATAGGCCAGTTAATTTTTCAAGTACTGTAATTTACTACATTAATTCACCTTATTCCTCTCAAACATCAATCTTAAAACACACAGATTTCATTCTGAGGGAACCTGAATAACTCAAGGATATTCAGATAATGGGTACACTGCACATCTGAGGCATCCCTGAAGTGCAGAGGGCTCTGTGAGAGCTGTGCCCAGAGCCAAGAGCCTCCTCCAGCCCAAAGGCAAGAACTTCTGTGGCCACAGCCACCATGAGCTGCAGCACCTAAACAAAGTCTGCAGGTCTCTGTTTCACAAAACTTTGTCACTAGCTCAGGTGAAGAGAAAGTGCCAACACCTCCTGTATCAGTTAGGGATTTCCCATAGCTTCTTACTGTTCATATACATATGATTTCAGACTTCTCTTTAAGTCAAGTATAGTAAAAACAGTCACCTTCACAGGATATTGCATGTGGTTCAAAGATCAAATTTCCAGGAAGAACCTACGTGATAAGAAATCGGAGTGTAAACTGAATATATTAAAATATACCTGGAAGAGCCTATTTTCAGGTATCAAAATAAGAAAGAGGAGTAAAAAATGACTTGCACCAAACCAAGCAATTAGTTCAGGAGCAAAACACAGATGCTCTGAGCTGCCTTTTCTCTTTTTATTTGCAGAGGAAAATATTTTAGACCAGATACTTTAGGAAAACCTGCATTACATGAGCTAAATACCACAGTAAGTCTTTCACCACTTGACATTTTAATTTTCTGTCTTTGGTTCTGTTTTGTCATATTGAGTACGGCTGGTCTGAGTATGAATATACACATGCTGGTGTTCGCCTTTCTTCTGCTTAGCTGCAAGTTCCTCAGAATACGGAAACTTGACAATATTCATCAGCTAATGACACATTTTGAACACAAATAAATTAAAAACAAGTTAATTGTTTGTAGCACAACACAAAACATCAACAGCAGTATTTTCTACTGTTATCTCTTCGTTTTTCCTCAGGAATGTCGGAGCACTTTGTGAAAAGAGATACACTCTTATAGAGCACCTTGCCCTGTGAGTAGTTCCAGTGGAATCACGAGACTGATTAACAAAACAATGTGTTACTCAGTTGCCCAACTCTGTGACATAATTACTATCAATTCTACTCACGAACAGTAAAACATAGATTTTAAACAGTTTGTGCAAAATCTCACTCTAAGCAAGTGGTCAAGCTGGAAATAGACCACCACCTCTCAGCTTCCAGGCTCTTGCTGTAAACTCCTCAATACTACCTACATTGAAAATAAGGTAGAAGAAAAATAAAACACAGCATTGACAAGTTTTGGCCATTTTCCAGCAACCTTGATTTATCTGAACATCCTCATAAAAATCCTATAGAATACGAAAAAATTGACTTTTCAGGCCTCTCTGAATAGTTGTAAAGTTTTCTTTATCTTTAATAAGGTTAAGACCTTTTTGACTTTAACTACCTATATGACAGCTATTGATTAGCCAAAGCTGTGTTGCTACAAAACAAAAATGAGTGTTAAAATAGGCATCAGACAGCTACAAACGGAAGGCTAAGACACACATATATGCAGACACACTCCATTATTTCTGAAAGTTAATTTTGTCATAAACTTAAATGTTTTCCCTGGTATTCTGCCACCCAAGTTCATTTGTCAAAACTGTAGGACCTGAAGCAAAGATCTGTGGTATAGCAGAAGCAGAAAGTTGACAAGCACAGTGTATGAGGCTTATTGTAAAACAGAAACGAGAGATGGCAATTTTTCTGACTGTGGGTTGGGATTTTCATTTTATATACTTTTTTAAAGGTAAAATTACAAATGTTATGCTTTGACTTCAGAAGAAACTACACAATCACTTGTAATAAGTAAAGTATTAGAGACAGTAAATCTGTCATAATTGCTGCTCAGATTGGAAGGAAGTTTTCTTACCTTTTTACTTGGTTTGTTGCAAGCCAACAGTGTCATCCCCTGAGTCACTTCAGTGTCAGCTACTCTTTTATTATACAGAACACAAGTAATAGCGAAACTGAGCTGCTCTGCCTTCTTTCACTCTATATAGTGCCTATATTTATAGGCTTATGCTTCTATCAGAATCTATATTTATCTGCTTTATCTGCCTACAGTGCATCTGCTTCTCGTACACACAGACATATATACATACACATGTGTGCATGCACACAAATATACAGACACAGATAAACACACATACGGGCATACCCCAGAATATGGGTACTTACAGCAGGCTTCTGTTCCACAGCAAGATTTGTATAAATATAAACATATGCAGTGTACACAATATAAACAGAGACATACACAAAGAAAATCATCAGCTATTGCATGAATATGGCTTGCTGGCTTTGGGAAGTTTTATTATTCAGCAGGCTGCCTAGTCAAGAGGATTGTATACAATTAGTTTCCTTTACATCATTCTGCTGTTGTAGCTTTGCAAGCAGTAGCAATTTATGCTGTTATTTTGCTGGAAGTTTTTTTCTGTGTAAGCGTACTTGGCACAGTTGTGACATCACTGCTATCCTGTCAGTAGATGGATTCCCTGTTGGTACCACTAACAATTTCCCTCAGACTAGGCGTTAAAAGACAGGAGTTAGGCCACCCTATGCCAGTTCAGAAGAGCATCCTCTAGAGGGAAGGAAGAAGGTACAACACTGATTCAGGTTCATCTGTCAATTTCAAGACCAAACATTCCCTAGGCCTTAAAAATAAACATTTTCCCAGATTGCTAGAGAATAAACAGGGGGATTCACCTTCACATGAGAAACCAGGATGCCACACTTCCTGTATCACCAGACAGAGCTGCAGGTATTCTGTCCTATTACTTAGATTGGAGCTGTCTTGCCTCAACCTTTCTTCTTGCTAGTGAGGCTTCTGCTAAGACTATGAGAATAGCCAGGGGAGATGATGGAACTGAAGTATGTGACAGTAAAGATCTTTATGTTGCCATAATGTGATATAGCTTCCATCAGGCCAGTTATCTAAACAGATTACAGCATGTTTCTGCTGGACAGTCTTAATTCTGTACTTGATTCATTCACATCCTATGATCTCAAAGGGGTGTTGGAGGAGGAGGAGGAGTTTCCACTGTATAAGAGCAAAGCCAAGCAACAAGTCACTGGGGATTTCTTTGTCCCCCCCATTGCAGAAGCTGCATTTTGGCTTCCAAGTTATTCATAAGGCAGTGAAAGTGAACTGCTGATTTAGTACATGACCTCTGGACTCTTCTGAAAGGAGCAGGAATCTCTAAGTAAAAAACTACTGGATATATAGGCTAAAGAAATAAGATAGAAAGACTGCACTGGGTAACAAGGGCAGCTGAAGAAGACAAGCCTTACCCATAATCTTTTTGAAATCCTGCAAAGCTTCAAATAGAACCAAACAACACATCCTGGCATTTTACACGAGTAAAAAACTATACTCAATTATAAAAAAACCAGTCTCCTCTGAAACCCAGGTAATAAGTATATTAACTAGTAACTTAATGGATAAACAAATTATTATTAGGATGTATTTAAAAACCCCGAAGAAGTTCTGTAATTCAGAATCAGGGAAGAAAACCAAACAAAACCTTAAGAAGACTTTTTATATCAAGATCATATTTGATAATGAAACCAGAAATACTACTACAAAATCAAAGACTTTTAGATAATTCTTTCATTCACTTGATCATACTGAAGAACAGCTCCTGTAGTAATTTTATGCTTATCCGGTATTAAATGGTCCATTTGAAAGGGTTTTCAGAAAATCTACAGACAAGATGGTATTTAAATATAATATATATACTTCTCACATAGACAGATTTTCTATGTATTTTTAAAATTTATTTTTGACTTTTAGTCTTAATATTCCTATTTCTCAATCATTACACTGAACTGCAGCTACTGAACAAAACACTGTTTATGCTTTCCTCACTGTTAAAGTTCTCCTTACCCTGACGGTTGACACAACCATTTCAAAATTTTAAAAACTACAATTCCATCCTCTTCCTATTTTTTTAACAGCTCAGCTCAACTTACACAGTAACAGGGGAGCCACTCTACTGGAAAAATTTTGCCGTTTTGCCATCTACAAATCAAATGCCAGTTTGAAAGGGGAAAGAGAAAGCATTTTTGGTTAACTTCTGCATTATCTGAGTACCATCAATCTGCTAGGATCTATTTTGAAAATACTAACATACTGCTAAAACTGACAGTTTGTAATGACTCTACATTTATGTTATCTTTAGCAGTGACCATTTAGAAACTAGCCCATTAATTTTTTTCTCAGCAGGGTATTTTATAGTTTTAATGTGTTTAAGAGCATTTCTAAATTGAAAAACATTATTTAATTATTCACGTGGCGGCAGACTTATTACAGAATATAGTTTCTCTTTCAGGGTGCCCTACAATGTACCTTTATACATATAAGAAAGTATTCAAGCATTTCTTTGATGCACAAATGTACAAACTCCTGCCTCATTTGTTCAGCATTCTTTGAAATTTTGTAGGTAGAACACAAAAGGAATCTGTTTAATGCAAAATCTCTCCTTTCTTATGACAAAGAGAGTGAATTTCACTGGAGTTCAAGAAATGTACCCTTCTCTCTGTATATATTGCACTGAAAAAAATACAAATGTCTAATACATTGCTTCAATGGACTTAACATCTGACAGACATCTCTCCCTCCTTAGGAATCCTTCTACTTGATCTGCTGATATCTAGAGCCTTAAACATGCTATATTATTACTTGGAGCATCTATAATGGTATTTTAAAATTGAAATAAATTAAAGCACCCCTTTACTTTCAAATAAATTATGATATATAAATTTAAGCCCTATCCTTCCCTCAGAAAGAGACTTTTGTCACTTTATGCTGATGCAACTCTATGGGTTTATAACTCTATCTTACATTAGTATAACTATATACATGTATGAAGTTATCTAGTTTAATTACTGAAGTAAAAGTATCAATCCTTTCAAACAGAGCAATTATATTAGTCTAAAATCTATGCACATATTAGGTCTTCATAGATGTCTGAAACCTTCAAAGACAAAATGGTAGAGACCAGATGTCCACTCTGATGTTCACAATTCCTGAATTACCTCAAAAAGGCTGAAATTGTCCAAAACGTGTCAGACTTAAAAGCAAACAAATTACATGGGCCACACACTAATGTGTTGAATCAGAATTTCAGGGACCAGCAATGAGTATTTAAATCTCAGAAGAAAATATTTGTCCAATTTATCAAGAGACAAACAGCAATGAGAAATTATAAAAGAGAATTCTTTCGATGAGTTCAGTGAGACAAATTCAAAGAGTGACATGGACACTGTAAACCAAGCAAGTCTGGTTAGCAGCTCTGCACGGAACAGGCTGAAACCTCATCAGGAATCAATTTGATCAACTGAGGATCAATCATTGATCCTCAATCAGGATCAATGCTGCTTCCTAACAAAGAAAGCCTTAAGCCGTAGATATACAGGTACAACTTGGCACCATCATCATCTCTCTATGCAGTAGAAATTTTCTCATGGCCAGCAACACTTAAAATATGGAAACAGGGTAAAAAGTGTGCTCTCTGAAACACATAATTCCATAACTTTCTCAACTATTTTAGCCATAACTGTAACAAAAGACTAAAAGTGTCACTTATGAATCAGTAACAGAAACAGTGCAGCTGTGCTAGAATTTGAGTGCAGGAATGCCTAGCTTGGCACAATGCATAGTTTTTCTTTTTTTGTTTTTGAAAGAAATAGAGAGTAATAGAGATGACTTAAGAAGAAAATACAGTCTTGAAACTGTTATATCAACAGACGAATTTTAAAACATTACAAAGAGACTTCCCAAATGGTAATGTTCCAGGGCTTTAGCACTGAGTTTGATATATCTTTTCAGGAGCTCCTACAACTCTTAAATACTCTGTGGTTCTCGGAACACAGAAAACAGCCTTATTCCTCCTTAGAAGACAGCAGAAAAAAGTTCTTTAGAAACAGAGGAAAACAGAAAAGAAAAAAATGTTTATCTTGACCAAGTCTCCTTACACAATGGAACAAAAGTATCCTACTCCCTGCCATAAGCACTGAAAAGCTACTGAGTAAGATTTTTGTAGATAATTATCTCAGGAAGTTTTCTTGAAGGCTCAGGGGGAGCCTAAGCAAAGACCTGATCTGGGGGAGTAAAAAAGATTGTTTTCCTATGGAAGGACAAGAGAATGGACACAAGTGGAAATATAGGAAATTCCATTTAAACATGAAAAAAATTGGTGTTGAGGGTACTCGAACAGTGGAATTGCTACTCAGAGAGACTCAAACACTGGAATGGTTACTCAGAGAGACTGTGGAATCTCCATCCTTGGAGATACTCAAAAACTAACTCGACATAGCACTGAGCAACTTGCTCTAGGTAAAGTTGCTTTGAGCTGGAGGATTAGACTAGACCTCAATTGTTCTGTGAAATCTTTTCAGATAGGAATTTAGGAACTACAAGAAAACATATTAAAATATTTTCCTGTGTATGACTTGGTCCTGCTCAGAAATATGAAGCTTGACTCCAGGCTGTACAGGCTAACAGAACAGATGGTAGAAGTATCAGTATGCTTTTATAATACCTCCAGTAGCAGCAAAAGGCACATCCTTTGTCATATATTTTGTTTACGATAGCTGCTAGAGACTGATAGAGACTCAGGTCACCATAATCCATTCACTATCAGATCTCCCTATCTCTGAATGACACTTTGCTTTAGAGATCAAACATTCATTCTGTGTCTCAACAACGCCTAAAGACTCTTTGATCCATCTGATGTAAATATGTCCAAGAAAGAAGTAATGATTGTCTGTACACATTCAACCGGGTGCATTTTTCCAGGCTAACAGACACTTCTGCAAATCCAACACGTGAATTAACAGATCCCACCCAACTGATTGACATCATTGAAACTAATATGCAAGCTCTTAGCTACCCTAAATTCAGTTTCCAAAAAGTATAATTATTTATAAGCCAAGATGACTTAAACAGTGACATAATTCCTAAAAGTCTTTCTATAATTTCTTTTTGTTTGGTACAAATAAGAACTAGAAGGAGACACAGCAATTGCAGCACAGAAAGAGATGAAGCAGTAATCATTCCAGTGAAGTTTCAAAGCCAGAAAAACACAGGCAAATACCAACCACCACGACCAGAAAACCTAACTCTGGAGAGCCACAACTGGATGTATATAGTGCTACCTATATTCTTAAGAATTATAATCAGTCAAAAATGCCAAAGATGAAAAGAAGGCAAAGTTTAGCAAAGGCCAGTTTCCTCTCTTATCCTTGACCTCCAGTCCTCTCATCTTCTCAGAATTATGGGGAAAAGCAATAAATGGTAAATATAATAAGAGTCGGAATCCTTTGGCCATTCTACCCATCTAAAAGATTTAATTATAAAAGACAGTGTTCTGAGGCATATCAATCTTTAAACGCTTTTACTAGAGCACAGTGCTACTGAATTTTCAGCTGCTCAGGATTAAAATTAATTTACCTTCTTGTGATTTCTGTAAGTATCTATAAGTGAGAATTTTTTCAGATGTGATTGAAAAAAAGATGTGATCATGCTCTACAACAATCTATTAGAAGAAATGCTTGGACAGCAGTGTAACTTAAAAAGTCTTTATAGTTTTTGTCCAATTCTATTTTAGGCAGAATTTGCATTTGGACTGTTCATCTTCTACTCTCCACTCAGAACATATAGATTTCTTACACAGCCAGTAGGTCATACATTTAAGAAGGCTACTTCTGAAGGTTTAGAAAATGATTAATAAAGGTTTCAATAAATGCTTATTAGCTGTTATAAAGAATTGAGTGGAAGAAGCCAATTGATGTTTATAATAACCTATAGATAGATCTGTGCTGTGCTTATAAAACATGTAATACTTACTATCCATCTCAAAAATGTTCTTAGAATGCTGATAAATCATCTATAAATGTCTATGAATTGTTTATAAAGTGTGTCATCAAAATAAGTGTAGCTGGATAAACAATGCAAGAAAAATCTTGCCAGGAGGCTATTTACTGTAGCTCTAAAAATACAGAATATTTCATTGTGCAAAGACTTGAGTAACAGTCTTCTGCTTTCACAAAGATTCATCCTTCTCATCTCTCAGCTGATGATCCAAATCTTACCTCCCCCTCCTTCATAGTACCTGCAGGTATCTCAAACGTCCAGGAAAACTCAGCAAATTGTACCCACAGAGACATATGGGCCACCAACTGCCAGAGCATCAGTAGGGAGAGATATGACTTCATATTTTCAAAACCCTGAAGAGAATTCCACCCTAAGGAACACCAGGGAGTATATATGTAATGGGAATATGTTAATCTCCTTAAGGAATTTAACCATTGAATGGATTACTACTATGAACACCTGCAAGTGTACCTATGAAACGATTATAATATTGACAGTATTTCTCCCTTTACCCCTGTGGAGTAGTAAATTATGCATTCTGCTGTTGAATCAGTCAGAATCCTTTCATATCAGTCAAAAGACCTCACATTTCATTGAAAGCAGAATCTGGTCCTGAATGCCACATCAGTGAGAACACAACAAAATGGAATTCTCTTGTAAGAAGGCAGTGCAGAATTTCATGACACATTAATGAATCTTTTCTGATTGTCAGAAGGTTTTCACGTCCTTGACACATGCTAAGTACCACAGACAACTATCAGTCCTTACTGTCTTTTTTTTTTTAAAGAAATTCCCTGCTGACAAAAAATGCCCATCCAAGAAGTTACACACTGTCAGGAAGTTCCCAGGAGGGAAATAAACATAGTATGTATTACTTCTTGAAAACTATAAAAATGAGGATAGAATTGCTAACTCTGGGATTTCACCAACATTGGCACTAAAGCTTGATCTTCAGCAATGCCACTCCTCACTCCTCACTCATGTTTTGTTTCTGCAGAATCATAGCTGTGCTTTTACAGAAATATAATATATTCACTGTTTTCAGTAGAAACTATCAAGATTATCATGCTCTAAGTATACTATGCTTGTAACTCTATGAAGAGAACAAGATTGTCCATTTTTTGTTACTTATCCCCTAATTCTATTATTTTAGGCAGCCAAAGTGAACTATAATGTCTGAAATTCAAGCCCAACTTCCTGTTTAGCACCACTGACTGAAGCAGTATGCTTCCACAGATTTTCCCAGAAGCACAACTACAAAGCAGCATGATGATTATGCTCAAGAAAATACAGATAACCTATTGGTTTGGGAAACACTGTCAGGTGAATATGTTGCTCCACATCAGCTCTGATCATGTCAGAGTAGCACATCAGAAACACATTATAGTTCTGATGGGAGGGTAAGTGAATACAGGAACATATTACATTGAGTACAAGAAAGATCTAAGGGCATCGTAGAAAATCTGGAGAGAGTGATTATATAGGCTCGGGGGGATACCAGCAATTATGAAAAGGACATTGCCAGCCACAACTGAAAAGCAAAGAACAAAGCCAACAATATGGTATTAATCACATGCTCTGTCCGTGTATGATGCCAAACTATTCAAAGCACAGAATGTTCTTTATTCACCTCACTTTAAATTGCTTGAATGAACCTAGCACTTATGAAATGAGAGATTAAAAACATTGATATCAACCAACCTTTGGGCCAAATCCTACTTATCTTATTGATGCAAGTAGTTCCACTGATTTTAATGGATGCAATTACTGTTGACTTCAACAGAGCTACTCACAGAGTCAGAAGAGCAGGATGTGGCTCATTGCATAACCAAGCTTCCCTTACCACCATGAATGGTGCCAACTCATCATTTCTGATGCAATGTCCCCACTTTTCTGGTAATGGATCCCTTGAGCAGAAACAACTGTACCCACCAGATTCTGTGATAATTTTTATGTAAGCACAACAATAACTTGACTGAAATGACCAATTTTACTTTTATAGAACCCCTTGACACCCAGAACTTCATAGTTTTATTGTTAATTTCTCCAGTTTCTTATGAACGAAATATCTGTGTGGGGTTGGAATTATACTTCTGCAAGGACTGTCTATTCTCTGATGATTATTGTATATTTGAAAAGAACAGTACAAAACAAGCTGATTTACAGTCAGCCTCTTGGGCACAGGAGTAGATTGCTTCCAGTAGCAGGTTTCTAGCAGGCCATAATCTACTGGAGATGAGACTTCTCCCCTTCTCCCTGCTTTCAGATTTAAATGCAGTGTCTCATTTATGACCACACCAATATTCTTCTGCACTATCCCTTAGGACCATGGCAGAATGGAGGACATTTGAGGGACACAAATATAGAATGCAACAAGCAACATGAGTGAGAAAAACAGAAGGGAATCACAGTTTTTGACAGCTTAGGAGTGATGCTATGGATGCCATCTTTTAGGGGCCCAGTCCTCGTTCCTCAGTTATACTGCTTTGGTGCCAGAGCTAGGGGCTATTAAATATATAAGATGGCATGACACACATGCAAAACACAGGAAGACAGAAGCCTAGAACTCTTTTTTCAAGGTCTCGAGGAGGCAGCAAACCAGTGTTTATGGCACTTAAACCCACTGGAATGTACTACAAGCCAAGAACGTCTTTCTTCAAACCCAGTTTTCCACATCCCACTTCCTACATCATATTCTGAACGGCTATTCATGGTAGGCACCCATTCTAGCGTATTTCTTATTTCATTACAAAATTTAATTTTTCTCCATCAATCTTAGATTCCTTTGTGGGCAGCAGATATAAGAACCAGTCTGAAGATGTTCTGCTGTACTAGCTCTTACTCATCTCAGTGAGAGGTTATTCGTTGCCCTCTGAAATTCCTCACTGGCTCCTGAATGTAGTTACAGATTCAAAGATGACACAGATCTATATATTTAAGGACACTGAGTCCAGATACTTTAGGAAAAAAATGTTCTTTTCTTGCAGAGCAAATCTCTGCATGTAGGACATTATGAAATTCTTCCTTTATAGAAATAATACAACTAGACTTAGGTCCTGTTATGTGCACACTTTAAAAATGATTATTATCTCAAGCATACAGAATAATGGTTAATATTTCAGATTTTAAAATACAGTGGAGCCTCAATTATCCAAATTCAGTGAACCCAGACAAGGTTTTGCCCCTTGTCATTTATTAATTAAATGGTAAATTGCTTCTATTACTAATTATTTCCACAGATCCATGGGCATGCAGGGCATTTTGGTTACTGGTAAACGCGATTATCTAGCCCTATTCAGTGTTCTTCCCATGTTCTTTAGATAATTGAGATTCTGATGTACTCTGAAAACCATTTAAAGTATTTTTTTACAATGTATTACTGGGAGGGCTTCCAGGTCTTGTAGGTCCTCTGGGGTAGAGGCATCCCCAAGTCTGTGGGAAGCAGGAATCTTGACAAGCCAAAAGACAGGGAAATGTGTCAGCCAATATGTAACATAAAAGCAAAACTGTTTTGTGAGCTCAATCTGACAAATTTCTAATCCCAGAAGTGTATTAGTTTGAATGAGTGACTGATTGTCTGAATAGGATGCTAGCAAGTCAGATATTACATTAAACCTGCTCTTTTTTTGAGGCTGGTCTTAATCTAAGAGAAGTTTAGCTTAATAATCCTTTAGGTGTGAGGGATTCTACAAAGGAAAAATGTTTCTAATTGGAGCAAAGTGGAGCAGATTTAAAAATACTGACATTTTAAAGGTAGAGGTACAGAACTGTATACAGGCCAGAAAAATGCATCAACTATGCATGAAACCATGAGAACTCTGTATCAAAATAACAAAAATTGATAAAATTCAGGTACCAAATACAGCAAAGAATGTCTCAACAGTCAAAACAAGTCTGCTGTCGCTCTGAGTAGAGTACCTTAAACAGTCAGGACAAATGCAGAACCACTTCAATACAAAAACTAAGAGGAATGCAAAATCCACTAAAAAAACCCACAAACCAAAAACATATAAGACAAGTTCAGCAGCTAGAGAAGATGTTGCAAATACGAAGGTGCATGTCATAATAATCAGAGCAGAATGTATAGGTGAGGGTTGCTGTGAATTCAAATAGATATAAATAAAAGGAATAAGTGAAAATCAGAAAGTACCAAAAATCTCCATGGATTTTAATTCCAGGCCTAAAGAGAAAGAGAATGGTGTTAGAGTCATATCATGCACTATCCTACTAAAATGCTACTAGTGAATATGAAAAGCAGAATGAAAGACTTCAGAGGCAGAAAACCTATGAAAGAAGAAGCAACTTTGTTTTAGTGCTAAGATCACTAAAGCTACTTTAATATGTGCATATTAAAGAACCACTTTGTAATAATGAACATAACGCACGTAAATTCAGTTCTCTATAGGACTGAAAAAATAACAACAAAATCCACTACAGCAATATATAATTTCAGAAAGAAAATCCTATTTGAAATAAGGAACAGAGAAAAAAGGAAATTAAAAAGATGCAGCTAAGGGTAAAATGTTTTAAGATGCTAGTGTTAGAAGATATGTTATCAGAGATTCATATCTCTTACAAGTAACAGGAAAGCCTTACCTTGGAATAGCTGTAATAATCCTGACCCCCAGTTGTCTGCCTCAATCATTCTGAGGAACATCTCAGCAGTTTGTCTGGCAGACACAGCATATTACAGCCTGAGGTACTAAAGAGATCCCTAAACAGTTCTGATTTACCTGAATATGCTAGGTTGTAAACTGTCATAATTCGGTTGCCACTTTAGATGAAAATCCTTTGCAAGAGGGCAAAAATCTCCAGGAGAAACACATAAAATAGTTCCTTTAAATGCAAGAACCTTGAAAGCTGTCCTGCAGTAATTAATTTCTATTCAGAACTCACAAAACAAATGTATAACCACATGTGAAAAAGAGAAAACAATAGGATTTTTAAAGCAAGCGAAGTAAAGGGGATTTACTAGAAGTAAAAAAATACCATTCAAAAAGGGGAAGTTACATTGAAACACCGAAAGCAGAAAAAGGTGTTTATTTTGTTGATTTTTTTTAAAGAAAATGTCAGATAAGGCAGACCTACGAAAATGTGGAGGAACAACTTTTTAAAGCAATAAATAACCTTTCTAAACATCTCACCTAACATCTACTTCTGCCAACAGATGAGGTGCAAAAGGAGTGCTCAAAGAACAAAAATCCCATATAAATTCTTTGTATTTGTGTTCAATATGGAGTAGTTTAAAAAGGTTTCCAAGTGAAATCCCTTCTCTGGAAGGCTAAGTCTGAGAAAATGTGCAATGGAAAGAATAAATGGTTCCCATCGAACAGTTATAAAAGAAACTGTTATAAAGAAACTCAGTCATGAAAGAGCTTAACTAATAACTCTTGCACAACAAAAGAGCAGAAAGTGATTTAATGACAATAGTAAAAAAAAGGCTTTAGGAAGATCCACATAGATCACTTGGTCTATAGTCTATGCCACAGAAACTGGTAGAAATTATAATAAATAATAACAGACACTTGAGTAGAAAAAACAGGGAAGATACAACACGAGTTTTTGCAGATGGAAATTTTGATTCACAAATCAACAGAGTTCTCAGGAGTCAATGGGCGTATGTTGATAAAAAATAAAAAATATGAAAACCCTGACCAAAGTAACTTTCTGAAAGAAAGTGATGACATAAGAGAAAAAAAGACTAGATATTCATGCAGCAAAATAGGATTTAATTTAGCTATTACTACATGGAAAAGATAGCACGGAATCCTTATGGATATACCTAGGAAAGAACCAGCTCAATATTCAGCATTGATCATAAAGGAGGAAAAAAACCCTTAAAAAACCCTCGGGAATTATTAAAAACCCCCCTAGAAAATAAAAATAAAATCATAACGATATCCTTCTAATGAAATCCATCATAGAGTCACATAATGAACACTATATGTAGGTTTCAACTCTCAAGACAAAAAAGGACATAAGCAGCCAGAAAGATGCAGAAAAGGGCACAAAGATGTTCAAAGCATGGAACAGCTTCTATGCAAGGACAGATTAAAAAGAGTTGGGTTCTTTGCCCTGGAAAATAAATGATTGAGAGAAATATAAAGGAGCTTGATAAAATAATAACAAACAAGGACAAGGTGAACTGTTAATAATTGCTCCCTATTTCTTATTACATACGTCTAGAAAGCATCCAAAGAAGTTATCAAGCACCAGGTTTAAAGCAAACAAAAGGAAGTACGTTTTCACACAGTCTGTAATTAAATTGTGGAATTCACCAGCACAGGATGCTTTCGATGCCAGAAGCAGAAATGGTTTCAAAAAGCAGTCAGACAAAACCAGCAAATAAAGCTCAAGCTTTAACAGCCCTTTCTATCAGGGCTATTACACAGAATGATGCAAAAGCAGAAAACACTGCTCTACACTAAGAAATGAGAAGGTTCAACTGCACATTTCTGAAGAGCAGAATGAACCAATCTGACACGTATCAGACAACAGCTAAGCTTCGACATAGCAGCTAACACATAGATCACAGAGATTTTGGCTTGATTTTGGCACCTGGATTATGGCTGCAACTGATGATTTACTATTGCACTGTCAACCTACTGGATGTTGATTAATATCCTTCCCAGGTACAACCACAGTTAAAGTGTATGTTAAAGACAAATTGTTAAGAGGGAAACAGAAATGTTTGGAGAACAAGGTATTCTTTCAGTAGAATTGTGATATAGAGACACAGCATATTTTCCTAACTGGTTGAGATTCTGACAGTGATATTCATTCCTGAGATGAAAATCACCAACCTTATGTAGGTACCAGCAATGACACCCCCTTTGGTTCTAATGGGTGTTCAACATGCACACTATGGAGTGATTTCTGTGGGAGCTGCACAATCTATTGTGCATGTTACTCTCAAAAATGCCTTTTAAAACCAAGCAAAAGCATTCAGGTCACAGAGCAAAGCATGCAAAAGTATGAAAATATCAAAATGAAGTCTGTCACAACAGCTGTAGTGTTACAATACAATCTTCCATGTTATGATTGTATATTTTGTGTTCTGTATAATGGATAGCATCCAGGGAATGAGACTAATTCAAATACTCTTTTTTTAATGCTCTGTTCAGTGTGTGGCCCCAAGCCTTGTTTACTGAGTGGCATCCAAGTCTTGCATGAAATAAGATGGTTTTTTGTTTCTGGATTTTCTGTGGTACTCATCAATACAGCATCTGAATATCTCAATAATCTTGGTGAATTAATCCTCACAATGTACCCTCAGATGTCTGGAATGATTTTAATTCCTCATTGATGAAAATTATGAGAGAAATTGTGTGACTTTTTTTGTTGCCACACAGGGAGTCTTTATCAAGGACAGGAGGGAAATTTAGATCTCTTCCTTCTAAGGGGTGCTGAGCATCTCCCGAGCTCATCTTACAGAAGGAGCACTCTGAGAATTCATGTTCTTCCACCAGATCTGCAGCTCATCTGTAGCATAAACCTCTCCAGTGGGGGTGGGATACCATGGACAGGGACCTCCTTCCTACCACACTGTCTCTCTTACCCTGTGAACTGGGAAAAGTGTTTCAAAGGATTCATTGCTGCAAGATTTGCAAAGCCCTTGGAGACACTCAGATCATTGGCACGATGAAGAGCAAAGTTATGACATTGTGTTGTTACAATCTTATGCAGAAATTTCTCTTTCTGATTTCTATTCTCTAGGATCCTTGACAGCATGAGGTGTTTTAAATTTTATTTTTCTAGAAAGTCTCAAGCAGAGACAGTGGTATGGATGTAAGAAATCAACAACTGACACATGGACTGTTTCTGTAATGTTAAAGATTGCAGTTTATAATTGTGGTGCAGTTTGTAACTAGGAATGACATCTTTATGAAACTCTTTATATACTGCACTTGTGCTCTAAGTGCATAAAAACACATTAAAAAATAGCCTTATGTTCTGCTACCTTAAGGGTCTGTCTCACACCTACCACATCCAAGAATTGGAGAATAAAGCTCAGTGTCTGTTTTTCTATTGTGTGTCCTATTGTGCCTACATATTGCAGCATTTGTGGTCTGTAAGATCACACACTGTAGGAACAACTTTCAGTTCTCTGTGACAATAGGGTGAGCCGAGGACAGACTGGCAATCTTTGGAGATGAATTTCCTGCCCTTTGTGGGTTTCAGTTAGACTCTTAGCATTATTTGAACTTTTGTGGTTTAATTTTCTTTGTTGTTGTTTTAATTCTAATGGCAGAAAACAGGAGACAAAACAACATCCCTCTGGAGGCAGTGAATCTCAGGATCTGAGGAATAAATGGCCATGTTTTCTCCTTCTGGCATTTTAAGATACATCAGCAAACAGAGAAAGGACACAGTAGATCTGCAGAATGGCAAAGGGATGTAGAGCTTCTTATGTTCTAGTAAAAATACCAAAAGCCTTAGGATGTTTAGTGGTCTTCAGAAGTAATTTCTTCCCATTAGCATCCAGTCACAAGCACAGGCTCAGAAACTGCCCACTACCATGGGGTAGAAGAAAGGCTGTTGCATGAAGGCTGTCCTTTTCCCTTTACATGTTTGAAAAAAAAAAAAACAAACCATAAAATAACTACATTGTAAAAATAAATGAGCCACTAAAACAAATAACAAAATACTTCTCTGAGAGGANGAAGAAAGGCTGTTGCATGAAGGCTGTCCTTTTCCCTTTACATGTTTGAAAAAAAAAAAAACAAACCATAAAATAACTCCATTGTAAAAATAAATGAGCCACTAAAACAAGTAACAAATTACTTCTCTGAGAGGAGAAACTGCCAGTTATGGGATAACAGACACTAACTACTGCCTGGAGTTTTGTCAAATTCCTGAGAACATCAGCATGAGGGAGTTTTATTTAGGTCCATCTTGACTAACATATGTAGAAAGGAACATTTCTGATTCTTCATTCCCTCATTCTCTTGGGTGTCACAGCTTCCTAGCCTTTGCTTCTGTTTACAGTTGTCTCTCAACATGTATTTCAGGAAAAGAAAAATCTAAATAAAGATCACAGCCTGCTCCATTATGTGCCCTTCCTCTTCTTATCCTCCTTTCTTGCATTTGTGCAGTGTTGTGGCACCTATTAACTACCCATGTTTTCAGAATGACATTATACAAGGTGCAGGATGTACCACTGCGCCCTAAAAATATCAACAACTGCATTAGTCTCACAATAATTAATGGCAGGCATTATGCAAATGACAACTTTTTCACTGCAAAATAATGACATTTCTTCATTTTGAGCAGAGTTATGCAAAACAATGAATTGGGGATGATAAATCACACAGGAGAATTAAGAAAGCCATAACGTTCCTGCCCAGGCAGGCAGAAAGACAGACAGACCAACAATTTAGAACACATTGTTTGTTCTCAAACTGCTATTAAGAAATAAATAAAAGCACAGCTAGTCGGTCATTAGAACGTATGTATAATTTAGTTTCCCCCCTTTAGGCAACTGTGCATAAGGGAACGTTAAATTCTAGCAATCGAATTATTACAAGTCACAAGCAAATTTTTTTTTATTAACCTTAATAAGTCATTCACTCAGAGACTACAGTCATCAGGCAAATAAAATATATCACATGTCATTCTCCTACACATTAACTAATTTCTTATGCAAACATCACAATGTATAGCAATTACCACTGCTCAAAAAAGCCCCAAAGTCAGTTTCAATTTATTTTATTGCTTTTGTGCGTGGCCATTTCCTGTAGAGCTTTAGTCTCTATCCCCATGTTTTAGGTGCAAAAAGAACTGAACACAAGTAACAAGAAGCTACTTCTCTGAAATGCTGCTGCACTTTTCCCTCCTTATTGTGAATATTGTTGGAAAAAGATGTTGGCAAGATCCTTCTGTGAGCTTCAAGAAGCTTCTCAAAGGTAAAAGCTAACACTGACCAGCCATGAGCACCCTCCCTTCTCCATCCCTTTCTCCACTACGTGCTTCCCAACTCCAGAAAGAGCAACCCCTTCCCAGTCCTCCCAGTGCCTCCTGCAGGGAGCCTGGTGCAGGACAGCCTGTGAGCTCCCCAGAGCCACCATTCCCACACTGCTCCCCAAGGAGCAGGCTTCCCAGGGAGAGTGGGACTGGAGGGTAGCTTTGAACTCCCCCTACGTACAACTCTCCTCCACTGCTCCTTGCAGTGTCTCCTGATGGAGCGGAAGTATCTCTAAGCTTTTAATAGACAGCACTCCTGGATCTTTCTTTTTAGTGATTCCTGCTGGGAGAGACTGATGTATCAAAGAGTTACAGCGATTAAAGCTGGAGAGACCTGTGGTATTTAATCATTTAGTCCGTCCTCCCACCTGAGCTGGGTATTCCTTACACTATTTTTTCCTGCTGCTCTATCTAGTCTAACTTTAGAGTGCCAAATAACTGGGCTCCCACCTCTTCCCTGGGGAGATTATTCCACAGTGGTACATCATGAGACTGAAAATTTCCCAAGGTATTTGCTGTAATTTTACTTCTTTATGTTTAGTTTTATCAAAAAGGCATTAGTTTTCAGACTCCCAACACTGCCATGAGATTTCTTTTCTGTTTTAGTGGAGACTGAAACTGCACCCGACTTCCTCACATCCATAGCTCAGCATGACACTTAACAGCATTGTCCACAGGAAAACAAAGCTGAATTTGCAGCACCAGTATTATCCAAAATCTGTTTTTAGTCTCCACAGTGACTGCTGACAAGAACTGGTATGAAAAGAGATCCAGGACAGGACCTTTACAGCCAATGCAGTAGTACCTCCCTTCCAGCCACATCATCCCCTTCCCTCAGGAAGCACTGGTGGCTGTTCCAAACGCACATAAAGCAGAGCATCAGCAAGGATTACAAATTCCCTACGAGGAGGTTAAACAGCAAAGCTCCTGTGAAGCATGGGGAGGGGGCCTGGAAAACTCACAATTCATCTGTCACAGTGAAGAGTCAATTCCAGCTTCATCTGAATCAATAGGAAGATCATCCACCACTTTTTCCTCTCCCCAAATGTCAGTACCCTTGCCTCCACCAAAGACAACTAAGTCATTGACACAGACATACTGAGAGCCCAGGAAAGAGAACAGTTGTTCTGGAAATAACTGGTGTCTTTGAAAACAAAGTGGTAGAAGTTGATCTCCCCCTCCCACTATCTATTTCAGGACTTTTAGGATTCAGTGCAATTCACCCCCTCTTGGAACACTGCAAAAAATTCTCCACCTCCAGCCTCTCATCCGGAAGTTAATAACATTTTGCAGCTCTCCTTAAATAAAATCCAGCCCATCCTGGATCAATAAGACTGATGCCTATTTCCCTAATGGCAGCCGATTGCCATTTGCTATTCAAATCAGACTAGATAAATTACAGTACATGCCAAGGAACAGGCCAGTGAATTAAGACAGGCCTCCTGAGGACCAGTGATATTATTAATCTTTTAAGACACTATCATATTTCTTCTTGACAGTGTGCGTAGACTCTCAGACATGCTGCACTCAGATTGAAATATCAGCTGCTGCAAAAAATCAATAGCGTTAGAAACACAATAATTTTCTGTCTGCAGGGCCCCCAATAAGCAACACTTGTGCTTCTCCTCCTTTCCACATCTATGCTCCAAATGCATTTGTTTTAAAATCCAGGCCTCAATTCTGAATAGTCATTGTGGTGGACAAAGTTGCTTTTGTTGTCATCCTTTGCCACAGAAGCCACAAGTGTGATTCTCGATAAGGTTGTGGTTCTCAGAGACAGCGTAAGGTACTCAAGGGTCAGATACTCACCCAGTATATTTCACCCTTCTCCCCACACCCTCCTGCTCAGTCTCTTGCTTTCTCATTGAAGGCTTTATAATGACAGATACTGCTAGAGCTTCTGCTATCCCTAAGAAAATGAAAATGGGGACCTTGGATGTGAACTGACAAAGGGAGACTGTACATGACAAGAAAGCAGAAAGCTTAAGGGATTTCTCTTCAGACTAGCAAGAGATAGGGTCAATTCAAACAATTTTGATCTCTTTAGACCTGTGGATGAATTCAATAGAGGCTCTGATAGTCAAGTAAGCTGCCCTGGTTTCTCAACTACTCTTTATGCTGAAGGGGAGAAAGAGTCTACAACTGAAAACTATTCCAAAAAGGGTATTTTATGATTTATGAGACAAGTGGGCTTAGGGAAAAACGTGTAGCTTGGGGGACTGGCAATGAGATGTTAAAATTAGGTTTCTCCTCACCCTTGCCATGATACAGTTTAACTCTAAAAAAAAAAACAATTATAAAACACAACAAAATCAGAAGTCTCCACACAATTCTAAGATTATTCTGCATACAGCTGAGTAAAAAAAGCATTTACCAAAATGGATTAGAGTGGATAAATTTACCCCAGGTTGGCTAAGATGTTATTTGAGATTGCCAGATTTCTGGCATCCCAGGTCAACAGTGACCAGGAAGAGTTGATGAATGTCCCAGTAGGGTGAGTGGAGTGAAGCAATGAAATCATTCAAGTTACATCACAATTAGCAGTTGCCTTCTTGCCCTTAAAACGTTGTTAGCAGCATTGGCGGGAGTGGACACCAAAAATATTAACTCTCCTCTGACTCCCGCAAAATCTTGAGGGCTTCATTTCAACCTCCATTTAAAAAGTGGGGTAAGCATGGCCACAAGCCATATAAACATAACTCTGCTTTCTGATGAATGCCAAAGTGACCTGGCTGACGGACATGGCAAGGCTGGCTGATGTCAGCACGGTGCTCATTAGTAAATGGATGAGGAGCTACCCTGTGCACTTCTGGGGTATGCATAACCTTCTCTGTGTTGAGCAGAAGACCTGGCTCCCCTCCTTCCTTAGGATTCTCAGCACCCCTCTCTCTGGTGCACAAAGTGACGTGCTTAGACAAAGAGTGAACTGCCATCAGGCTTCTTGCTAGGGAGAGGGTAATTTTAATTAAGGCTGTCCAATTGATAAGAATTTTGCTTTCTTCATTGGCACAGAAATAACAGTTCTCAAGCACTATGAAAAAATAAGTTGGTCAAATACATTCAGATCTAAAATCCTGACGTTTTCAATCTCTTTGTCACCAAAAGTGACCAGAAAGCTCTCTTCAACAAAGTCATTGTGATAAAGAGAAAAGTGATATGATGAAATGAAGATATGGTGAAATGTTCTCATCAGCACCATGATGCAATTTTCCTGGAGCAAAGAAGGCTCAGGAACGACCTTACTGTTCTCTATAACTATGAGGAAGGAGGTTGTAGCAAGGTGGGGGGCAGCCTCTTCTCCCATACAAGCAGTGACACAACAAGAGGAAATGGCCTTAAGCTTGTGCCAGGGGAGGGTGAGATTGGACATCAGGAAGAATTTCTTCACTTAAACGGTGGCTAAGCATTGGAACAGGCTGCTCAGGGAATTGGTGGAGACACCATCCCTGGAAATATTCAAGCAATGATTGAATGTGGTACATATTGCTATGCTCTAATTGACATGGTGGCGTTTGGTCAAAGGTTGGGCTTAATGATCTTGGAGGTGTCTTCCAACCTTAGTGATTCTATGATTCTTTAATTTTTAGTTAGAAAATTAGTTTCTTCCCAGTAATTTTCACATCTGAGGAAAAGACTTGAGATTCCCTCTTGCTCCTGATTCTCCAGGAGTTGAATTTGAATCATGCACCTGAATGAAACTGCTCCCAGTACACACAAGTCTCAATCTACTTCCAATAGATTTTGATTACGCTATGTGGGACCTAGGAATGTGTTGATAACACCTCAAAGTACTTGTGAGGATGTCATTGTGAGCCAGGTGCATGTGGAGCTCAGTCTAAACTTGTGGGGCTGATATGAGTATTGGCACAGAACTATGAGTGAGCCAGCAGTATGAGGGCTAAGGAGTAAATACTGAAGGACCAGCAGCATCATGGGTGATGAATAATGGCATTTGAGTCTGCCACTTTTCCTCTCTGATCCTCAAATCACTCCTCTCCCTGCTTCTCCTCTTTCTCCTCTAGTCTCCTCCCCTCTGTGCTACATCCTCTATACATCTACATCATTGCTGCTTTGATTTTGCATACCAAAAGTCAGTAATTCACGTGGCACTAGGGCTAGCAGCAGCATAGCTTTTCAGAAGATGCTGTGGAATTGAAGACAACGGGCCTACAAATACCACTGAGTGATAAGAGAAGAGAAACTCATTCTTTCAGAGCAGGTAAGAGGCTAAAATAATCTATACAGCCACGAACATTTTGAGTTGGGTCTTCTGACAAGTTCCTATGCCAGTCCAAAGAATGCAGAGGTAGTCTTAAGCTACTCCAGAACCTGTGCCACATCTATGCAGAAAGCCCCAGAGGTGCAATTGGTCTGCAGTACAGCACCATGCACACAAAACTCCCCACATCCAAGTATGTGGGAGCCATTACATTAAGGATGCCTCATTTTTGTGTTTGTGAGCATACCAAACACCTGAGTATGAGCTGAGGTCTTTAGAAAGATGGGAACTTCACATCACTGTACATTGTAACAAGGTGTTTCCACACTAAACCTGTACTCCACCTGCATGTATCCTTTTCCTGTTATAAANATGAAATCATTCAAGTTACATCACAATTAGCAGTTGCCTTCTTGCCCTTAAAACGTTGTTAGCAGCATTGGCGGGAGTGGACACCAAAAATATTAACTCTCCTCTGACTCCCGCAAAATCTTGAGGGCTTCATTTCAACCTCCATTTAAAAAGTGGGGTAAGCATGGCCACAAGCCATATAAACATAACTCTGCTTTCTGATGAATGCCAAAGTGACCTGGCTGACGGACATGGCAAGGCTGGCTGATGTCAGCACGGTGCTCATTAGTAAATGGATGAGGAGCTACCCTGTGCACTTCTGGGGTATGCATAACCTTCTCTGTGTTGAGCAGAAGACCTGGCTCCCCTCCTTCCTTAGGATTCTCAGCACCCCTCTCTCTGGTGCACAAAGTGACGTGCTTAGACAAAGAGTGAACTGCCATCAGGCTTCTTG
Organism: Climacteris rufus; assembly: GCA_013398175.1. Taxonomy (NCBI): domain Eukaryota; kingdom Metazoa; phylum Chordata; class Aves; order Passeriformes; family Climacteridae; genus Climacteris; species Climacteris rufus. The sequence continues at coordinate 2,843,331 of VZRZ01006181.1, read as the reverse complement.
CTAGGGAGACGGTAATTTTAATTAAGGCTGTCCAATTGATAAGAATTTTGCTTTCTTCATTGGCACAGAAATAACAGTTCTCAAGCACTATGAAAAAATAAGTTGGTCAAATACATTCAGATCTAAAATCCTGACGTTTTCAATCTCTTTGTCACCAAAAGTGACCAGAAAGCTCTCTTCAACAAAGTCATTGTGATAAAGAGAAAAGTGATATGATGAAATGAAGATATGGTGAAATGTTCTCATCAGCACCATGATGCAATTTTCCTGGAGCAAAGAAGGCTCAGGAACGACCTTACTGTTCTCTATAACTATGAGGAAGGAGGTTGTAGCAAGGTGGGGGGCAGCCTCTTCTCCCATACAAGCAGTGACACAACAAGAGGAAATGGCCTTAAGCTTGTGCCAGGGGAGGGTGAGATTGGACATCAGGAAGAATTTCTTCACTTAAACGGTGGCTAAGCATTGGAACAGGCTGCTCAGGGAATTGGTGGAGACACCATCCCTGGAAATATTCAAGCAATGATTGAATGTGGTACATATTGCTATGCTCTAATTGACATGGTGGCGTTTGGTCAAAGGTTGGGCTTAATGATCTTGGAGGTGTCTTCCAACCTTAGTGATTCTATGATTCTATAATTTTTAGTTAGAAAATTAGTTTCTTCCCAGTAATTTTCACATCTGAGGAAAAGACTTGAGATTCCCTCTTGCTCCTGATTCTCCAGGAGTTGAATTTGAATCATGCACCTGAATGAAACTGCTCCCAGTACACACAAGTCTCAATCTACTTCCAATAGATTTTGATTACGCTATGTGGGACCTAGGAATGTGTTGATAACACCTCAAAGTACTTGTGAGGATGTCATTGTGAGCCAGGTGCATGTGGAGCTCAGTCTAAACTTGTGGGGCTGATATGAGTATTGGCACAGAACTATGAGTGAGCCAGCAGTATGAGGGCTAAGGAGTAAATACTGAAGGACCAGCAGCATCATGGGTGATGAATAATGGCATTTGAGTCTGCCACTTTTCCTCTCTGATCCTCAAATCACTCCTCTCCCTGCTTCTCCTCTTTCTCCTCTAGTCTCCTCCCCTCTGTGCTACATCCTCTATACATCTACATCATTGCTGCTTTGATTTTGCATACCAAAAGTCAGTAATTCACGTGGCACTAGGGCTAGCAGCAGCATAGCTTTTCAGAAGATGCTGTGGAATTGAAGACAACGGGCCTACAAATACCACTGAGTGATAAGAGAAGAGAAACTCATTCTTTCAGAGCAGGTAAGAGGCTAAAATAATCTATACAGCCACGAACATTTTGAGTTGGGTCTTCTGACAAGTTCCTATGCCAGTCCAAAGAATGCAGAGGTAGTCTTAAGCTACTCCAGAACCTGTGCCACATCTATGCAGAAAGCCCCAGAGGTGCAATTGGTCTGCAGTACAGCACCATGCACACAAAACTCCCCACATCCAAGTATGTGGGAGCCATTACATTAAGGATGCCTCATTTTTGTGTTTGTGAGCATACCAAACACCTGAGTATGAGCTGAGGTCTTTAGAAAGATGGGAACTTCACATCACTGTACATTGTAACAAGGTGTTTCCACACTAAACCTGTACTCCACCTGCATGTATCCTTTTCCTGTTATAAACTAACACAATTTATTCTGATCAAAACAGACTAATTTCTTCTTCTCTTTTTAGGTGCTTTTATATGCTACCGTATGCTCTCCTTAATCTCCTCATTCGGAAAAGAAATAATTTCTGTAGCAACTGGCCATGCAACTATTGTTCAAGTTTCCCTGATGCTTTTACCCTGGGATGCATGACACCAGTGTAGTGGACTGGTCTTAGCAAGGCCATGTAACTAGATGGACTCCTTCATGCTGAAAAATACTCTTGGGATTTAAAAGAAGCCATGCACATCTTGCTTCTCACATTTCTGTTTCTAAAGGAAAGGATTAGATGGAGGGTGAAAGTACTGCACAAATAAAGTGTTAGGGCCATTGCTGCTGGTCAGAGCTGGTTCAGAGGAGATTCTCTAGACAGCCTCCTCTGGATAGATCCTGCTGGAATGGAATCTGCAGACTGCAATGTTTAAATACCATTCAGAAGTTAAAACAGTAGTGACAAACCCAGTTAGGTTTAAAGCCAGATTTCCATTGCAAAACACCCTGCATGCCATCCCTGCTGACAGGCAATACTAGGCATTGCTGTCAGCTACAGGGTACAAAAGGAAGAGGAAGAAAGTAAATGTACTGCAAGTTTAAGGCACAGACACACACTGCTAACAACTGATGTCTGATATTCTTCCTCACCCCCAGTCTCTGCCCCAAGACATTGCTCTGATTTTGCAGTACAGAGGAGAAGTGGTCTCTGTACAAATCTACCCACAGGCTGCAGCTCCAGGACACCCAGAGGGCACTCATCTTACCCTGTGCTTGGTCTCTTCAGTTGTAGTTGTTCAACAAACCCATTCCTTGAGGAGAAGCAGCACAGGGATTATTGTCAAACTCTGTCTGTGATTCACAATAATCTACCACCTCATTCTATAAAAACAAATGGATAGAGATGGAAACTGCAAGTGTTTTTAGGGAAGAGGAGCTGGGAGAAAGTGACAGTATAAAATCTCCATGGTAGAAGGTGGAATAGAGAAGGGTTGACTGACTATATCATGTAAGAAGAAAAAAGAAAGATCTAAAAATAGCCATAAGACATAGAAGATGTAAGGGAAAAGCAGAGAAAACTGAATGATAAGAAAGTAATATGAGATGAGGATTTTGAGGTGGTTGGGGAAAGGAAATCTAAGCAATGAAAACATGCCAGCCAATCCAACCATACTTAACCCAACCATAGGTTGGCAGTGCCCTCCCTAAAAGATCCAGCTAGATAAAAATTGTGTTTCCTTTTCTTGCCATTATCATCTATGTCTAGCAATAATCTGAGAACAAACCATTTTTGAGGCTTTGTCTTTCCATAGCACTACCACAACCTCCCTGGTAAGGCCAGAAAAACATCCAGACAAAAAATGTATTAAAAACTTCACATCTCCTCACCCCTTGCTAATGATCCAGTTCTGCCAAGGTCAGAGGTGAGAGGAAGTCACCGCTATTCAGTCAGCTCTGTGAAATGAGCCTGGAAAAGGGAATGAACTTCTCCACAACAATACTCTCCATGGTACATTAAAAATAAATTGCTGCCAACGCTCCCTGGTTGCACCCTTAGTAAAGAAGGTTGAGGTGAAGAAGGCCTGACATCAAGAGATCAGGAGCATCCTAAATTCTCCCTTTGCTTTCCATGGGAGTTGATGGAATGGGCTCCCACACAGTTGTGGGGGGCAAGTCATGCACCTGTGCAAGACAAGCTAAGTAATGTGTTTCAGTAATTCATGGCCTCTTCCTTTGTCTGAGGAAACACTCCCTCCAAATCATGGCTAAATCTGCTAAGAGGGATGGGAGGGAACATCTCCTGCTGTGGCAGGCCTGCTGTCTCTCTCACATGGGTAGAAATATGATTGCTCACACTCATACAACTCCATCCCTGCACTGGAACCTCAGGTGGAGGCACTCCCAGCTCTGTTACAGGTTTTAATTATGAAATGACAGTACCGATGGCTGGCTTTGCTTGAACCGGCATGTGTCACCAAAGCCGATGGGAAATATGTAAGAAAGAGACCCAGTTTAATTAGCCTGAATATTTTACAATTATTATTTTCTACAAGAAAACCAACCCACATCTTGATCTGTCACCTGTCAGATTGCTGTTCTTATCCACCATGATCTCTCCTTGCCTCTTCATGTCATAAAAAAACCAATGGTGAAAATGACAGACAGACGCAAACAAGATTTTGGTAATTACAGCCCTGTGGCTGGTGGTTGTTTGAACATCGTTTTATTTCTTCCAATCAAACAAGTCCTTGGACTTCACAGCCCTAGAGCTTCAGACAGGGGTGAAGCTGATTATATTATGACATTACAGTGCAGACTGGCAGATCAGACAAAGTGGATTTCACTCAGTAATTAAACTGCAGTATCTTTCGACTAAAGTCCAGGACAGGATTAATCGAAAGGTAGCTCTTTATCATGGCGATTAGTGCTGGGATTTGAAGAGTGAGTCCACAGATTTCTGATTCGATAGCTTGTCCTGGGTACCAGCTTATCGGAGACTGCACATCTGTCTGACTTGTAAAAATAGCATGAGGTCAAGATCTATTTGCCAAGTTGCACCATTTCCTTTATTTTATTTTTAGTTGGAGGAAACTCAGATTGATTTAAATATTACAGTAGCCTTTGGCTTTCTGTGACAGAATGTAGACTTCCATTTAAGATCTGCTAACACAAAACTCTGCCCCCATCTTAAACTGCATTGTATCTAGAGGACAGACTCACCATTTTCTCTGTACCTTTAACTTTATTGTTCAGGGTCCAAGAAAATCCACTTGATCTTGAGAGACTAAACAGTGCAAATTTAAAATATAATAGCTTTATGGCTGCTTTAAAGCGGTCTAGCAAATGAAGTTTCAAGCTTTCAAGGAGCTTCTAAGATTTACTGGATGAAAACAGAGTCTTAAGATTTTGTTTTTGTGTCAGTATTGTATAAAATCCCTAACATAAAATGTCAGCTAATGCCTTTTTCTTTTCCTAAAGTTTCCAAAAAGCTTTCAATGTTCATGCTTCTCCTCACACCTTTAATAAACACAGAGCTGGGAAAACTTGCTCAGAACAGCCAGACAGTTTCCTTATGCTGCTGGCTGGGGAAGCAGCACTCCTGGAACCTGCCCTGATTTACTCACTAGAGGAGATTTTCTACAAGTAGAAGCAAGGCAGGGAAAACCAATGTCTCTCTTTTTATTTTCTTCTGCAAGTAGCCATTATGTTTAAAAAAAAAAAAGTCAAGGTAAGACAAAGAAAAACACTACTTCTCCCATCAAGAAAACACAGTTAGGAACTGACTTAAAATTCTGGACATACTCTCTTACTTAAACTCTGTTGCAGGCAATGCTGTTCTGGATTAGACTCCAAGGAGAATATCTGAGTAAGAATCCCAAGAGCTTCCAAAAGTGTATGGAGAGTGGTTTGGCATTTGCCTTTTGGAAGTCATATACATTTTTAGGTTCCTTTCATTAAGATTTCAAGCCATGGCAGTCACAAAAATTGACATCCCACGGGCCACTGTTACTAGGTTCCAACTTTTCCCCAACAAAGGCTGATAAAAAAAAATGTATTTGTGAAAACATCAGTAAAAACTTTATTTGCAGCTGAATGAGGTTTTTGAAAGACAAATACTTTTACTGAAAATTGAAAGTTTTCTTTTTTTGTGGAAAACCATTGAAAATGAAAAGTATTCTTTCTGGAAGTCAATTTTCAGCATAGTTTCTTTAAAATTTTTAGCCTTAAAAAAGAAAAAAGCCACAATTTACACTGTTTTGTTTCATCCACAGAATAGTCCTTTGCCTACCACATTCTGTACAATTCAGATGCGATTTAGAATTGCTTGGCCCATCTCTACAATAGATAATCTCCACAATGTCCTTTGACATTTTGCCTATAGCAATGTCTCCTCTCATTTGTATGAATCTCTGATTAGATTATGAAGATCTAAAGGGGGGCAATCTCTTAATTTCTACCCAAACATTTATTAGAAACAGACTCAAATTCTGTTTGGGGACTAGGTAGTACTACAATCCAAATAACAAACTAAACAATTCCCTAGGCAAACAAAGTATTTTATTTGCACTTTTATTGTTATTGTTATTTTTGTAATGGAATTTACAGAGAAAAAAGCCAAATTATTCATAACCATTCATTTTAAGTCTTGAAAGCTATTTTACAGCTCTTGGAGTCATAGTAGACCCTCAGTATCATGCAGTCTGATTCCCACACAATAAAGAACTTACAATTCCACCCAGCAATTCCCATAGCAATTCTAATGACTAGTGTCTGAATGGGCACATAACATTTACTAACAGTTATGATCTTAATTTAAGGAATTAAACCATCAGAATATCAAAAAATACCTTGGAAATTTGTTTTGGTAAGTACTTTCACTGCCGAAACACTTAAAAGTCGGGACAGAAGAGGAAATCTAGCCAATCAAGCAGGCAGAGGCACAGAAACATCACACAGATGAATGATGAATAGTGCATTTCTTGGTCAGCTAATAAAGACACAGATAAGTAACACCAGACAGAACAGTTTCAGTAATCTTTGTTTAAATGGCTAGCTAAATATGTAATAAAATCTCACTGCTAGACTTGTTCTTTGTAGAGGTGTGAAGGTGTGAATTTTATTCCTAGTCCTGCTGCTGATACTGTAGATACAGATTCAACTTGCACAGGGATTTCAAAGCTAGTATTCAGACCACTGAACTATTCCTCAGACCAAACTGAAAACAAAATGCAAATGAACTACTGCTGATCCTGAACTCATGCTGTTTCCCTCCTGCCTTTCACAAATTTCTCAATTTTTCCTCTGAAAATTCTAAAGTTTTAAAAATACTATTAACCAATCAAATAAGCACCAGCCTTTATATTTTTCCATTTCTGAGCCTTTGTATTATGCTTTGATCATAAATTCAGTATTTTCTCTCCAATTATGAGGGCTAGAAACTTATTTTATAAACAAAAAACAAAGAACTTGACATTATCTGTTTACTTCAAGAGTACAATCTTTAAGAAAAACATCAGATATTATGACACTTTCAGTAAAACTGCAACCACTGCCAGCAAAGTGAAACATTAATCTAGGTGTGCACATCCCTCTGGTTTTCACATCATGCGTAAACACTGAAATTCCACAAAAAGAGCCTTGTAGTTCTGAGTTGCTCTGGAGAAAAGCTGGATAGCATAACATACCCATGATTTCACAAAGTGGTCAATCAGCAAGTGCTTCCCACTAAACAGGAATGGGCTCTTACGTGCCAAATCCTGGCTTTGGTAACCGAGTGGTAATTTTCATATTAATGTAAACCAGGGTAAGTTTTGTCCCAGTGTAAATACAACTAGAATTAATGTTTTGTTTTACAGAGTTACTAAACAACTACAAATGTCTTCCACCTGGAAAAGGGGGAAATACATGTCTTGCAGCATGATGTTGCTTTTCGAAATTAAATCACAGCTGAAAGCTTGGAGTCCAGTTAGGAGAAGAAGAGAAAGTCCTAGCCAACAACACCAAAAGTGACTGCATATGTTCCCCAAACACTCAGGATGCTGTCAGCATCCAGTTCCTAGGCCATATGTTAGTCAGATGAACTAGACTGACCCAAAAACTCTAGCAGGAAGTGATCATGAGGGCTGGAACTGTGATGCACTGATAAAAGATCTGTTTTTCTCAATTAGAATAAATAACCATAACTACCTGCAATTGACTCACTCACACTCATAATGTATCTATCCTTTAAAAAGTATTTAATATTGTATATTAAGTATGTCAAGCATTCATTCCATTAATAATACTTTGCACTTCTATCCTGCTTTTTATGCCAGGAGACCAAAGCACTTTGTGATCATGAATTAATCGATGCTACCACCACCTGTGCACTGGATATAGTTGGCTGGAGTCCACTCAGTGACCCTGGATGATAGCTGGAGATGAGATCCTCACCTTCCTATCTCCCCTACCAAGTTTTAACCAGAAGAGAAATCATCAAGTAATAACACCTAGTAACGGTGGTTGCCCCAAATTTACCATGTACAGAGCACAGTCAAAATAAATCTGTCAGAGTAAGCAGAGATCATAAACTTTGCCTTTACCTACAGAGAGCATATGAGAAACAGAAATACCAAAAACTAAAAAAAAAAGAAAATGCACAGCTTGCCACTTCCTAAATTAACACCAATTTTGCCAGGATAACAGTATCCTATTCCACTGCATGATCATTAAGTGGGTTTACATTCTCTCTGTCCCATGCTATGCTTACAGGCAACAAATGAAATTACCCACTGTGAAAGACTAAAAAAACAGAGAAGAAAATAAATAATCTGACCTTGCTAATTTCTAAGTTTGCTCCTAAAATGAAGCTTCATGAAACTAAACCCATAAGTGGTGATCATCAAAAAAATACAGGTTTCTGGAAGAAGTTTAAACAGGACTGGTCATATTCAAAAGCTCCTTGGACTTCACCATCAAATAAATCTATTCTTTCAAGTACCTCTAAACAAAACTCATAATCCTGAAATACTTTGCTAACTTTCGATTTGGTTTCTACTTAGGTAAAAGAAAAATGAAGTCAATAGGAGTTTTGCTGGAAAAAGGTCTGAGAAGAGAGTTTGTAAAAGACATTACTCTTAATTTTATGGTAAAAAATAGCTACAGAAAAGTATCTGTGCCTGAAATGGAAAAAAAAGGTTCAAACTTCACAGTGTTGCTTTTATTAAGGATTATGTCTTCAAAAAAGGACCCAGCAGATCATATCTGATTAGCTGATATATAACCTTATGTTCCCAGCTTAGAAAAAATAATGCCCATAGACTAGGATCAACACACGCTGTATGCTGTCTAGAATTATAATCCAGCTCTTTGAAACATATGGTATATACCTTGAGTAACTTCAGATAACACATATTTATTTTTTCCTTTGTACTTCAGATTTTACCGAACTGCAGATACTTAATACTTCTCTCTCATATCCGGCACAGATATCGGTAATATGGATGCAAATTGTATTTCACTTTTGTTTGATATTTATTGCAATTAATACAGAAGTTAAATAAAACAGTTCAAGTTCTATCAAACTTCTTTACGATTAGTAGGCATGAACTCATGCCAATCTGGGAACTCAAGCCATATTCACAACACTCAGCAAATGTATCATGTATATATTAATATGTATAATATATATATATTTCATTTTATACTGTGTCAGGTATCTGAACAGTTAAACTGTACGCTAGTTATTCATAAGTGCCCATTACACTCCCAGCACATGGTTCAAGTAGAAAGGTAAAAATCCTGGCCTAGGGACCTAAACTGCCGGTGGGTCACTGATGTAATCAAATCAGCATTAATGAAATCAACTGGTTTAGATCTCACCCCCCTTTTTTATATTATGCACCATTTTAACAGACTCAGAAATTTCCACTATTAACTGCTTTAAAAGGATTTGTCCTTTAAGACTCTACGGTAGGATTACCATCAATAAATCATACACCAGATGTGGTTTCAAGTACATAAAGTTTGGGGCTTAGGGCTCAAGGCATTTGCTTAAACATAGCTTTCAAGTGCCATCAGAAAAGCACTTTGGCTTAATCACATCTGGACATGGCTAGCAGATAGGACTCACCACTTCCGAGATAAATGTCTTTGGGAAAAGCAGCTGAAGGCCAGGTGGTGTATCCTACAGCATCTCAGGTAGTAACAAACACCCACCCTGGAGCCTTTATTGTACACACAGTTAATGTGTAACTTTCCATCTACTCATTGCTTTGAGACTTTCTTATCCTCAGCAAAAACGTAAAAAAAGTCAGATTCCTTCTGTTTCTGGCTAAACATAAAATAAGACATTAATGAAAAACTGCTCACAAAACTTCATTTTATGCTCTCCATGTCATGGTTGAAGAAATTCATACTCTGTCTCTGCAAATTAAACCGGCTGTAACGTATGCAAAATTTCCTCTGAACAAGGGAAAATTTGGAATTGTAAGAAAGAACATCACTTTCAAGTTTTATAAATACACTGAGGTCAATCCTGACAGGAATTCACAAACAAAGTCCTGACTGAACAAATCGTGTTGGACTGCATTTCCCCTGACTCTTGAATTTTCATTTCAAGATTATGAGATTGAATTTTCCAGACTAGATCCAGGGTCTACACTAGTCTCTTATACCAGCCAACACATTTAACCCACTGATTTCAAGTGTTTGCCCAGATGCTGCAGGAAGAAGGTATTATTTGCCCTAGTTCTTACCTCCTTCTTCACACACTGTGAAAGCTACCAGGAAGACAAGCTGACAAGAAGAGGCTTCTCTCAAAAACCAGAAATACCTCCCTGTAAAGCTCACACAATGCATTGTCAAATTTCAAAATACGAATTTAAAAACACAGAGACTTATCCATATTTATTCAAGCTCTCACAGATATGGTAAACACGATTAGACGGGGATTTAAAGATAAATAATATCATCTTCTGTCTCATCTTCACTACTCTGAAATAAGAAGCCCAACATTGGTAGAAGCACTCAAACTGCAGCCTATATTCTTATGACTCTACAGTTTCTTTTTATTTCAGCCATACTTGCTTTTGTCACTGGCAGTGGTGGCACTTTTTGACCATTGTATTTTCCCCAGAATGGCCATTAAGAACAAGGCTTTTGGTTTAGAGCACTGAAAGTCCTGGTAGTGCAATGGGCACCCACGGAGACATGGGTTTGGATGGAAAGCAACCTCAGGGACCTCGGTCAGTGGAGCACAGACATCCTATAACCACACATTTATTGACGTGGGAGACTCCTCAAGCAGAGGGCTCCTGTTGAATTCTTGAGTGTTTTTCTTTCATGGGCATTATACTGTCTCTGAATCCAACAAGAAATCAAATTAGGACTCCTGGGTTCCATTTCTGGCCTGCCACTTACCCCTGATAAGATATTGGGCAAATCATTTAACATAAATAAGCTTCAGTTTACAGAACTGAAATACTGCATGTGGGTGCAGTAAGGCTGATGAAAAGCACCATAATGGTATTATTAAAGTGCTTTCTCACAGAGTTTTAAAATTCCTTATGAAAGGTTGTCTTAACCCTCCTTGCTGAATATTAAAGCTTACTCGCTTTCTTTAGAATCTCCTTTTCAAAGGAAAAAAAATTTGACTGTCTAAAGGTTTCCTTGCAGACATTTGCACAAGATTTTAGAATAAGGCTAAATATGGTGCTAGTAGACAAAAACAATTTAAGAAATTATTGCTTTTAAGTCCCAACAAAGAGTAGCATAATACCCTAGGATCTCTTTACATGTTTTTGTCTGATTTTAGCTTATGGTTCTTTGTATGTGTGAGGGCAGCTCTTTCCCTCTCCATCATTTTGGTCCTGTCCCAGAAGCCATTCCCTTCCACTTGGTTTGGTCTGTACTTGAGCTCTGTCAAGCAAGTATTGGTATGTGTAACTTTTTCAAACCAGTGAAATTAACTTAAATTCAGTCTTTTAATGCACAAATTAATGTTCACCAAAACCTTGGGGATCAGATACAGCAGATTAGAAGTACTAAGGGGAGTCAGGCTACATCAATTAATATTTAAGACCAATAATTTCATATACAGCCAACTTCAGGAACACTGTAAGGTACCCATGCTGAGACATAGACACTCAGTGCTAATCTTTACACATTATGCATGTGGAAACTAAAGAGAGCTCATAAAATGTAAATGCAAACCATTTAGGGCCTAATAAGTAGTTGCATCATTATAATTATGTACCAAGAGAAGTCCATCTTCTCCTAACCTGCAAACCTGCACAGTGCTCCCATTTTACACATAGGAACAGAAAAGTGAAGACCAACATTTTTAGGACAATTCCCTAATTTCAGTTATTAAGCTTGCAACATCACACATGGATAACTTTTAAACTGTTTATAGTCTTCATCCAGACTTTATAATCTAAGAACAGAAGTGATCCCTTGTATGAGGGAGTATTTCAGATGCCTTTCCTTGTGACAGGCTGAATGAAATGACACCTCTAAATGCCTAATATTCCCCAACTGACTGCAAAGGGAGTCCGAATGAGGATGGAGGTACCTGCACCACAGGTAGCTAAATGCCAGTGAGGATCCTTTGACCCTGGCTTTCAGAAGCTCTGAGCATTTCTGGAATTTCATGGAATCTATAGAAGCTACAAGTGCTTAGCCATTACATGAATCAAAGATGCATAAAAAGAAACTTTCCAGAATTAATGCACAATAATTGGGAGATCATGTTGTGAATTCATTAACAGTTTGTTAATTCAAAGCATTAACACAGTAAGCACAGGGTAGGAGCCTTACTGCTCCTGCAGGTTTATTTTTTTTTTAATGATGTCATCTTCCCAACGACAAATAATACAGTGCTCAGACTGGCCATGAGGAAGTCTAATATAAGATACCTCTTTAGAGACAGCATCATCACTCTAACCATGACCAGACCTTTGGTGCTACCCGGAAAACTTTCTGATTAGCTATTCTGCTGATAGCACACACTGTCTCTGCTTTAGGGCAAGAGCACTATTCAGCAAACATAACCCACTGAGGGGTTTCCTACAGCTTTTGTGAAAATCCTGCAATTGTCTCTTTCACTCTTCACTATTATACTTTTTCCTCCTTTCCTCTTCAGTGAAAAAAAAATCTGATCTTCACAGATGGAAAATTAAGTATTGCCAGGATGGTCAATATACCCAACAGCCATTCAAACTGGTCTGATAAATGAAAGCATTTAAATAGTTGCAACCAAAATAAGCGACAGAAGGTGGGAAAAGAAATGCATAATTATGCCAGCTACTAGGGTACTGTTTATGTTTTATCCTTTGGAGCATTACAAAGTACAGAATACAAACTACTACTAGCATTTTTGTATACCTTCATATCTGCATACTAAATCACAGGTATGTGTGATATACAAAATTTAGAAGAAGTATAGGCTAGCTTAGCTTCTCCAAATGATGTGCCAGTGCTGTCAATTGGTCCCTCAAACCCACTGCCAGGAAGATTGTTCAGCAATATAAAATGGCCAATCCCAATCATGACACAATAGAATCACTTTTAGTCAACTCCATTCCTTATGTGATGTTTCCATGTTTGCAGGTAGTGCATGTTAGAAATACCAATGGTGAGGCAAACAAGATTACATAAATTAACAGAATCATCCTTCTCTATCACATAGTCACTCTGACCTACAAAGGCCCAAGTAGCAAATAAAATTCAAAGTACTAGTGGAGGGAAGGTCTTCACAGCTGTCCTTTCTTTCCCCTTCACTAAGTGACTTTTCAGGGACTTTCCTGCATGTTAAGCATCTTTTTTGCATTGCTTAATATTGTTATTAATAATTCATATTTTTGTCTTTCTCCTCTCACTCTGACAACTTTTATTTTTAATCAATGGGCATGTGTCAAATTGCTTTGTTATTTATTTATAATGTAAGCTGACAAAAGAATGGGATATGTGGTATAAAGATGAGACAGTGTTTCTTTGCTACAGCTGATACCCTCAGTTACAACCATGTGTCTTGTTCTAATCAGTAGGGTCCAAAGAACTCATTTTGCCACAAATAATGGAGGACATATTTAGTAGATTTTTACAGCCGGATGTCTCTCCTCTGTCCCTATAGTCATGCACTGAAACAAAAGTTTCAGTAGTTTTATTTGTATGCATGCACATTTGAGAAAGAAAAGGAGTGCACAAAGGTGTTAATAACAATGTGCCAAACACTGATGTGCTTATTCAGACAAATGTATTACTACGATCAGTGTTCTTTGTCCCCTAATGTATCAACAATTCTCACAAGTTTTTTATGGCAGAAATCTTCCTACTCTTTTCAGCTCACAAAACCCAAATAGAATCAGTAACTCAAGACTAGAGAGGAATCCAGTGGCACAATGCCTGCTTCAGCCAGCAGCCCCCCTTGCCACGTAACAAATGGGAAACCTCTTGTGGCAGAATGCATGGGGGGAAATGCATCATGAGGCACCCTCCCTCACAAAGCTGGGAAAACAATTAAGCTTTTCCTCACTGAACACGTGGAAAACAAGCTGCTGATTACAACTGGCTTCCACGTTACATACTTAGGATTTGACTCTTACACCCCTTTCATGCACACATATTTTACCTTGACTGCTACTTGAGAACTCATTCAGTTATTCTCTGGATTTACTTTTGTGGAATAGTAAAAGTCTCTTAGTTCCAGCTGAATGGAATTCACTGTTGTGACTGTCTTGGTGTGTCCCGAGGCAGGAGGCAGCCCTGTCTGGACTGTGGGAATGGTTTGGTGCAGCTTGGGATTGTATTCCACAGCAGTGTTTGCCTGCTAGACAGGATATTGCCATACAGGGTGTAATTATTGTAAAATAAAATAAAGCACAAAGCCATAGGGGAAAAAAAATGGATTAGACACTTTTTTTTAAAGGATACTGTGCCATGTGACATCTAATTCAACAGAGGATGTAGACTGAGGTTGTCTACTTAGACTCCTTCTTCCTGAAAAGCTCCTATTTCCTATTTTTCTACAGTCACCACCACGTGTAAGGCACTCCGTGGGGATGTATTTGAATTTTTTATTTCAAAGCCTTCTAAGAGAGGGTTGGTGCAATAAAGTGACATCCCTTCACATCCTACTCCAAGCACAATGTAATATCATCAGCAGATGCTGGGTTCAGCAGAGTTACCTGGTGTAGCTCTGAAAGCCAAGCAAGCAAGAGGACATGAAAAATCTCAAAACCTCCATATAGGCTGACCAGTGAATTTGAGAAAGTACATCAGGGAAAGCAAAGTAGAGGATTAGGTTGTTAGAGCATTATGTCATTAGAACTATGGTTTGGGAGGGGGAAGAATTTACTTTGATTTTCTGAATAAACTGCCATAGTCTGCACATACACATTTGCTTTTATTTTCAAGTTTGCTTGTATTTCATTCTGTTTTAATTAATCCACCATGGAAGGGAGAATAAAAATGGAAGCATTTTCTTTGATGTTATCCTAGCCTTAACGCTTCCTTTCAATGCCTTCTTCACCACACACATCATGCTGAGAATAAGCATAGCATTCAAAGTGAGGATTGTCCCTCCTGATTTACAGCTCAGGGACAAAAGAATGAAAATGTCTATTTCTTATGAGTAAAGACCAGTTGGTAACCAGATCTTCTCCATCTTCTGCCTTCTTTTGATACAGCTATTAGAGAATCCAGACTCCAATGAGGCCATAATGGAAGTGGTCAGTTCACATATTTGTCGTGAACGCCACCAGTAAATGAAGTTTCCCTCTCTACAAACTAAGGAACCATTCCAATTTTGAGTGCCAGAGGAAACTACGGCCATTTAACACACTCTGAACAACAGAAACACAGTAAAATCAGGGTAACTCTCAGCTATCATAACTAGGCCCACTGCATAGTCTTGGATCAGGTACATGCCGCACCTGGACAACTTGAGAACTGCAGAATGCTGCCCTTACCCAGGGAGAGTGACCGAGCAGTCCAAAACTTGTGACACCGTTGGGGAATTAGTCTGTGATTTCTGACCTCAGAAGCCTACTGCTCCCCTCAACAACCTTCCTCTTCCAGAAGAGCCTCACAGAATTAGCATTTATTTTTTTAGTGTTACCAATTAGGAATTACATAAGCAAGTAGAAAGAGAAGAGAGTTCTTGTCTAGTATTCCCAACAACTTTGTGGATTTTAAAAGGCCAGAGGAAAATCCTCTGGGGGCACAGATGAGGTGGGCTGCAAGACAATTAAAAACCAAGAAATTTTTAAATAAGGCTAGCGTACTGAAAAGCACCAATTCTCCTTGGATGTGAAATAATGCCCATTTCTGTTCATTGTCTTTCTTTATCTGATTCAGGAACACAAAAGCAAAGATGTGTATCAGTTATTCAGAGGTTGTTGGTTATTTTTTTTTCTTGGTCAGGATTTTGTTCATATGAACCTGGCTTTATTGAGGGGTGAGATTTTCACAATATGGAGTACTGGTCTGTTTCACCTAAACTGCATGGTAAACCACTCATTGACTTCCATAAATATAAAGTAATTGCTGACTCTTGAGAAGCTTACCCTAACAAAAAGGGCAAAATCACCCACACAAATAGAAATCTAAAATAATCATTGAGTGTCAGTATGTATCTGATGCTTATGAGTGCTTGTCTTTTCTCACCATAAATTTTTCATTTCCTACCAGCTGAATCCTTTACCTTTCCCTTGATTTATATCATGCTTGACTAACAGCTGTAGTTTTATACTGAACTAAGTTACAAAGCATAAATATCTAATGGGGGAAGGGATTGCCACAGATATTACAGTTACCTATTCAATACATACTGAACACACATATCCATATGACTACACAATCTGCCAGCAAGATGTAGTGAATACAGTTCAAATTGTTGTTTGGTGTGCATTCAATCTAAAATCTACTGGAGATTAAAAAGAAAGGGAGGCTTGTCCTGGTAAAGAAGTGAGACGACCTAGGATTACAGATTTAATGATTTGGATCTTGGGATGAGAGAGTCAAAACAATTGGATCATCTGAGGTTACACAGAGCCTGAAAGAAAAAAAATCAGCTTGAACTCTATGGACATGTGCATGCTTTCAAGGACTATGGATCTTCTGACTTAAACAGAGAGGAAAAGGTCAGGGCATCTGTTTTTTTTATTCCTCAATTGCCACTTCATTTGCTGTGTGGCCTGCTGCATTTCTGTGTCTCAATTTTCAAACCCTTAAATAGGAATTGTTAATTGTACACAACACCAACGCCTTGAGATGGTGTGGTGCATTTTGCTGGAGTTCTTTTGCCATGGACTGAAGAGGTTGGTGGTTTTCATGTAAAAATGCTAATGTGAAACCTAAGGAAGTTTATCTTTTCACATAGTCACTTTTCAAAGTATTTACTTCTGCTCTACAAGCCTGCCTTATGCAGTACATTTCGAAATTAAGTATACTAAGAGGTAAGTCTCCTGATTATATTTACACCATGAGCCAAATTTAATCCTGCCTTATACACTGGGTAGACACTTTGACCTTCAAGAGATGCCAATCAAGACAGAATTTATCTCAGAACCTTTCTCTGCCAAAGTTTTCCACAATCTTGCTCATGTGTTTTACAGTAATACTTTCTTTTTTCCCTGTTCATTAACTATTAAAATAAAATATTCACATGACAGATTTTTGCCTCAGTTTTCCCACAGCAATCATATTTCCTTACCCAAGAGGATGTCAGGAAGCTTCATTAATTGTTTCTGAAACATTTACAACTTTTCATGGAAAAGGTAAAGCATCTGTCTCCTAAAGGAGAAAAATCATTTCCAAATGGATGAAGTATCTCAGCTCCCCTCTGAAGCACACATGTATTTTAATTCTTCACTCAGAGATAAAGAATTCAAGAAACAGACATTACAATCAGTTTGCCAAGTTCACATGTATTAT
Source organism: Climacteris rufus (assembly GCA_013398175.1). Lineage (NCBI taxonomy): Eukaryota > Metazoa > Chordata > Aves > Passeriformes > Climacteridae > Climacteris > Climacteris rufus. The sequence goes on along the minus strand of VZRZ01006181.1, from coordinate 2,826,253 downwards.
CTGAAGACCAGAACTTGTATCTTTCCCCCATTCAATTCCTCTTTAATCTCAAAACAGGGTTTCTTTGCTTAAGTACCTCTGCATATGGTGACAGGCAAGAGGTTATCTGAATTAAGGAAGTCATCCCACAAGTAACAGCATCAGTGAGGCTTGGCTTCCTCTAGCTTTGGGTTCTCTTCCTCTGTGACATCCTGGCCAATATCTCCAGTCTTCCCAGCTATGACTGCCCTCTCCCCTACTTCCTCCATGCCCTTTGGCTCTTCACCCTGGCCAACACTCACAGCAGCTCCAGCTCCCTCCTCCAGACTGAGGGGCTGGCACCCAGCAAATGTTCAAGAGGAGGAAGCACCAGACCAGTCTGGGAAAGCTGAGTGTACACTGCAGCCTCCCTGGCAGGTAGGAGTAATTTCTGCCTCTGCCTCACTTCTGGTTTTAAAAAAAACAAAACCTGTAGGAATTGAGTCTCCTTGCAGCCTCTCCACTTCTGCCAAGCTTGCTTAAAACTAGACAGTTTCAAGATAACAAAGGAGGAGGAGGAGGGTGGTCTCCTAGAAATGAGGCATCTCCTATCAGTAACTTATGAGTGCAAACACCCCTGTCACCTTTACTTGTGTTCTTCTGGATTATTCATGGATTGTTATAACAAGTTACAGGCCATGATGGTTAGCCCATGTGAAATACACAGACCACTTAAAATACAAAAAAAATACCAGCTGGCAGCAGCTCACTTGAGATTTTTAGAATTTCTTGTTAACCTGAATTAGAGGAATATAATTTTTTTAAAATCCTTTAAGATTTCTAAAGAAGAAAAAATGTAATGTAAAAGTATCAGCAGTTGATGCAAATACAGAAACATGCTGAAGAAAGAAAAACAAAAATAAAAGAAGACCTTGAACTTCAAAACATATCACCAGGGATACATCATCAGAGATGGCCACCACAAATTCACTACAAATTTAAAGACTGTATTGTCCCTTCCAGAGGGTGTTTACTTTCTTTCTACATATTAGAACTGAAGCAGTATTTTAACACTAGATGAAACTATTAATATAAAAATGGTAAGTTGGGAATGAGCTCCACAGGTATGCACTGAAATAGTTATCTGCTGCAAACTAGAAAAATGGGGATTGAAGATGGAGGAGATTAGGGATATCTCAGGAATAGGGAAAGAAAAAAACATTTCAGAAAGCTATGCCTTCAGGATAGGAAGCCACTGAGAGTTTGGGGAGCATATTGAGCCACTATTTGCTGAGAACTTGAATTAATGTACTAAGCCTCTGTAATGATCAACTCCAGTGAACATATCCAGTCTGAGATCCACTGAAGGAATGGTTAGCACTGAGTTACAGATCTGAAAGCAAGAGGGCATCACACAAATATTACTCTGCCTTCATGCATAACAGAGGTTCTAAAGTCCTGCCTTCTAAATACAGACCAGCTCAGCTCCATGGGAAATAAAGACCTATTGGGTTGCACTTGTTCACACTGAAATCTCCTCATGTGATTGCAGCCCTGCAGTCACCCAGCACAGCACAGCACCACCGGGGCAGGGCAGTGCTTTGGCTTCTGCCCCATCCTGCCATCCCTCATGGCCCTGGGCTGGGGGGGAGCCATGGCCCTGCACTGCAGTCCAGCTGTGCTGCCAGAGTGGCCCCACGTTCCCAGTCCATGCAGTGCTCTGCTGCCTTGGGGCTGGTCCCACACAGACTCCTTGGCTAACCTGGCTCACAACCCAAAAAATGTACATTCCCTTGACCCCTCTGCAATGTGACCCTGATGCACAGCCCTCATGTGCTGGGCCTGAAAGCAAACAGTACATTTGGGGAGCCTTGGATTTATTTCAAAATAGATGCAGTCCTTTTCCAAAAGAAACAGGAACATTAAAGTCTTTGTAATGGAAACAGTGAGACATGGGTTTCAGACTGATCAAGCTACAGCATTCTTCAAGGCAATCCTTTGTCACAAACAAGCAATATTTTCACTCCACGCCCCGCAGCAGACCCCTGTGATATATTTTATTTCCTTTGCAACTGGCATCAAATCATTTTCCAAAGTCAAATACATCTACCTTCCTTGCTTCTCTCTCTTGGGACTCTTTGAAGGAGAAGGAAAACATCAAGACTAGACTGTGTTGTGGGATTAAACATGTCAGGAGAGAAACACGAAGAGAAAACAATTATAGGCATGATACATAATATAAAATAAATTGGGGAAAGTGTAAGAAAAAGAAAAAGCATAGCCAAATCATGTGAGCCATAGCTGCAGAGAGCAAAAATCCCCCTATAATTTGCCCACTCACCATCCCTTGGTTTAGGATTCTGCTGTACTCTCTTTCACCACTGTCTGTCATTCACACACATAAAACCAGTGCTGCTTTGAGCTACTCTGCTTGATCATAAAAAGCCTTCCTACCCCCAACACCTGTCCTCCTGCCAGCACATAAATCCCAGGTAAATCTGCCACGCACTATCACCTCTTCACAACACTTGAGCTTCTGTGCCCCAGCACCTTTTATCCATCTCACTTCAAACCTAATTTTCTGATGACTGACTCACACCACCACTTCCTGACTCACACCACCACTTCCTTTATTTCTAAAAAGACAGGATAATCTGCCCTTTGTAGAAACATCCATTTTGTCTGATTCCCATTCTTCTTGGAATTTCATGATGTCAGATCAATTTTATGCCACAGAAGAGTAGGTGAACCGGTGTGAAGGGGAAAATCATCATGGAAAGAACAAATGTCTTCATAAACGGACACCATCACTGCCTTGCATCTGTTTACATTTCAGAGGTCATCAGAGTTTTGAATAGCAGCTGTCATTCTGTCTCTGACGTCTCCCTATGTGCAGGTGTTTGTGGCATTTCTCTGCGTTTCCTGCGTCATTTATACAATATGGTAAATACAATCCTAAAAGCATCCATTCTTTTGCTCTCCTTCCAAACTCCTGCCTCAAGAATCTGCAACCTCCATCACTGATCCCCTTTCACACCCAGAGTTAAAGAAGCTCTCTGGAACTTCTGTTTGTTTGCATTTTCTACATCTCCACAGGGAAGGGACTGTATAGTAACCTGAGAAATGCAGATGAGAGATGCCTTCAACATACAGAAAAGAAGTAACACCTTTATAATGAAAAGGTGAGCCTTCTAGGGAGAGAGGTCACATCCTAGTAGTGATGTGCAAAGAAATGCTAAAGCCTCATTACTACTCACAGCTATAGGGAGATCTCCAACTCAGCTGATAATTATGTGGAACTGAAGCACCAGGACAACTAAGGCAATTTGCCTGAAAACAGGAACAGGAAAGCAATCTTTCCTCTAACAGTATCACAGATATTGACAGTTGGCTACAGTATTCTTCCCATTTCAGTTTCCATCAAGACCCCATCTTTTAAACCAAAGCAGAAAAATCTCCCCATTACCTTCTTTTCTCCCAACCCTTCAAAAAGTTTTCCATCCTATTCATGTTTTAATTTTAACTTTTCAAAATGTGTTTTAGCTCTTATGATTTGTTTTTCCAATTTTTATAAACTTTGCTCCAGCCTGATGACTAATGGAAAAATGTTTTTACGGGAAAATTGAGAGCATGATGCACCAGATTCCATAACTACCAGAAAAACTTTTATATAAGATTATTGATCTATATTACTTTCTTATTCCTGTATTCATTGATTTTAAAATATGATTAGGGTTATGAATTTGTTTTCTAATTGGACTAAACACACTGCAACACTTTCCTTGCAATCTAGATTTTAAAGACTTTAATATTTAATGCTTGGGATAAAAGGGTCATGTTCATTATACTCCCTTTCCTGCTACTAGCTAAAATTCTGATTAGTTATCCTCCTGATTTCATTTTCCTTTATTTTGCCCTGAAACAGAAGACCCTATTCTCAAGTATTAGTATTAAAATTAGAAGGCTGGAAGTTAGTGTCTCTGGTTTTTTTTACCTCTGGCAATGCAAACCCCAAATTTTGTTGACTTATGTAAGTTACTTGCTCGTGCAAGGATAACTCTTCAGACCTCTAGAGAAAGGTTACACCACCTCATAGTTCTCTGTTGTCCCAAGACCAAATGTGCTTAAGAACACCTATGACAACAAAGCGCTCCCAGCACAGATTCAGTAAGCACACACCAGGGATTTCAGTTGGATGGCTCAAGCTTAAGATCACAAAATTAGGGCCTAATGATGTTATTAATAATGAAGCATTGATATTCTCCAACCATTTTCATTCTGAATTAGGATTTATGGCAGTGTGAACAAAACCCAGTATAAATTAAATCTGAAGTTATCAGTAGCTGCAGGAGAACTGAGAAAGTGCGGACATAGCTCCTTCACCACTGGAAGGCTGACTAGACACTTTGTCTACTCCATATTAAATGTGTAAGATAGCATAGATGTGACTAGAAATGGGTAATGGTGATGGTACAATTTTTCTTTCTATGTTAATGATCTACACGTGTTGAGGTATTCAACAATTTACTCTATATGTCAGAAGCATGCAGTGAGTTGCCTCAGTATCTAGCATTTCAACATTAGGATACACATTTACTTCCTTAGTTTTTCCCACTCATGGTTGACAGTGATCTGTAGAAGGATACTTTAGTTATTCCTCTGCTACTGTCCTGCTTCAGTGTGGGAAACAGACATGAAAAGAGTTTTTCCAACTGCTCAGCTCGTCAATGGCCATGATGGAACTGAGTGCAGGTGTCTACCTTCCTGCACTCTGCTTTAGCCACAGAGCTTGCCTTGTTCTTAGCAAGGGATGGCTGCTTGCAGCATACAAACACTGTCCCTGCATCACCTATCATAAACATGATTAAAAATATACATGTATTAGTCTCTTAAAGTCCATCTTTTTCTATTTTTCCTGCTTTTTCTGGTTTGTCTGGGAAATAGGATTTTTTTTTTTTTTTTTTTTGCATTGCAGAATCTGAATAGGAAGCTGCACCTGTTAGCTCTGAGATACCTTAGGGCTCTCTAGTCAACCATCTGCTTTTCAAAATCTATTTGTTATCTCTTGGGCAACCAGGAAGGCATAAAGTATGTTTTATCACCTTAATGCTGAAAGTGATCATTTATACTAGAAAAATATACCATGCCAGGTAGAATTTCTACTAAGAAAAAAGAAAGAAAATTTCTGGTGGAAGGCAGGGAGAGGCAAGAAGAGGAGGCAAAAGAAGGGTGAAGGGGTTGAACTGAGAGGAGAGGAATGGGAATAAAACTCACTTGCTTCCAGCAAAAGTCAGCTTGATATGCTCTACTAGGACCCAGGGACTTTGTATTACGTATTTCTATAACATGCCTCTATACAGCTGCAGAAATAAAACAATAAGATTTGACAATATAAACTGAAAAAAAAAAAAAAGCTTGTTTTTCCAGACATTTTTAAGTGACTGCTGGTCTTGAGTTAGGGCTTGAAACACATGTTTCAAAGGAATGAAGTATCATTGTACCACCCGAGGAACAGTCCCGGTTTGCCTGTTTTTTCCAGTAAGAGTAGACCAATGACTGATTCATACTTCCATTATATCACAATTGTGCTTTTATTTGGCACCCTCTCATCTCTTGCAAGTCACTTGCAGATGGTCTAGAAGCCACAGAACAAGCTGTACTTCCTTTCCATGTCAGCCATCCCCATCTTATGGAATCCTTCCAGTTTGCTGCACACAAGGTACAAGGATACTTCTCCACAGATATCTCTTTTGACTTCAAAAAACCTCACTTTTTGTAGGATTCTGTAGCTAGTCTTTCCATTAGCAGAAACAAATAAGTATTTTGCACTGCTTCCATCTCCCACTGCTCGATAAGTTCACAGAACCCAGCTCAGGAAAGGAAATGGAGGGATTTGGTGGGGTTATTCACACTGAACAACAGGGGTCCAAAGGAAATACTTCTGAGACTACTATAATGTGGTTACATAAGTTGCTGTTACGCCATCACTTTGGGTTTTGCAGTCAATGCTGATCACCCTGTCTCAAATAGGATAGAGGAGAAACAAAGAGGGTTCAGAGAGTAAAAGACTCATTAAAACCCTCAAGAGCTTTTCATATGTGAAGTTTAGAAAGCTTCAAAATGACAGAGAAAACAAAGACTGAAATAGTGGAAGTGGTACAAATATAACTGCATAGAGAAAATAAAATAAATCTGACCTCCCAAGAAAAGAGGAGACAGTCATTAAAACTAAAAGGCAGAATACTAAAACCAATAAAAGGATGTTACTTTTCATCCACATGCTATATAATAAACTTGCAGTACTCTGTACCCAAAACCCCAGATGGGCCAAGATTTTATCAGCTTAAAAAGGACTAATTATTGCAATAATAATGATAAAGGCCTTTATAATAATAAATATCATTATAAAAATAGTTAGCATAATACTGAATAAACAGAATATACACAATTATGGTACAATAAACTGTAAGGACTAAAAACTGTCCATGTTTAAAGACACAAGTAAATTTTAACTTTATACCTATTAATGAGAAGTTACCCCTGTGTGAAAAGTTAAATCACCATTACTCTTTATGGGGAACTTGGCATTTATTTTGTAAAGGATCTGATACTGCATTCTGTGATGCTTTCTGTGTGGCTTTCCAGAGCTGCTTCTGCAATGCACACATGCCCATCAATCAAGTGTTCAGCTTGGACACCCCTCCTGAATGTGGTCAGTACAACGAAAATCAAAGGAAAATGTTTGCTCTTCAGAAATAAGTGCTATTTTCAATTACTTGAGAAGTGAGGTTGTTTCAACCATTACTTTTAATGCACATGATGAAGTGGGGAGAAGAAATGAAGGACAACATTCTGTAGGTTTGATAAGAAATGGCAATGTTACAGTTTTGTTATTTGATGATTAAGATGTGAGTAAGAGTCATATTTTAAGACAAAGTATTCTTAACCACCTATACATCTCCATGCCCTTTTTTAGTATTAGAAAATGAAGCTTGCACGTGGAATAAACAAAAATAAATTTGTCCGTAAATTTGAGCCAGCTCCTAGAGAGTCAAATAAGCCCTCTTTCTTATGGATTTCTGTCAGAGTTTGGTGTCTAATGTGTAATTTGGGGTATAATTGTGAGGCAGCATCTTCCACAGAGAGGCTGTTAAAAGAGCTTTCCTCCTTTAAACAGCTGTCTACTTAAAAAAAAAAAAAAAAGTAGAAGCGCAGGTATCTTGGAGACTTTCACCCATCAAACTTGGCCAAAAGTGGTGAAATTTGGGAGGGAAAGGGGTAGGAAACAGGTAGGCAAACTGTACACACGAGCAAACAGAGTGGGTTCCCAAACATCTCATTTCCCTGGGGAGCCACACCTAGGGAAGCCCTGGGGATGCAGGCAGTCCCTGAGATTCCCTTAGAAAAAGTTCCTTCCGTGCAGCATCTCACAAGCATTCCTCCAGTGAAAGCAGCCTGGCAATGCAGGCACATAGGGGCAATATGTTCCTGCCCCACTATAAGCTGATGCGTATTTTTTAAATTAGAGGCACCTCCATAAAAGCCAGAACCCACTTACACTAAATAAAACCAGGCCATGTACTTTCTCCCAGCTTGTTTTGTTTTCCTGTACATCGATACCTCTGTGCTGACAGAAAAGCACACACTGCAGCCTGCCTAAAAGACTGTCCTCACTTCCCCGACTTTCAGACGAAATAGAGCTGTGAAACCAAAACACCAGTTCTATTGGAAGCAGAAGAAAGTAGCAGTCCTGTAAACGATGGACAATCTAAAGCTTTAGAAGAAATATATGCAGCAATACACACTTTCTTACCTGCACAAGCCTTCACCATCAGCCTTTGAGAAGTTTTTTTACATCTACTCTGTAACGATGCATTTTTTGAAAATGGTTCTAGTGCTCAGGAATGCCAAGAATTTAGGAAGAGAGCCACAGCTTAAGAGAGCAATTATTTGCCAGTAAATACTCAATTTGCTTGTCCTGTGATTTTTCTTCTCCTAACTCGCCCTCTCCATAATCCGTCTCTTGCTGCATCATGAGCACAAGAAGTCTTTTCTTCATAACATAACACTTCAGTTTGCTATTTTGTTAGCATTAATTAAGAATTCCCTCTACTGGTCATTTTCTATACTCTTACAAATAGCACCTTGAGCCCCGGACATTAGGAGGCAGTGAGTCAGTGTGTGGGATTCAGCCACCATTTATAAACACCTTCAACCACATTCACCCCGCTTACAATATTCAGGACATCTCAGCTGAATTACTGCTTTGTGTCCAGTTTGTATTCAGATGGGGGCCATATGTTCCTTCATGTATTAGAGCAGAGCTCATTAGCACTGCTCCAGTCACGCCACAGCAAACATTTTTTTTTTTCCTATCTTGCCTCCATTTTAACCTGATTAAAAACATTTTCTCCAGGGTAGGTTTCTGGAAAAGAACTGCTCAAATCCAAAGTACTGTTAAAATAGGTATGTGTAATTTTAAAATTAGTTTTAAATTAAAATTTGCTGCAAAAGAACTCAGTTGCTACTTAGGATTAAACTACTTGCTAAAAGAACCTTCTAAAAACATGGAAAAGTCTTCACAAAAACTCTGTCGCCGTAACCACAAGGGCTAAATATTCAGTGAGCATACAGACCTAGAAAACTCAGTATCTGAGCTCTCCCATAAGGATTTAGGCACACAGCCTATTTTTAAAGAGGGTATGTATGTATGCATCTGTGCAAGCAGCATCACACAACTAGATTAACACCTTGCAATAATGGGGAGAGTGGGTGTAGTCAGAAATCTGGATGTGCAAATTGTATTTCCTAAGAAATTTTGTGTAGGCAAGTCCCATTCTGCTCAATCAACAGTAGGCAGAGAAATACTATATTTGGAAAAAATTCATAAAATACAGAAGGAGTGACTTGAATCATGCACATTAATTGCTAAATGAAAATCTAGGTTCTGAAATACAAAACAGGAACACCCATACTAGGAGCAGAAGCAAAAAAAAATTCATACCCGGGATTGAACAGTATGATAAAGAATCCCTTTAAAGCCATTTTAGGATAGAAATGCATCATCTGTCTAAATCAGTTTGGGTCTGGCTACTTCTTACATGAGGGAAAACAACTTTTGGGCCCCAAATTGAAGATTAACATCACAACATAAACACTTCACTGTGTTTAGAAGGACTGTGTGCATTTCATATGGCGCAGTGATACTGTAGAAAGCCATGGAATTCCCACAAATTCTAACCACAGTATGATAAAATGTGTTAACAATTCCTCACATACAAATAAACATTTCAAAATACCATGTTCAGACCACGAACTACATCAGAGGCATCAAACACCCCTAATAAAATGCATTTATGTTAGGTATATCCTACATGCCTACTGCTAAAAAGCACACAAGTTAGAAACATGGTTAAACCACTCAGTCATCTCTAGGATTATAGCACACATATATCCTACAGTGCCATATGCCCAAACTGATTGTGAGTTCATGTTAAAAATTATTTAACTTTTCTTCCCAAATGCCTCAATCAAACAGCACCAGAGCAGCAGGACCTAAAGGGTCCATTTTTCCAGGACACTGACCAATTCCTCCACAAAAGACAGCACTCTCTAAAACCAAAATAGGATGGGGAAAGAAACAGCATGAAAAAGGTGAAAACCCCACTTTTGGTCCAATGCTCCCTTCTTCCCAAAAACTGATTTTCCTCTGACAGCACTAAAACCAGTGCACAAATAATACATCCCATGGCTAATATACCAACATACACAAGTGCCTTGGAAACAGGAGAACTTCCATGTGCCCAGGTAGGGCCCATCCTGGATGCTTTGAAGTAGCCAACAGAGATAGCACACGTTTCAAGGAGACAGCAGTGGACCTGTTCCCCAAGGTTCACTTGTGAGGGAATGTCTTTGGAAATAGACTGAACTTTAGCTAAACAGAGCTACATACTAATTGTACATAAGATTAACTGTTTTCCCTTAGGCTTTGACTTAAACTGACATAAACAAAGCATTTCAGAATTAAACCTGACTATTGTCTAGTTTATGTTATGCAAAATTTAAGAAGAGGGCAGAGAAGAGTAGATCAGTCTTAGGAAGCTCTTTCAGGATAGCTTTTCAATATTTAGATGACATTCTGAAAATAAAACTTTAAATCAACTCCAAACAAAATTAAAGTACATTAAAAAAAATGAAAGTGGCAAATATAATTCTGTTGTTTAGGTTTAAAAGTGAAAAATAAATATGAACAAAAATAATTTTTATAAAGAACTGTAAGCAAGAAGACTTTGTCGCAATATTTTTTATATAAATAATTCTTTCTGAAAAAAATGGGTAAGGGCTTCCCGATTTTTGTTGTCTTAAAATTATGTGCTTTCACATTAATATACTAATTTGCCTTTGCACAGAAGAGCTTTTGAAAGAAGAGCTGACACACTTAATAGGGACAATTGGGTTAAAAGGGAATTTCCTGGATAAAGTCAGAACATAACAAATTCTTGCTTATCCAGTGTAGTTAATGTAAAATTACACTCTTCTCAACAGGGACTGCATGGTGAGAGGGATATCTGGTTTGTTTAGGAGGTGCCCCCATTAACTGGATTTTTTTTTTTTTTTTAATGCTCTAAGCAATCAGCCAGTAGAGCCAGACATTGTCCTCAGGTAACCTCACACAGCTGCCTCCAGTGCAAAACGCTGTCACTTCTCAGACTTCACAGCCGGTGATGCGCTTCCTTCCCTGCCTGACGCCGCTGCCCCCGGGGACGGCAGCCGGGCACAGCGGCCCGACACGCGTGTCCGGCAGGAATCCCCACAAACCCCACTGACCCCGAGAGCGGGGCCCGGCCCGACACGCGTGTCCGGCAGGAATCCCCACAAACCCCACTGACCCCGAGAGCGGGGCCCGGCCCGACACGCGTGTCCGGCAGGAATCCCCCCAAACCCCACCGAACACCGGCTGCGCGGTCACTCCAGCGTCCGAACCCCGCGTTTGTTTGCCCCTGCTCGCAGCACCTACTTGCTTTCACTTTCAAAGGTATTTTTATTACCCGAAGCTGGACGGGCGTTCTGCAGTGCTTTTCTAACGGGGAAAATCTCTCTCAAAACAACTCAGTGTTTTATTCTGTGTCATGAAGGCTCCCAGCACTAACATTTCCATCCCACCTCTGCACTGAATTAACGCTCAGCATTATCTATGCAATGTGTACCACGACCACACATTGGACACAGAGGAGCATCTTTAGCTACTCAGAAATGAAGAAAGGAGAACTCTGAAAAATAAACTTAGAGAAATCATTAATTTTGAGGAAAAGAGAACAGCAAATTAAGCCCTCGTTTAGGTCTGTTAACCTGGTAACATACAGGATTCAACTGGCCCAGAACAGTTAAAATTCAGCTGCTCAATGATGTATCTTTCTCCAGGTAAATTCCTACTGAAATCAACAGACAAGCTTCTGGACAGTAACACTGATACAAACCCGAGCTACTTTTACTAAAATCCCACAGATTTAGAAAGGTGTGATCATGCCCCAAACCTGACCCAAGGCAGTGATGCCTTAAGGGGGACTGACAAGATGATTAGTAAGGAACAGCTTGCTATAGAAAGCTTTCCACTGGAAAGCTGTCTCCTGGCAGGCACCAAGGTCTGCTGCAGCCGAGTGGGGAGATAAAGGCTATCACTACATCCCATTAGCAGCGTTAGGAAGCTAAGAAGGCACACAGTGACATGTCTCTCAATCCAAGCACAGCACTTATGTTTTATTTTGCTCTGTACACTGAAGTGGTATTTTCGCTAAATAAACCTTGTCATTTGTTTAGTAAAAATTTGCAATTTTTCATTTTAATAGAATGGATCTTATAACCAGTTTTCTGTACATGTTCAACAATAGGTTATTGCACATCATGGCAATATGATATAACTTAGGTCAGGCGTGGAGGCGTAGTTTGTACAGGCTGTTACTAAGTGACAAAGGAATTTAGGGCATCAGTGAAAAGGTTGAAGTTGTTAACTGTTCATTTCCAAATAGTGGTGCCTCCAAGGAAGTTGCATTTTGTTCAGCTGGTTTTTTGATGGGATTTCCTGCTGAAAGTTGCTGGAGAAGAGCTGGTCAGGTATTTTAGTGGAAGAATCATTCTGGAGAGATTTAACAAACAGTCCAGGTGCTAAGTTGACATCACTGGTGTAAAGTTCCAGCCTCTGCTATTTCATAAGTTTTTTTGTTTGTTTTATACATCTCTATTTAAGAGTTCCCATAGCACAGTTATTTTCCAGCTCAGATATAAAAACCCACTAGGAAAAAACCTGTAATACTTTATCCTATCATACTAATAATGCACAGCTTATGTGCCATTTAAATCAGAATTGCTTTCCCCCAGTGAATGGTGGATAAAATCGTTCTAGACTGCAGCAGATGGAACTGGAAACTTTGTCTTCCTGTTTGTATCTGGGGCACATATGATCAGGCTGTGCGAACAAGGCTTGAGCAAAACATTTAAAAAGAAATGTATCAGGAACAGTAGCATTTGCACATAGTATGTCACAGAAGCAGCACTACACTGCTGCTCTTAAACCACCACTTTCACTCTGCAAAGGGTAACAAAACCTCCAAAGTATTGAGCCGGGCAGGGCAAGCTCACTCACTGCATCCTGCAAGGGCGAGAGGAGCACACAGAGGTCTCCTCTCTGCCAACAGCACTATGCAACAGGGAGGGGGATGTGAGGATTTCCCAAAGCAGCTGCTGACAAGGTGTGCTCGGGAAGGAGTGGAGAGGCCTGCTGTGATTGCCTGGAAGCATGGATAGTGTTCTGGGGGATCTCCAGCACCACGGGCTGTCAGGAAAATATGCCACTGGGAACCCAACCCACGCGCACATTTCTCCGTACTCACCATCAGTTTCAGAGAGCAGGTTTATCTCCAAAGTACCTCTGCAGCAGGGAAATAGCATCCCCTTCCTTTTACAGCTGAGGAATGTAGGCACAAATATATTATTGACTTTTCCAAGGTTACTGAGCCAGACAGGAGAAGCCGGATCTCGGTCTGGTCTGCTGATCAGAGCCTTAATAACACCGAGCAATCCTCCCTCCCTCCCTCCAGCTTCAAGGCCACAACGTCTGCGGTTTAGTATTTTCACAGAGGGCATAATCTGGGCATATGTAAGGATGTGCAAGACAGGAAAAACCCTCTTGTTTGATCTTCACAGGAAACCTTAGCCCTGAAGTAACCTTGAGGTAACAGAAAAAGTGAAAAACATGATTTTTACTTGGAAGTTTAACACACGAGGTTTGAAGGTCATCAAAGTGTTTTTGTCTCTGAAGTGAAAACTGGTGTTTTTACACTGTACTTTCAGCACAGTGGGTTTAAATTATCTCTGCAAAGATGGATACAAGCAGTTTGTTTACTAGGTCAGGAATTGAGAAAAAAAAAAATCAACGAGATTTAAACTCTCCTTGGCTTAATTACCCTTAACATTTTATTCACTTAATCAAAGAAAACAAAAAAAATCAGCTTGGCTTTTTTAACAGCAAAGTCAAACCAACTGGAAAATTCACCTCCTACAAGAAATTTTGAACGGGAAAACTCCATATAGCAACATGTTGGTGAAATGCCTTCAGCTGCAGACAGAGCTGTATTGTAATGAAATCTTATATTTTGACTCCCTATCTCTCCTTCCTTCCAAAAAACAGAGAAAACTGTTGGATTTGAATACAGGTTTCTATCAACTCCTTTCCCACAGGAAGGGCCACTGTACAGCATACAGACATACAAAATTATATGCCTGTGAATCTACTTTGCAGACTACCTGCACACATAAAAACATAAAAGAATTACGATAAGGTTAGAGAGTATGACTGTTTCTTAAAATTTGTTTTTTCCCTTCCCTAATCCTGTTGTTAAATTATATAAGCAGTCTTAAATTAATTTCAGAAACGGGGATTACTGGAGATCCCTAATATTTTTTTTTCAAAATATACAAGAAGAAACAGCAATGCTAGAAATGGACTGGAGCTGCGAGGTCCTCATTCTGCATCTTCACGGCACTTTTCTGGGGCCCCAGTGATCTTCTGTAACCACTGGGAAACAGCAATTTTTATATCTAGAGATCAAAGGGGCAGAATCTATTCTCTGAGGACATGAAGTCCTAATACAAGCTAAAACTAAATGCTCGTAAGTTGTTCACTGTAGGGAACTTGGAAAAGAGACTTTGTTTTGCACCATTTATAGTGCTCTGCAATCAAAAGGTTTTAGAAGAAACAGAAAAACATATACGTAAGTTGAGAGAACTGTTCCAGATCTCATCCTAAATTGACATTATATAGAAAAATAATAAAGTGGACATAGATATCTTTTACATCAAGCTTCCAGTTTAGTTTTTTTTTTTTCTATTTAAACACGTATTTTGCTGTGGCAAACTGCATTCTCTCTGGTCTCTTAGACAGTGGGTTTCATGCATTCTTGCATATATTTGAACTTTTGATCGTTTTCCAAAAATTCACTGCTAGTATCCTAGGCAGCCATCACTGGGCAGTGATATGGGTCACTCTAGTTCAGAATTAAAAGGAGATGAGTGTGACTGATCCTTTTTCTCAAGGCCAAATCTTATAACAAATCATCTGGAGAACTGCCAACAACTTCAATAAGACCAGAAATTGTCCCAACCATTATCTAAAACTTAATGTGCCTTATGAGAAAATCAGGGTGCAAATTCTCCAGCCAGATTAGACTCATTCTTCTACAAACTAGGAAAAGGATAATCAGACAAAAGAGCAAAGGGATAGCAGACTTTACTGATGCCTGTATGCTATTGCTCATCAAATTCCAAAATAGATGGAGGAAAAGCAGGGAAATGTGAGCAGTGCTGCATCAGTTCTTTCTAAGTAAAAGTGGAAATACTACCTTTTTTTCCAGTACAATTTTGAACAGGTTTTATTATCTAAATAATGCATATTATATGTAAATATAATATACAAATATAACACAAGGCTGCTCTTGTCTTAATCCTTTAGACTTTGCTCCTGGCAAAGAGTGAATGGAAGAAAATAAAGCCGGAATATAAACAACTTATGAAGTTCTTTTTTTTGTCAGAAAGTGACAGGACAAGGGGAAAAACCCATGCTTTTGTTCCCTTTTTTGAATTTCATGCTCTGGAAAGATGTCAGTACGTCTACACAAGTATGCATGTGCATGTATGTATGTCGGATTTACTGGAACAGCAAGGGAGAAAATGAGGCGATCTCAAAAGAAGCCAAGAATCTGGGACTTTGAATTCTCTGACTTCAATAGTGCTTCAAGGACTTGGAATGTGACAGATACTGGCATATTGTGTCTTGCTGTGAATGAGGGGTCGACTGAAGCTTTACAGCATCTCTGTTCCTAAACAGGAACATGCACAGCTCAGAAGGCACATCTGAAGACCTGGGATGTGATGAGGCATTCTTGACCCCTCCCTTTCCAGAGTGCAGTGCTTACCCCAACGAAAGCCTGGCCTTTTACTGACCTTTAACTTCATAATAAGCTCCTGTTGACAAAACACTTCAAAATGAGATCAACACAGATAGGTAGCTTATGCTGTGATGCAGAAAAGAGTTTTCAAAAGCAGGGGAGCAGAGGAGATAAGCAGTAGTGGCATACATAATAGGAGATACATGTTCAGCTGTTTTCATGTTGGGTTATCATCTGCAAGTACTGCATATTACTGAAGCATCTTTTTCTTTTTTGTTCTCTAAAAGCCTATAAAACTTTTTTTAAATTTTATTTTAGGTTTGGTGGGGCTTTTTGTTGGGTTTGTTTTTTGGATTTTATTTTAACTTGTCCTATATTTCACTCAGTTCTAGGCAGCCACCTCTAAGTCGAAAGACAAAGGCATATGGAAGGTGGACAGAGTTTGAGAGGAGAAGCCAGAACTAAAGAATTTCAAGTTTGAGCTTCAGACCCCATAAACAGCCATTTTAGCAGTTACCTTGTCTCACTGCTCTTAAAATTTCAGAGCAAATACTTAAAGTGATAATTTAGCCACAGAATGTTTGTATTAAACAGGGGCCTCCTGCTCTCAAGTTTCTATAGTTTACAACAAAGAGTTTATTAAACACAACTCTTTCTGTCTGACATTCAAATCCATCTCTGCAACACACTCTCCTCTGGATTTGCGCCACCGAATGAAATGCTTTGGAAAAACAAAATAAACCAAAACCCTGCTGTGGAAACAGGACAAATCTAGTTTCACATCCCCTGCAGAGAGAGAAACAAGACGGAAGTAAAAAGCACCAAATGGAGCTCATAAAGCTTCACTCTGATCTCAGCCTCCACATTCTGGCAGAAAGCACTACCTAAGAGATGTGCTCTGCTTCAAGTGAGAACAGCCTCTGATTGCACCGTGAGCACAAAAATATATTGTCTGTGAACAATTACCCTGAACAAACTCTGAATAAGGGAAATCTGACTACAGAATAAGGGGAAATGTGGTGGGAGGCAGGCTAATTGTCCCCCTCCCTTGCCAAGACCTTATCTTGCACGCCAGCCATCTGTAGTAGCTGTGCCTGAACTAGTTTTGTGAGCTATGCTGAACCTCCTTTCCACAAACTGCACCACAACGAGGTGCAATCATCTTACCCATCAGACACCTTCCACCATGGAAGGGAAGTAATTTGAGTCCTGTAACAAAACCACTTTCTCACTTAACGTTCATGTTATCACTGGTAGTTGCTTCTATTCCTTATAACATTCTACACAGCAGTGCATAAGCAGAAGAAAACTCATCCTAACCCAGAGGTGCTATGGGGAGCCAGTGGGGCTGGTGTTAAAATTCACTACCTCTTTCTCTTTCAATAAATCTACAAATAAAAAGAATTTATTTATTTGGAAGTCACTGCCCAAAATAGGAGCAGATTCTGAACACTGTAAGCCCTGCGTGACAGAAGGAGAAGGATGCACACTTGAGTACAGTCTTTCCCCGATCCTGGACATCTCTTTAATTACAATTTGAAGACAATCAGCAGCTTCGAGAGAAAGTGTGTATAGGGTCAGGACTCTGCTTTCAGGTTTTTGTTTTCTACTTTTATACAGAATCCATGTGCTCTTTGGTACATATATATGCAGACAGTAAAGAAATTCACACAACTAGATACAGGGAGGCCACCTTGTGATCAACTAAGCTCTCCTCCTGCTCGTAAAACTACTCCAAAATTTAGGTAGGAAACAGCTTTTTCTGCATGAGAGCACAGCAGAATGCTCTGCCCAAATAAGGGAGTTTCTGTAACACAATACATTGCTGACAGCTTTCTTGTGAACCCCCTATGAACACATTTACTTCTGGAACTTTGATTTGGCTTTATTACGATAGTGGGCACTCTGCTTATATTCATCACTGGGTTTTTACAGCAAGATCATCTTTGAATCCCATGTCATATGATGGTCTCTGTTTTAGACTTTAGTCCTTTATTCCTTTAGAAAGTAATGTTCTGCTGCGATTTCTTTCATTTTTTTTAGCTGTTAATTCGAGACTATTCCTTAAATTTTCAATTTAATGCATTTTTTGTGGGGGCATATTAATCACTTCTGAAGTTTGTACAACCTTCACTGGTTTAAAGTCTTTTTTAATGTACATATGGGAATCTGTTTGCGTTATACATGCACATATAAGTATGTACATGTGCATGTGTGTGCACATATTAAAAAAAAACAAACCAAAAAACCTTTCCAACTGCATCTTCCTCCCTCCTTCCTTCTCCATTCTGAGCAGGTTCCTGCTATCAACTGCTGGAGTGTGCTCACTCTACACCTAGAGCTATAATTATTTTGCTTTAATTTTACAAAACCTTTTGTTCCATTCCCACGAGCCCACCTGATCCTTATATTACACTTGCTCTATTAAAACACTCATGCAGAACAAAGCACAGTTGTACTGATTCATAAGTAACTCACCCCCCACCCCCTCTTTTTCTTTCTACTAGGCTCATGCATCTTACCACAGTTTCATGACACTATCCCTGATACCACTCCATGGTCCCATTTTTGCCTTTTTTTTCCTTCTTTTAAACCGTTATTTTTATGTGCTTAGGGTCCAATTACACCATTGTGTGCTGCTGTTTTGAATTGCTGTTGTTCTCAGTCATTTTATGCTATGCTCTTTGGCACAACCAATATAGTGCAGAGGCTGTTATGGAATTTATTAGTTGTAATCAGACTAAGAATCAGGATTCTTTATTATTATTATTATTATTAATAATAATAATAATAATAGCAACAATAATAATAATAATAATAGAGTACAAGCACCAAGGCTAGCCCTACATTTTCTCAAGGCAAGGCAAAGACCATTTGTGGCCAGCCTCTGACACCAGGCTACCCTACCTGCAGAAAAAGGGCCCAGCAGCAGCTCAGATCAAGGTGATCACTACTAGATGGGCATGGCCCGCATGAAGCCACTGGACTTTACAGAAGACCAAAGATACCAACAACACTTGATTAGATCTTGATTTTGAAATTGATTAGATTAATTAGATCTTCACAGAGGCACTGGTCATTTCAGAATTAAAAAAAACAAACCAACCTCTCATAAATTATTGCTGAAAAGTGGAAGGACAGAGTACAGCTCATCAGTAAAGATGGGAATAACAGAAAGGCTGTTTCCTCTACCTGTCCTGTACAACAGCTTCCTTGAGCTGAGACAGCCTTCATTTTCTGGCTTATAATGCACAAAACATTTTGTTAGGACTAAGTAACAGATAAATAATCATCAGCCAAAATAGTGAGGAATAGGTGCATGTGAAGACAGTGCTAGCAAAGAGCAAAGAAAGCCAAGCTCCTGGTAGACACCTTCTAAGACAGGGAGTAGGACATCTTGCAGTGCCCTGCTGAACACCAGAGGAGGTAGGTGAGTACAGGGGAACAGGCCAGGCAAAGATGTGGGAGAAGGCAACAAGAGGAAGGAAAATGGGGTGTGTGTATGTTTTTCTCGGTGACGTGTAACAATGGTGAATACTAACAATTTCTAGCAATTAAACAGAATAACAGGAAAAAAAGGGGAATGTGGCAAGGCACAGAACAAACACATCTGTACAGGGTACAACCGAAAGTTGCAATTTACCAAAGAATAACCATTCTGCACATTTTATGTAGCATGTCAAATCTATCAGATTTTTCTCTTATTAAATCATCATTCTACAGCAACAATCATTCTCTCAATCAATCCCCCGTGTTAACAACTCTTAGTAATGACTAACTTGGCAGGAACTGATGTTTACATATATTTTAAAGTCCTGAGCACTGTTCTGTATTTTTTGGATGTTAAATTTCCTTTACATTTTGTCTCTTATTTTTTAACCTGTTTTTAAAGGATGGATGCATTCAATTGGAAAATAAAGTTTTGTGACACACACTCAGATTATGTTAGCTCAGGAAATTGGCAGTGGGATAAGAACAAAACCATTCACCTCCTGATTGCTGATTCAAATCTAGCCCAAGTGAGAGAGTCACAGTAGCTATAAGCCTCCCATGGTGGCTTTGTGATTTGAGATTATTTTTTATAAATCTCAATCCACTTCAGGCCAAGAACCAGAATCGCAAATCCACTGCCTCAATGAGCATTAACTGGCATCACTGCACACAGCAACAGGGGAGACGCCAAAACCCAAACTGATCCTGGGGACAGACTTCCCACCTTATCCTGGGAAACGATCATTAAAAAGCAGGGTATTTTGTTCCACGCAGATGTGGAGCAAGGGAAACATGCATATATCTACCTACCAAACAGAAAAAAAACCCTCTAGTCACATCAGCTGTTTGCTGCAATGTTTACCTGAAATGTGAACTGATTCTCCAACATTTCAGCAGTCCTAACTTTACACAAAACCAGAAGATATCTTATGTTGTGGCCCTGTATCACTTGAGAGCTGAGAGATAGGGAGGGCAGGAGGAGAGGAGAGAGTACAGCGAGGGTTTTCCACCACAACTCCTGAAGAAGAAGCTGCAAGCCCATGCAGTCCTTACACCTTAAAATCAAAAGAGCTTCAAAGCAACTGCAGGCTTTGGTCATTATTTGGTCCATTTTTCCTGCCTAGATAAGAGAAACAAATGAAGCATTTAATTCTCCAGAAGACCAAACATGAGGAGGGCTGTGTTGCACTTTTTATTTTATTTGGGATACAGCTGATTAACAAATCTATTAGCAAAGCTATTTCACTAAACAAACATCCTATAGCATACAACAAAATAGTGATGCTCAGGAATATTTCCCATGGCTCCTTCTTTTAGGGAGCATGAATCATTAAAATCATTTGGGAGTTAGCTACTCCATCTTCCTCCCTTAGATATAACTGCTAACCTGAGAGAGGTAAAGATCTCAGGACTCAAGAGTAGATTTAAGTTTCTCCACTATCCATGCTGAAGTGCAGCCAATGCAGATTCCACCTTCAGATCTGCACTCAGGTGCCTCTCTGTTACGTTTAATTTCACATTTGTGATCTTTATTCCTTAGAAACAGGAAAAATGCACAGATGACACATCATGTTTGCATGCAAATTGAAATTGTTCTTCAGTGGCGGTGGCTTGGACATGCACTTGACTATTCAAAAGGAAGTGAGATGAGAAATAGAGCTGCCTTTGAATGGCCAAGTATTGTTAATTTTACATGGGGGCATTTTGGAAACAAGTGATTATTTTCAAAGTTTTCAGAGACATTACTAAGAGCATTCATGCATACAACAAGAAAAAGTTGTCAGGAAGGTCCTCCATTTTCTCCTTCCTTTGCTCTTCACTATTTTTTTTTCTTTTCGCTTTTTAACAAGAAGAAAAAGGAAGACACTGACAAATGAAAAATAAAAAAAGTATCAACTTGATGATCCTTATCCAAAATGAAATTTTTGAGAAGGAGTAGCCTTACAAATTGTGAAATATAGCTATAAATGCATACACATGTAAATGCTTCTCTTACAGCAAATTCCAGCAAAATGTATAAAAATTCTAAATATACCTAAGTAGACAGACTAAATACAGTTAAAAATTCAGCTGCTAAACTGGAAGAAGCAGACAAACAATAGTAAAACTATTAAAAATTTGGGAAAAAAATCACATCTTTTATATGAATTTAAACTTAGGATGTGACAGAGAGAATGCTGATATAATTTAGGAGTCATAAGGTTAATACACTGATTCACTGGCAGAGAATTCAAATACACATTGCATCTTCCTAAACCTTTTAGATTGTTTCAAGTATGTTTCAGGGAGGCTCCAAAATGAGCCAACTTGCCAAGCGAACCTGTATCTGAGTGAAAAGCAGTGTTCAGTACAAGACTCAAAATCATAAATTACAAGACACATTAGTCCAGCAGACCAAGGAACCACTACTTCAGGGAACAGGCATGGCTTCACTGAAAATAAAAAGAAATAATTTTCACAATGTGCAGTAGACAACTTTAGGTCTCATTTAACATGAGTTTTTATGGACACTGACTACACTTCAAAAAACCACTTGTGAACTTGCTCAGTGTTTTTGGGAAAGCTGAAAGCACCAGGAGTCAGAGAGAACTCAGATCTAACTCTGCTTCAATCTGCCTTGCCTGTTGTGAGGAAAAAGGTAGTACTAGGCAAGCCTAGATGGAGGAGCAGCACACAAGCCCACTGTGATGATGTGCTGTGCACTGGTGTGCTTTTCACGTTGATTTGATGTGATTTTCACACTTTGATCAGTGAATCTCGACTCTTGGTATTCTTGGTCTCCGTGTAAGCTCAGATTCTTACTCAAAGCTGGTTTAACTTGATAACTGACACGTTGGGCTTCAAGCACTGGCATTTAACCAATGCCTTCAGTGGCAGCGCGTAGGTTGGAATCAGACCATTACTTTGTACCGAGTGACCCACAAGTTGAGAGTCTTTACCAAGAGTCAGAGGCCACAGACATTTACTGTGACATTCCTGTGACAACGTGTTCACCAGTATGGGGAATAACATAGCGATGAATAAAACCTCTTCAGTTATTTTCTACAGGAGAAAGTCTCAGTTGAAGAAAGAGTACCTCAAGTGAAGATGCCATACTTATACATGCTAGATTTGGCCCTGACATGGTATCTGAACCTAGAGCAGGATTTGAATTTTACAATTAGCTTCACACACTCCAATTAGTTTCTCAAGCTGAACAGAAAGCAGAGGAAGCTCAACAGTAAGACAATAGTGAGCTTTTGAAAAAACATTATAGAGAATAATTGTGCTCTGGAGAATTTACTTATTTACTAATGCAAACAGTACACACTGAGATAACATCTGGCAGTGTTTATTACAATGAAACCAAATCAATACTTCTGTCTACTACAATATCTGTCCACAAAATAGTCATTCCTCCTGGCACCCACGAGAAATACTCAACCATCTATTACAGTAGCCTTTGTCAGCAAAAACAGAGGTTAACACCCTAATTCTTCTATTAGAAAGAATCAGATGTACCTAGACACGAGAATGATGGTAGAAAACTGGGGAGAGAGAAGCAGCTTGTACCATCACAAAGAACATAAGAAATTAATAAAATCATAGACATGAAATCTCAAACCCATGAAAAGTTTTGGGTTGGAAGTGACCTTCAGGATCATCTCATTCCAACCCTCCTGCCATGGGCAGTGATACCTTCCACTAGAGCAGGTTGCTCAAAGTTCCATCCAGCCTGGCCTTAAATGCTTCCAGGGATGGGGGAACCACAACTTCTCTGAACAACATCCTTGAGGAATTTCGAAAAGCAACAGATTCCAGATCTTTTTTCTTGTGCCTCAGTGGAGGGTCCTGGTTGACAGAAAGCTGAGTGAGAGTCAGCAGAGCCCTGGCAGCCAGGAGGGCCAAGAATGTGCTGGGATGCATCAGGCACAGCATGGCCAGCTAGGCAAGGGAGGGGATTGTCCCACTCTGCTCTGCACTGGGGTGGCCTCACCTCAAGTCCCAGGGACTGTTTTGGGCACAATATAAGAAAGACATAAAGCTAATAGTATTCTAAGGAGGACAACGAGGATGGTGAAGGGACTTGAGAAACTACATGAGGAGCAGCTGAGGTCACTTGGTGTGTTCAGCCTGGAGAGAAGGAAGCTGAGGGGAGCTCTCAGTTTAGTCTAGAACTTCCTCATGAGGGGAAGAGGAGGGGCAGGCACTGATCTCTTCTCTTTGGTGACCAGTGACAGCACCTGGGGAAATGGCCTGAAGCTGTGTCAGGGAAGGTTTAGGTTGGATATTAGAAAAATGTTCTTCACTCAGAGGGTGGCTGGGCACTGCAACAGGCTCACAGAGCCTGACAGAGTCCAAGAAGTGTTTGGACAATGCTCTCTGGCACAAGGTGTGACTCTTGGGGTGTCCTGTGCAGGGCCAGGAGCTGGACTCGATCCTTGTGGGTCCCTTCCAACTCAGGAGAGTCTGTGATTCTGTGATTACTTTTGCTAGTGAGCTACCAGGCCTTTCGTGGCATTTTAAAGCTACAAGTAAAGGGAGAAATTTTGACTTCTCATTTTCTTTTGAAGTCAGGATTCAAAAAGAAGTGATAGTGAACCTTTCCACATAATTAAAAAGCCAAAAATAAATTTGTTTTGAAAGTTCCGTGTATTAGAATTTCCAAGTAAGCCCTTTCATTTTTTTCTATTTCTGTATTTGCATTATTGCACATCACTGTAGAAAAACTAGCAGTGTTTCGTGCAATGAAAAAAGTCACTAAGCATTAGCTTAGTACTTACTGAACCTTCACCTCTCTGAAATCTAAGTGCCTCTTGCAGCCTAACAAACAGATTGACGTGCAGTAAGACATGCATTACTACTTACATATCATGAAATTAAGCAAAAAAATAACAAAACCACATAAAACAAAATCAATACTATTGTTTTTCCTCCTTACATTTTTAATTGCTATAATTTAGTTCTGTTGAAACAGTCATTTCCCAAGAAAAATGATATGTCTGATTAATGTGACTATACATAAAATAAATGTACATTTGCCCCTGTTTAATTTCACATTTTGCTGGCTCATTGTTCAAGGCATTTCTATTTGTAAAGGACCTAGAGGTAAAATAAGACCTTCTGTACTACACCAAGTCCTGAGGCATGGGCTACATTCAGGAGTTATTGTGGTGATATGTTACCTTTTTCCCATAAAAGCTTCACTTTGACAAGATAATTGGGATTGTAGTTATGAACTGGAGAGAGCAGGGAGAAGAGGGGACACAATTTCTTTTCCTCTCTCCTGGTCTGGATCTACTGTGCAGAGGAGAGCACATTTTAATTTCGACTGGTACATTGAGCAGCCACTATATGCCATTATATACTGTATACCTGTTCCTCTAATTTGTGTTTGGTAAGATTTGCACTAGGATTTCTTCTTTGGCTTCTTACTATTTCTTGCCCTCCACATCATCAATATCTTACTATAACCTGAAAGTCACAATGACTTAAGTCATGGAGAAGGAACTGGGGAGGAATTATAACAATTGTGCTATACTAATATAAAGTGGTGAAAGAAAACAACTGACCTTCCAAGCATTGAAACTGATGAAAATCCTACTGAAGAAAATGGAGTCCCTGTTTAAAGGGCAACAGTACCACACATTGCTATCCACTTAGCCACATGGATTTGTGCTACACTTAGAAATACATAGAATATTTGACCTAGCTTTAAGTGAGAAGACTGATATTTCAAATGTGCAGAACAGGCTCCATTATTTATTTCTGTATTTAAAGAAACACAGGACAAATACAGACTGGGTTCTGAAAGCTCTTAACACGGAGAAAGATCAGTGCTGGAGTTGCCATTTTCGTATCAGTGATGCAGAGGAATAAAAGAGCCAAACTGAGGCAGAGTCTGCGACTTTTACACCTGGATTCAGGGCAAGAAAGAGCCTAGCCCCAGTCCAGCAAAATACCAGTTTTTCTGAACTGCATACAAAATTTTCCAGTTCCTCATCAACTCCACAAACTAAAGAACTGTTTTGTAAGCTAGTATGAAAACTGGGCTAGATGGAATGGGAGAAGGGAATTATTTCTAAACCAATATAGTCTTAGAACCTTTCACAAAAGAACTCCAAACCACCCGAAAATAGGACTAAATCCAAAATAAACCTTAATTCCACCACTACTGGGCAAAAACATGTACGTGACAAATTTTATGTCACTTTGATATTAAAACAGGATAAATCTAGTTGTTTAAAGAAAAATAAGAAAGGCTCTCTAAACAACGCCGGATGTATTTCTTTTCCTACTGTAAAACCTTTTCTCCTACATCAGTTAAGAAAAGTCCTGCACTTTCAGCAGGACAGAAGACAGAGCACTTGGTGTCTACCCCTCACTTGGGTGGCACTGCTGGAGAGGGGGGAACAGACGAATACATGTAAATGCATCAGACATACCATAACACACCCCATGCAAAGGGCCAGCTCAAGCATGGTAAGTTTGCAATAAATCCTGACTCCACTGAAAGGAATGTGGAACAATCTCAGTGACTTTATTTGGGGCAGAATTTCCCTCTTTATTGGTAAAAGAAGTGATTGGAAAAAGGCTGCACTTCATACAGAAATGGTGTGAAGAGATCTGGCAGGGTTCACAGGCAATAATTATGTTTGCATAACCTCTCTGGTCACTACAAAGGAAATTTGCTTTGTCATACTGCTTACCTGCAGCCCTGAATTTCACCCAGTTCCACAGGCCTGAGTTGCCAGCTCTAGGAAGCAGCAGAGGGGAGTTACAAAGCCCTATCCCATTCAGACAGTGGGCTGAAGTACTCGCAGCAGCGGAAGTGAGACTTAGTGTTTCATATCATGGATATTCAGGCTTCCTACCATGTCAACAAAGAAAAAGCAGGAGGAAAAGTCTACTACCCTTTCTGAACTGTCACCAGTGCAACCATGATTCATCACAACACAGCTCTGAGAATTAGTTTAGCATTAAATAAGGAACTTCTGTTTCGCTATACAGTATATTTCTTTCACAAGAAATAGAAGCATAAGGAGCTTAAATAGTATCTACTATATGGTATAGCTGCATTCTAAACATTATGACAGAGATACTGTAAGAGATTTTTAGAAATTAGATGCTTTTAAATGTAATTAAGTAATAATAAGCATAATCACATAGAAAACTGTGCCACTGACAGTCTGACAATGCAGGGACATCAGAATTGTTTTCCACCATTATAAGGCAGGGGAAATCTGTGCCTATCTCATGTTGATGAAAGGCAAATTCTATAGGGGGATAAAAAATGTATTTTCACAGCTGATAATTTCATAAAAAAGTAAAATGTACCTAGCACATCTGGAATTCTCTAGGACATGAAAACTGCAGTAGGAAAAAGATCTTGCTAGTAAGAAATCCTGTCCATGGAAAAATCACCAAGTCTTTAGTCTCTAGAGCTTTCCT
Organism: Climacteris rufus; assembly: GCA_013398175.1. Taxonomy (NCBI): domain Eukaryota; kingdom Metazoa; phylum Chordata; class Aves; order Passeriformes; family Climacteridae; genus Climacteris; species Climacteris rufus. The sequence goes on along the minus strand of VZRZ01006181.1, from coordinate 2,799,932 downwards.
TGCTTCTAGGTTGAACACCATCCAGCAAGATGCTTCCCTTTGCCCTTAATACAACCCAAATACTGGATAAAAAACCAAATTCTAGGGTTTAAATTCCACTTGGAGTCATGCACCTAAATGTTACTGCATCCAGCTTTAGATCTGGCAGCAAAGTGTCCTTTCATCACCAATTTCCATATCTTTGCAACAGTCCAAGATATACATATGAGAAAAGAATGATGTTTTGAGCATCACAGAAGTTCAGGGACTATCTGACTGCAAAACTTTGGTTCAATACCACTCCAAAACCATGTATATTAAAGGATTTTATATTTGCTATAGATTATAATCATAACTACTACTTCTGATTATCTTCCTACGTTAAGAATTCTCCTGAACTCTTGCCAAAGGACAGTTCCCTGGACAGGGTAGGAAAACACTTGACTGTGACTGGTATCCTGAGAAAACTAAATATTTGCCAGACATCTAGAGTTGCACTAATATCTGAATATTTTCTTCAGTGCAGTTCTAGTGACATGCGTATCGGCACACAGGCATGAGAAACCACAGCACCACAGCATAATAAAGACTGGTAAACTGAACATGAGCTTGCCATGATAAATATCTTCTTGAATGGCAAGCAAGATCAGAGTAAGGGCAGATTTGGCTGTAAAAGAGCAGTATTTTCTAAGCCACACACAAAGAAGCTGAGAAGTAGTAATATGCCAACTTGTGACACAGGAAGAAATCGCAAATGGGATCATTTCTGGAGTGATGTTCACGTGGCCAAGAGGTACAGAGACAAATTAAATAGCACTGAAGCTCTGACAAAAGTAAAAAGAATAGTCCTTTCCTTCCTGCAGGATTGAAGTAATTATGAGGAATCGAAACTCCTACATTCAGGTGCCATCCATGAGCATCAGTACCTATAGCAACCTTGCCTATTGACTCAGGGATTTTTCACTTCCTAATCATGCTCTATTTCCAATCAAGTTGATAGACTAATTTAATTCTATACCATCTTGGTCACCTGATTTCTGGGTCCCTCAGCATCTTCTCTCTGCATTCCTCAGGCTTTTGTGATGCCCTGACCACTGGAATTTCCCTCTGGTTGCTAAGAGCATCCAGGCTAAAGCTGTCAGTAACACACTAAATTCACCCCAAAGGATGATCATTTTATAGTTGTTTGCCTCAGGAATCCAGTATCACTTGTTCTGGAGCAGTGACAGCCGCTCAGACATACGAAGGTTAGTCGTGTATTAAAACAGGGCAACCGACATGACAAAACAGATTACCCTCCTCACTTGAAACCCTAGTGAATGGAAAAAGAAACTGGGAAGAGATGGGAATTCATCTGCCTCTGACTCAGATGTTTCCATTGATGGTCTGACCTTGCAAACTATATAGATAGGAGCTGTGCCACCATGCCCCACCTAAATGAACTGGGGCTGTGTGATCATGAGGTAAACTGGTTTGTATTCAGAGAGGACATGCAGGGATCTGGTTCACAACTGCTATCATTGCTGTTGAGAAATATAGACCTTACTTCTTGACAAGGCTCTGCTGTCAAGAGTCACAGGATTCTCAATTACTTGTTGCAAAATCTTGGAAGAAATGAGATAATATCCTTCCATTCTACAAAATACTTTAATTATTTAAAATTTCAATATGAACATTGTATGAAGTAGTATGAAGTTTCTAAGGAAACATGAAGGAAAAAATAAATCTGCCAGAGAAAGGAATGGGTTCAAAAAAATTTGTTCATGCAGGTTCTGACTTGGAGATGTCTTTAGTTATTGCTGACACCAAAACATTTTGCAAAGTCAAATACTTATTTTTAGTGATCATTTAAAAATAAATAAATATTATGATCTTTTTCATGCCAGTGCAAACTGTTGAAAACAACAGACCAGTTTTGACAGAACAGATTAAATCTCTTCTAATCTATTATCTAGATGCAGGGCCAATGGCAGGAAAGAGAGCAATAACAATGAGATCCTATATAGTAAAATGCAGAGCTGGACAACTTACACTAACAAAGAAAACAAAACAGAAAATTTGGGTAACTTACATTCATCAGACTGCCCTACATGAGACTCTGGAATTTGAAATGATTCAGCAAAAGTGTCCTCAGGGACACTGATGTAAATACAGAATAACCACAGTGCCTTTCTCTGGAGTCCCTCCCATTACACTCTGGTTTAGCTAAAGAAATTCAGTTCAGATAGAACAAAATAAGAGTACCTTGGAAAAGGCCAGGTCTGTGTTGCCTTTTTTTTTTTTTTTTTTTTTTAGTTTATCTGATGACATCTCTGGTCTAAGATAACCTCCTTTGCTCAATAATATTTAATCTTTATTTTATCTGAAGGTGATGCTTTGATAAATGGAGTGAAAGATTTTCCACTTTCACCATAACATCTTCAGGTGCTGAAACACTGAAGTGTTTTACTACAACTCGCTACAGCTGTGATACACAGGGAATCAATGCTTATATTCCCCTGTCTTTTTAATATGAGTGAATCACAGCCATACCCCTTTATACACTAAAACAACCACACACCAGAGAGCCATTTTCCTATCCTCCTCTACTGTGGCCACTATTCTGCAAAAGCAAGATCAGCCATCTATGAAAAAAGTCATGGTTCTACCTATTTGTACACTAGAGCTGATGTCCTTAACACCCAGATCTAGAACAATACAAAGCCCCACACAACCCCTCCACCTACCCCAAAAAACCCCAAACCTTAAACATTTGTAAGAAAACAAAAAAATCCACAAGAGACTTAATCAAAAAGAATTCCCAACTCCTTTTCTGTGCTAAATTGTGAATGAGACTGATTAAAATCAACCTGAGAATTAAGAAAATTTTCAGGCTGGCCAACTGTATTTCAAGATTTGCAGTTTCATTAAGTGAAACCATCTTTCAAGGATGTTTGCATGAAAATTCAGAAAACAGAGACAATCATAAGAAAAGAGAGACAATTACAAAGCTCTTAATCTCCTGAGACATTTACCTTTTTGTAGCAGGCTTTACTCCAGCCTCATTACATATTTGCTCTGATCATCAATCCTAGTTGCAACTTTCAACTGTCTCCATGTTCTTTGTCAGAGGAGTTTTTATCAGGAAATACCTGGAGTGCCTCCATTAATCCAAATCTTAAAAACCAGTAACTGAAACAAATCAGTATTTGTGCACTGACTGGAAAGAAACCCCTGCAGAGTCACTGAGACTGAAAATCTCTTTCAGTGTCTATATGCCTCCCTGCCCTGTCCTTCTCTAAAAAAAGAAGGGTCAAAGCAAAATGCTGGCAGCTCAATGAAATCCTTGAAGCCACAGTGTGGTTTTACTTATGAGAGGATGGAAAAATGAGAACCCTGGAGATCTTCTGGGAACATTAGGCTTTATTAATCAGGAATGTATTAGCCACATACCAGCATTCCCAAAAGGTACACCGAATCAGATAAATGCCAGGGTGCAGCAACCCATCCAGTCTGGTCTTCTGTCTAATGGGAAGTTCTAGCATACCCTGAGAGTAGGGTTTCCAAGCCATTCTTTAAAACAGAAACCTCCCCTGCTTCCATAGTACCTACAGGTTGTGTGTTCCAGCACTTTACATGTGATTCAGTCAGAACATGATTCCTAATATGTAACTTGGTAATTTTCACTGCTTGTTGAACTGATTTCTTTAGGTCTTTCTCCCAGTGGACAAGAAGAACAATTAATCACTGTGCTCTTGATTATAACTTTTCACTCACTAGATTTTTTCTTTTTATCATACTCTCCTTACTGTACAACAAAAGCAACACTTTTAGAAGCATATAATGCCAGGTAAGGCTCCTACATATCCTCTTGCCCCTGGGCCAGATAACAATCAACCAGTTTCTGCTTTCTCAACAGTTTTAACTCTAGGACAATTTCTGCCTTGACAAACATTTTTGACCTCTCCACATTTCCACTGGGGTTCCACAGGTAGAAATCAGGGCAGAATTTATTCCCATGAGTTTCTGGATTAATGCCTTGGTATAGGAAGGGGAAAAGGCAAAATTAATTCTCTTTGTTAGTGCTAGCACTATTCCTCAGGGATAGTCAGCCCCAAGACACTGATCTTTGTTCAAAGCAAGCACACTTCCATACTCATTTCACATTTGCAGCACAGCTTCTACAAGCCAATATCTGCATCAAAAGGGAAAAAAAAGGCTTAAACTCATGAGAGTTTACATTTTGTCAAAGGAACAGGAACTGGGCATGGACTCGAAGCCCATCCTAGACCTGAAATTCTAGTTAAAACACCAAGTTACAGAAGGGAAGGACAGGTCCTGTATCCATCAAGAATTGTGAGGATTCTTGCACTGTAAAGAACATGGTAGTGCAGCTTGTTTGTTGCTTCAAAACTTCATCTAAAAGCAGTGCTGTGATGGACAAAGCCCTTTCCACCCCTGACATCCTGACGCTACACATGCAGCCTGCACTTCGGGATGCCAGCTTACTGTGTCACATTAGCTTGGGTTCTGTCTGTTCCTTTCCTTATGCCTGCAAGCTCAATTGAACTTATGAAAATTCAAACTGTCTTCTGTCTGTTTCATACATCATCAGCAAACAATCACTAGACAAAATGAATTTGCTGTCTGTAATTTGGAGGTTACACAAATGCCTCTGCTGTATAATGCAATAAAAAAAAAGGGAATAAAGTTTGGTATGCAAGGTTAACTCAATATGGAGAAAAGAAGCAAAGAAGCAGACAGCAAAAGAACACGAACAATAAAATACTTAAAAGTGGGGAGAGTGCCATGAGAAGTACTTCTGTAAATTGGAGTTGGCCTTGATACCTTTGAGTGATGGAATTAAACAAGGCACAAGAAAGTTGTGAAAGATCACCCCCAAGAGTGGCTGTATCTCTATCCCTCATGATTTGTCTACACAATACACTTATTATTAATAACAATGGTTACTATTTATTCTCTAAGAGCTTTGCAAACACAAGTTCAATAACATTCACAGAGCTGTATCAGTTTGAACTAGATTGAAAGAGTGATCTTCTGAACAAGGCACAGTGAGGTTAAATGACTTGTCCAATGCCACTCATTGATCCAGCATCTATTAAGATTAGAAGAACATTGGCTCTCTTGGTCAGTAATTAGATCACAAGGCTGTATAAGGCTGAAAACTTGACAGATCAACCTCTTTGTTAACAAGAATAACATTTCCTGTACTCCTTATTGCCCTCAGCCCATGGCAATGTAACTAAAACTATTGCTTTGAAAGCACATCTTTTTCTTCCCCACACCATACGCTGTTATTGTCTCATTCCAAAATCATGCAGACACTGAATGGGAGCAGAGGTAGCTTCTCATGCTTGATTTAATCCTATTTGGGGTTAGTCACAAAGAGAAAGTACTAAACCACATCCTTGAAGTGAAGTATTTGAGTAGTCCCACTGACCTTCAAGGATCTGCTTGCCTACCAACCCACATAACTTCAGTACAGAGCACCCAACATAGCAAGAATCCAGCCCACAGGCCTTTTCCATTCAGAGCATACCAGCAACACACTTAGAAAGCTGAGTCTTCATGGAACTGCCTGACAGATGTTCAGGTGTTGTGTATCTGTATTTTCTCCTAATGCCACGTACCAAGTCAAGCATATTCTATATTAGCCAAAAAATTTTGCTCATCTTACATTAATCACTTGCTTTAGGGACATCCCTACAGTAAAACAAGATTTCCACCCTTCAGTTAAAGAAATCAAATACCAAACTACCAGGACATGGCTTGCCTTTTGTTTTCGCTCTTTTGGGATTAATACAGGAAAGCTCTAGTGGCAAGTTCAATTAAAGATCTTACAATTACCTGATTACAACAAACATACAGGAAACAAAAGAAATCCTTAAAGTACACCTTCCTCTATAAAAAAGTGCCACCATTTTTATTGTGTCAAGTAACTAGTTACATTGACACAAGGTATAGCAAGAATCACATCCTCATTTTACAGGATATATGTGTGTATGTAAAAGTTTTCTCACCTTGTTCTTCTGTACTGCAGAGTCAGACAGTATGCCAAGGCTACCGAACTTAAGAACAGCTTAAAAGTGGATTTTTTGGGTGGTTTTTCAAATTTGTTTTGAGGTGGTTTTTATGTTTCATTTGTTTGTTTGGGTTTTTTGAAGCTATTAACACAAGAAACTCAAGGATGAAAAATATGGAGCTTTACTTTATGGAATGGAAAGAAGACATAGGCAGAACTGACTTGGGAGCCATGATCCCACACTCCATTCCCAGTTTGACTACTGATATACACAGACTTTGAGAAAGCTTCTCAACATCTCTGCATGAATGCACTTGACACTCTTGATTAAAAAAAAAAATTCCTATACACAAGTTTTACACTTGTGTATTTATTTCCTCTTCAAAGTCTAGAGTCTCATATAATTAAAAATAGCTCACCCCAGCCAGCACCAATTGCTACCTGTTATTTTGTCTTGGGCTGCCCATGCAGGACTTAGTGACCATCTGGATCCTAAGGATTCAAAGAACTTTCCTTAATTCACTCCTCACTCTGCTGCTGCATTTTGGAAAGAGAAGCACTTCTGCTTTCCAACAAAAATTTTCCTGGTTGTTCACACCAAATTGCAAGACAAGTATGAAATTCGGTACTCACAGATTCAGAAGAGTTCCCCCATTTTTCCCTGAACACCTCCCTTTAAATTGCTGCTGGACCCAGCAAATCCACGAGTGTTTTCAGCTCAGCTCACCAATGTAATTGCAAGGTTAACCTCTGGTGGCCAAGGAAGCTGCTCATATTCAGCAATGATGAGCAGAAAATGTTAAATACCATTCACTGGCCACAGCCTGCAGTTAAGACACAATATTTAAACAACACAATGGCATGGCCCTTGCCAGTAATGTAAAAACACAATGGAGTAGAGCCAGAATGGCACAATCTGCCTGTCTGAGTCATGCTTGGCGCTATGCACTGGAGGGGCAGGCATTAGCTGCCCACAGTGTAACTGTACCCTTCAGTAGTTTACAATACAACATTAAAAACATTAAAATGCATTTTAAAAAAAAAGGGGGGTGGTTAAAGGCATGATAAATCCCATCTCACAGCTAAAATACTTTAAAACTGAAGTACAAAAGTACCACTTTGGAAGAAGGCTCTGGATTTCATTACAGACTACACATTTTGATCCTAAACAAGAAAACAGACTGCCTCTGCTTTGTAATATTCCACAGCTTTGTACCGTTCAACTGAAATAAATCTTTTTTCTACTATCTACATGCTCCTGGATTTTTTTCACATATTATTTCATTAAATTAAGAGTATCTGAATCTACTGTATTTTCCAATTCTCTTTTGCATGCCTGTTGTTCAGCCACCGAAGTTCCAAATCTTAATTATTAACTCAAACACATTGAAAAAAGAGATTCTAAATAAGGGTAGATCAGAGTGATGTACAATCCAACGTGCATTTATAAAATAACTGTGCTCTTAGAAAAAGACTCCTTTCTTGCTGAGAGACGTAGATGTTGTTTTGACTGTTTTGTTGTGTCACAGCAGAGATGAATTAGTAATTTCTGCCTTCATCTACACCCTAAAGCAGCTGAAGTCCCCTGTGATGTCATCGGAAAGTTGTTTGCTTTTTTCTGGTATAAAGGAGAAGAATTTGTTACGACATTTTGAGAAGAGAATAAACTATATTTTGTGCTATAAGGAATCTTCTGCTACTTTCTGTTATCTCTCACCAACGTGCAGAAATCCTCACTGACAAAGCGACAGGAACTGTAAGTCAACAAACAGAGATGCACAGTATTCCTAATAATATTCAAAACAAAGCAGGAAAGAATGATCTATTCAGTGGTCTGAAATTAAAGATCTGCAAGATGTAAGTTCCTTTTTAATTTTTAAATAAAACATCCTTTGAACTTCTAAATCCCATTCAAGGGGACTCTGACCTTTATCCAAGACCAGCTACTGTGCTAACACTTTGGATGCGTATAGAGGAAAAATACGGACAAAAGGTACCGGAAAAGCTTTTACTTACAGGAATGCAGTGTGGCTTAATCTTTTTGTTTTTAAGGTGCAGTGATTTCAGCATCTACAATGTAACTTCAGGCAGTCTGAAAAGAAACAGGTTAAAATCTCTTTCAGTTATAATTGGTATTTCAGATTTAATTAAAAATTAAACTTTCATAATGTTTCACCATCCAAAGCAATGCATTATCAGTCAAGCGTAGCCTTTTTTTTTTTTTTTTTTTGTTAAAAGAAGCTCTTCCCAGAGTAGTTTGCAATGAAAGAAAAAGGGAAAAAGGCAATTGAGAGTAGCAAAATATATTTCTTCAGCAAAAGATCTCTGAATAATTTGGAAAGAAGCCTTCTGCCACTTAATTTTAACAATCAACCTTATACTAATTAAAAAAAAAATCACAATTAAAGAAGACAGAAAAACACCATCACATACCAAATACTGTGAGGAGAAAAATGTTAATTTCAGCAAAACAAGGACATTGCTAGGACCAGAACATACGCACCAAAAGGGAAAATATGGTTTTACATAATGCCAGCCAACAACATTTTTTAAAAACTCGTTCTACAGCATGCAGCACTTTCAGACTGTTGCATGGAGGAGCAGAGAAAGGCAAGTTCAGAAAGAGGAAAGCTGTTTTTAGAGTGTACAAGGCAAAAGGTCCCTTGCAACCTTTTGTTAAGGGATATGAAATAGCTCGTCTATGAAACTGCACGGTTTCTTATCATGTAAAATAAATGTCACATTACTGTGCAAAACAGATGATTAAGAAGTGGTAGCTGTAGACGCAGCATTTGAACAGATGCAAAAAAATTTTTTTTTCAAAATGCATTTGGAATAGTTGGAATGACAATAAAACTCCAGGGGTTGTACCATAAATATGAGTTTAAATGTTAGACTGGAGTTTAAAACCTGTGGTTTTAATTATATCTAATTATAAAGGCTCCAAAACCAGGAGAAATGAGAAAAACAAAAAAATATTAATAATAAATTAAAACAATTTTGCAATAAGTTGTCAGGATTTGGCCTTATAATAACAAACCATACAGCAATATACACAGACACATACAATGTACCAATGACTCATTAAAGGAACAAATCAAAACTTCATTAAATTTTATTTTTAAAAGGTGACAGCAGAACTTGCCTAATTTACCCCATTCAAAGTCAAAGCTATTCTCTTCACCAGCAGCACACTCACAGAGACCGTCAAATAAATCCTGGATGCAAAGCTGATACTGGTTTTGAATGTACCACAGGCTGGGAGCAATTCCTAAGTGAAATTTTACTTTGTTCTCCCATAAGTAAAAATCCAATTCTTCAGACTTCAGTGTTACGTGAGGCTTCTCAATCCATCCCCACGGATGTTTAAAATGAAAAGCACTGTATCAGACATTATACTGCCACACAAGCATGCTCATACATATATCAATAACGCAAACAAAAATGAGCTCACAAACTTTTTTGTAGGTTTAAGTTTTCCACTCTGTGAAGATCAGAGGTTTTGAAGAGCAGGAGGCAAAACAGAGAGCATAAAAGGGGACAGCACAGCAAGAATTAAAAACAATTCCTGAGCATTTGAATGAACAAGAGCCCCCTGATAGAGGCACCAGCATGATGCCATGATAATCTTTATAGGCTTGGATGAAATTTTTCCTGAAGGAACCACCTGAGAAATGTGTTCCTCTTCCTTTAGACAAACTTAGATCAAACAACTTTCCTTCTCCTGCCTGATATCTAATAAGGTAGACAAACAGTGGAGAAATCCAGGCAAAAAATTGGTAAGTCCATCAGCAGCGGTGCCACGTAAGTGATAACAGTTTCAGCCTCAGAATTTCCATTTCTTTCACTTCCTTCCCATTCCAAATTTACCCCTTTTCTAACATCTTCAGGACTGTAATGCTGGTTTGCTGCAGGAAACGAGAGGGGCAGCAGTATTTAAAATCCAAAGCAATTTTTTCTAATGAATGCAATGAAAAACTGACCTCAACTGAGAAAACAAAGAGCATTCACTGAGGGTGAAATGTATCCCTGTGCAGAGAGCCAGCAGAGAGACTGCACCACTGAAGCCCTATTTCGATGACCTAAATAGGAATCAATTGGTGCATGGACTTCACCACAGTGAATTTTGTCCAAAATCCCCATTTTCTTGTAGAGAACGAGGAAATTCATGGCCCTCTCTTATCAAAGCACAAAGCAGAGCACCTCCTTCCCATGCTGGGCACAATCCTGACAACTGCTCTTCACTGTATCCTCCTAGTAGTTTTAACCTGAAGTGTTTTGTGCTTTGACCACATTCTTCTGACAGGAAAGGGAAAGGAGGGAATGCAACATTTGGCACTACTCTGTAAGTTAGCACAAAGGCATAGGGCCTGCAGTTAAAGTGGCCCCTCTCCTCAAGGCAGGCATACGTAGCACACATCAGGATCCTTCCATTAAAAGGAACGGAGCCTCGGAAACAGCTCTGTGTAAGAGCCTGTCTTCCTGTGCACAGTGAGGATGCTTAACACTTGTGGGGTAGGAGATCATGACTGCTGACTGAAAGGAGTGCTTTAATCCCCTTGTGGAAAGCAAGAGATATGGCTCAAGAACAGTCAATGAACTTCTGCTTGAGAGAAGCCCAAGAGCTGGAATTGCAAGAATGAAGAGTATGGCAAGTCAGGAATGAGGCACATGAGTAAAGTGTTAACAACACAAAATGTGTTACCTTTTAGTAAAGACTTTAAAAACAAATAGCAGAAGGTAAACAAATTTCAGTTTGCTTTCTCATAATTCCTGCTTGCCATAACATTTATGCAGAGCCTGAAAACTGTGAGAAAAATTGTACAACAACCAAAGTTCATTAGCAGTGTTCCATGACTTGCATGGGCCCCTGACTCTACTTTGCCTGACTCATGTTTATGGTCTAGTTCCCCACTTTCCTAAATATCACATTTGCTCAACCTAAAAATTAAAGAGAAGGAAAGAAAATTGTAATTTGTTATTGGGAAACACTTCAGCCTTCTGCAAACTCTTAGCAATGAAGAACTTCTGTATCTGTAAGGTCTTGATTTCCCTTGAATACCACAAGTTAGCTGGAGCAGGTCAGTTAGAGTGATATGCTCTATCACTTTTTAGTTATAAGGAAAGCTAGGAGAGAATACAGTACAATACTTATTGATATCTTTATAATTTTCTACATACAGAAGTTACAACATCAGTCAATTGATGCTTTTCAAGTTCACTTCTTGAACTGGGAATCAATGATGAAGCAACTGCCACAAATTCACATAAGGTAAAATACTGATGGTCTTATTCAAGGAAAAAATATAATTGATAATATTGAGGAACTCATTTTCAACAGCCAGGGAAAGGGGGAAAGGTAGGTCACTGGATGAGAAATGGACACAAACAAAAAACCAAAACCCAAGCCCATTACCTTCAAGATAATATCCAAAAATACTCATGAGCCAGACAAGAGACCTCATTCCAACTTCAGAATCTAAATTATTCCTTAGGATATGGCCCAGATAATTTTCTGACATTTTAGGTTTGAAAACATAAGCAAGGTCATAGAGTAATTGTGTCACAGAAACAAAAAAGGAAAGTCAATTGTACAAGCTCTTCATCTAACAACAAATTCACAAACTTTGAAACTGGAACCAGTAGAGACACACCAGCACAACACTCTGTTCGGGTTCATCGGTAATGCAAAAGAACAAATCTTATTAACATAGATATTGCATTACACTACTGCTTTTTTAAGGTGAATGCACTTTAGTCGGTATTAGTTCTCTATAAACCGTTTTACTTTTGTCACCTGTCCCTTGTCCTGAGTGGGCAGAACAAAAAAAAAAAAAAAGTTAATGCCAGTCCTTGAAAAATCTTCCCCAAAAGTTTGAATTGGAGTTCTTAGTACACTTTCAGAAATATGCAAAAATTTTGGTCATTTCCAGTTCTGTCTTTGAACTCACAGCCATTTGTATGGTATAGAACTCTTGGTCTGGCTGGTTCCTAACACTGTAGGGCTGTGCCTCAAACCAGAGGCACAGAGCTGCTGATGGGAGAAACCTGGGGTTTTTGTAATTTAGCAGAACGGGAGCAGAGGACAACCTACAGCACTGTTCTGGGATCAAGGGTTCCTCCCACTGTGAGAATGGACACCAGGAGATTGAAAGTTTCTTTGTCAAAAGGGTAAATCTCCATTTGTTATTAGTTCACTGCAAAGATGAGTGACCACAGAGATTCTGTCTTCCTTATGGTACTCATAATTTGAGATTACTTTCCCAGTGAAGACCACATCCATTACAAATTCTAATTGCCAAACCATGGCTGTTTCAGCTAGAAAAGCATTTTAATCAAGAAAAAGGTGTAATTTTGGCTACATTTCTACACCCCACATCCCCCAATAGTATTTGAACAATTTTTGTTGAAGTATGATAAAAACTGCCTTTGGGTGAAGACTAACACTCCTTGATATCTCAGTTTCAGAAAGTTAGACACTCAACTGAATAAAAGCTGCAATGCATAATCCACCCTAATGGTCACTTGGAAACAGGTACTGGATGCAATTTCACCACAAGGGCCCTCAAACCTGTTAAGCATGTTGGATCCCTTAGCAGCACAGTCCACTCGCCTCATTTACTCCCACTGCTAACAGAGTAAGCAACAGGCACTTGAGAAGCCTAGCTATGAAAGCACATGAGAAGCTGAACTTCTCAACCCACAAAAGAGTTAGTCTCTATAACTGCACTTAAGATCTGACCTGGACTCCTAAAGTGCAATTTTTAATGGGTAGTTGTGTTATAGTCAGGTGGGACCCAGCATCCCTCTAAATACCTCTTGAAGCTTTCCTCCTACGCAGGGGCGATGATGGTAATCAAGTTGGCTGCTGAAAACCATGATATTCCTTATTCCAACTGTTTTCTTGCACAAGCTGTCCCTAGATCCTGTTTATGTTCCCAAGGAACAGGAACAGTGACAGCATGCAGCTTTCACGAGGCCTTGCCCAAACAATTCTTTCTCTAAAGATACAGTTTTTTTGTGAAGCAGCTCTGAAGCTGGTATTCACTGAGCATCTCTTGGAATACAGCTTGAAGACTTTACTTATGGCCTTTACAACTTATTGTAGCATATAAGCTTCTCCCACTTCTTTTCAAGGTTCATAATGCTTTGATCTTCACAGCCTCACTGCTCCTGCTGAATGTTGTCATCTCCCATGGCTCATATTATCTTTAGTGCATAAAATGATAATACCTGTTAAGAAGCAGGCTCTATCACATAATCACAGCAGAACCTTCACATTTATTCTGGTTTAACAGAGAAACTTACATCAATAAATGTTTCATTGAGATGGGTATTTCAGTGCGGTGACAAACTGGGCGGATAAAGGAAATGTGGTGGATATAATTTGTTTGGATTTTAGCAAGGCCTTTGACACAGTACCACACAGGAAGCTCCTAGAGGCACTAGAGAATTATGGTCTGGATACTATTACAATAAGGTGGATAAAAACTGTCTGACAGATAGGAAGCAATGAGTTATTAATCAATGGCATTAGAAAAGAATAGAAAGAAGAATCTACTCTGATGCTGAGCAATAGGTGCTAGGATTATTATCCCTACATAGATTCATTAAGGATAAGAACGAGAATGTAAATATTGACAGCGCCCAAAACCAATGATTCAGAAAAAAGAAATGTATCAAACATGAAAGGTATCAAAATTGTAAGATCCAAATAATGGAGATGCGCATGAGCCAGAACGTACCTAACATAACATATGTTAAAATGTAAAAAACATTATCAAAAACCAATATAGAATTTGGAAACTCAGGAACACAAGGTTTTCACTGTGTTGGCTTGACTTCATTATGTTACTATGAACTGGTATGGTCTAGTTGTGAAACTGGCTCTCTTGCAAAGCAATCTAAAATAATAAATTTCAGACACTGTGGTAAGGGATGATCATCTGGCCTGTTTTCTTAGAACAAGGATATTAGTTCTAATGATTAAAATTTTAAGATTTAGAGTAATCACATATGACATCCTGAAATTTTTCTTTGGAAACAGGGTCCTCCTTTAGTTGTAGTTCCTAAATTTCCTGGTAACTCATCTCCTTCACCTATGAAATCCATCATCCATGGTTCTGGGACCCTTGATCTTCTCCCAGATCTACAGTACTTCTTCTATCCTCACAGAGCAGTTGAAGGCCCTCTCTCTGACAAGCACCTCCTTCCCTTTGTCTTCACTGTGAGAATCTGCCTTGTTCACACTGCAAAGCTTCCATTTTCCCTCCTTTACCGCAGAGAGAGAAGGGAGTAGGATGAAGGTGTGACACTCCTCTCACAGGAGAGGGAGATAATAGGGAAGTGGTATTAGCACAGAGGCATGAATTTCTGGTTCTCACTGATGTCAGAGAAATGGAAAGAATTAGAGATGGCAACATCCACTTCAGCTCTCCAGAGCAGCAAGTGCGGCTTCTGTGCCCCGACAGATTCGAGATGGAAAGTAGGTCCATCACTGTTATGCTACCCTAAGCAGATGCCTGATCTCTACAGGCCTACCAAGGACCCTGGGGGGAACTTAGAATTTTGATGTGTAAGAAGGGACATGCTACCTTTTAAGAGTAAATACAATTTTAAAAAAAGCAAAGTTGGGACTACAGGCTAAATTTGGACTTCACATAAGCAGGTGCATCTCGAGTGGTATCAGGATTGTTCCAGATTACACATGGACAGATTTTATCCCACCATGTGCCAAAGCAAAAACCAATGCAGTCTTCTACTTTGGCACAGTATTTATGCTTTGCCAGAAGGCCATTAACCTGAAGCCCCAAACCAGCTCTGTCTTGCACAATGTGATGCACAAACCATGCCCAGAAGTTTCACATTATTTCAGTTTATGTAACTGCCATATTAAGCTCAAAGCCCAAGGAGGATACTGAACAATATCTTATTGTACAGGCTATTGAGATTCAATATTACAGGGACAATGCTACCAACCCCCTCCAATTTCATTCATCTCAGAAATCTCTGCAAATTTAATACCAGAGGACTTTGAGACCTTTGGACTGTACTGAAAATCTGCTGCTTAAACTTTTAATGTAACACTGATGCAAGCTCTCTAATATCTCCCAATAAAGTCCATATAAGTAATTCTTGTTTAATTAGACATCATCCTACAAGAAGTGAAATTCAAACCCAGCTGGAACTACATAAAAGTTCAGGGAAGTTCAGTTCCTGCATTGTGATTTGGCAAAGCTCTATTGTAATTTTTTTTTCCCCAGAAACAATGCAGAAAAAAAGAAAGAATATATCAGCAATTATTTGAACTGATCACTGTGTCAGGACAGGAAATAATATTTGAAAGAAAAAAGGAGAAAACAATCTTCCATTTACTTTCAATATTAGTAAAAACAAGAAAAAGGTTTTTATACTGTCAGCCACATCCTGCAAAATCTAGGTAATAAAGCAACAGCATAATGACTAGATAAGTTTAAAATGGATTTTTAAAAAGAATGGCTACTATTTTCTGGAGACAAAGTGTATCTGAATACATTGCAGGACTGGATTCGGAGACCTCAGCATCCTGTCAGCCTGGTCCAATACAAATAATATTTGTAATTATTCCACGGACCTTGAGCTATGGAGTGTACACACTTAAATCTATGTAATATTTATTTCTGCTTCAAATACTTAAGGTGAAGAATACATGGTAGGAGCTCAGGTTCATGGGGCTTCTGCAATGATAGAATTGTACAAAGTTCCAAGACTAAAGTTCATTCTGACTCAATTTGCACTACAAAAACCAAAGCACCCCTAACATACAATAAAATGCAATTACTAGAAAAGTAAGGTTGGGTATTCAACCTGTTCCATAATCTGTGTTTAAACAAACAGATGAGATCAAATGTATCCTCCTCGTGGTCAACCAAATTACAGAATTAAAACTGGGATATAATTTTTTAGCAGTAAAAAAAAATTCTAACAAAAACCCATGTACAGAAAAATGTAAAATTAAGTTCCATCATGCTAACACTAACACTGGGCAAAGACTACAAGACCACATACTAATTACTTTCCAGGTAAAGAAGAAGTGAGGTTCAGATATGCAAGTGGTAACTAAATTTTTAATAAAAATAACAACTTCAATCTTTTTCAAGTCTTTTCCAAAATACCAGAAGTGATTAGAACACATTATGGACCAGTCACTTGCCAAGTTTCATGTTTGAAATCAAAGCTGTTTTAAAATTTCCTGAACAACAAAAAAAGCATTTTAAAACTGGTAACAATCAGTCATGGTGATATAAGCAAATACCAGCCAATCTGAATTTTGGAACATTCTTGATCTAATGCCTTTATGTTGCAGCTTAGCCCAGAAAAATATTTCAGGCCCAATTGCTGAGACAGTGAAAAAAATATTCATAAATAAAAAGGGATCATTTACATATTATACAACTAAACTTTTTATTCCTTTGATATACTTTGAAAGATTTAAAAGGATAGATCCTTCAAGACCTTTGTTGTCATAACTGAGATGCATCATCATTTACCACATTTACCAAAGATGAACTTGCCTGTAATTTGTATGGAAGATCTAAAACTCTTCTTCTTCCCTCCTCTGCACCTCCCCCAGAAAGAACTCAGCACTTTTCAAGTATTTTCTCTACAAACTATTATAAAAAGGAAGTGGGTCTATGATGGAGGAACTGCTTTGTTGCTTTGCCTGTGCTGAGGAACTCCATTTAAAATAATGCAGGCCAGCACTATCTCATGGTCTGCTGCCTACTCCCCACCACTGCCTGTCCCACTAAACTGTACATAAGGAACAAGATTTGAACTTGTATCTTCCATAATAAAGTCACTTGCAAAATACATGAAGTCTGCCAGGATACATAACACCAACTGCTATTCCACTCTGTGGCTACCTTTTTTAAGATTGTTGGACATTTATTCTAATATATGCAAGAAAAAGAAGGAAATACGGTAAGAAGCTGAAATTTAGGCCAATGGTTTACAATAAAAAGAACAATATTCTAGGAGTCATATGTACCTATAAATTCTCATTATGCATCTGTGTGTACTAACAGAGACTATTACATAAAATACCACATTATTTTATGTCAATTGAATGGAGGTTTGGTTTCAATTACACGTAGTCAAATGTCCCTATAATCAGTTGGTACAGTAACAGGGCTAAAATTTCCAGACATATTCAGCCTTTCCTCCTTGAATCTCAAAATTCTTTAGAAACACGCTTTCTTTTCCATTAGGAGATAAGTGATGCCAACAACAGCTACGTTATTCCTCCAGCAGATCTGGAGATGCTGGAGCAGAACTCTGAAGTCCAGCTGCCAGATCTTCTGCTGTAGCCATCTGACACAAAACTCTCCCTCATGCATTTCTCTCTTTTAGCTGAAGTTTTTACTCTTTAACAATGCCCTATGACATTAACGTCTTTATATTTTCTAACTGACTGAGCCTCATATTTGGTCAAGAAAGAAACTTTCCGTTTCCTGAGCTATAACTGAAACCAGCCTAGGGTTTTATGTAGTCAGTGATCTCTTTTCTCTCCTCACTAACTTGAAGTCTGTATTAAGGAAAAATAACCAGTACAGTAGGGCCCTGATGTTCACAGAAACAAATAAATATATCTCTAATGTATTTAAAAATGCTTCTTCCACCAGTGATTTACAGGAGAAAAGCTGTTCTTTCTTAGTTCTAAGCCATATTAAGTTCAACAAGAGGAAGCACTACACAGTAAACGTGTACAGAATTATTTCCTAGCTCTGCAGGCTGCAGAAAATTCCACTGTGTTAAATAAGGTGGTACCGAGGCCACTTAAACATATTAGCCTATTAAATCTGCATCCCTTTATTGTTCTTAAAATGATAATGAAATGTTCCAGACTACTGTTTATTTGTAGGACTTCTGAAGAGTCATGCACTAACACAATTTCTCTTAAAGCAGCATGACAGTCCACAGACCATTGGTGAGACTCTTGCTAATGGTCTGCAGAAAAACTCGTAAGTCACATTGCTCTGGCTCACCTTATTTCCAGTTCCTAAACTTAATTTGAAAACAACTTCACCAGCACCACCCCAATCTTCCCAAACAAAAAACAACCACCCCCCTGCAAAACCAGCTAAAAGTACATTCAAGATTTAACTTTGCACTGGCAGCAACCCCAGTTAGTTCCTGAATAGAAAACTACACAAATCAGCCTGGAGGGGAGAGAAGCCTCACATCTATGAATAAGAGGAGGATTGTCTCTCATTTCCTAGGATGCCTCCCACAATAAACTGTGTCCATATCAGGAAAAAATAAGGAACCCTATCTTTAAGCTCCCACAAGTAGAGTTCCAATCAGGAAGGGTTCTTAGCTTTGAGCTATCACCGTACTAAAAATAGAAATGTTCAGGAAACACATTACTCTTGAAAGTGATTTCACATACAATCTGTAAACACGTTGCCCTTTTAGGTAAAGTGGCAATTGTTTGAAAGCCAGAAGCCAGAAATATTAAAGTGGAAGGGATCTCTAAAGACAGTTTGCAACTCAAAAAAATTGAAATCTGTGCCTTTTCTTGTTTCCTGTAAAAAAGAGGCTGAAAGTACTAAATAAAGTAGGAATGGGGGAGGATGGAGAGTGAAAAGAAACTTCTGCACTTCTGCTTTGGAAGTTTTTGTTTATACACACATGGATATACATACACATATATAAAAGAAATGCAGGTGTGCTTTTCTTTTCATAACATTGTGTGCATCTCGGAGGGACATGATTTGTACCAATCCCAAATTTTTTCATGTTTTATGCAAATTTCATGTTTCCATTTTATCAGATAGGACTTACAAAAGAAAACTTAAAATTTGCACAGTTCAGGTTACAAGTACAATGCTGTCATAGTTTTCTTTACTTTTTAAGAAATCCTTATTTTTCTTTTCTCTTATACCTTCCCTATGCAGTTTAAATGGTACAATACTATTTTATTGAAAAGTATTGTGGACACCTTCTGGTTTGGTGGATGCAGAGCACTGGATGATTATACTTAACATTAAACTTGAAGGCATTAAGAAACAGAGTGTTTTTTACTCTTCCAGGTGGCCTAAATACTGTTAATTAAGTTTTTTGATGGAAGTTCTTATGCAATACTTGGAAAAATATGAGGTTGTTAAGAACCAACTGTTTGAATATGCAGTGGTGATAGCTACTAATGATTAACAACTATTTGCTATATGTATTGTTAATGAATGCCAGTCTAGTGAAGCTTTGCTTTTCAGCTTTAAGCTGGCTTGACTTACCAGTCTTCCAAGCATGTTTGTTGTAACTGATGCCAACACCCAGCTTCTCCCTGCATGGCTCGCATGTTGTATCACACAATCAAATAAGAAGAGAAGGGAGGGACTGGCTCTAGCATGCATTACAGACACGTGAAAGACATGAAAAAGCAGCCGTGATGCTTTACTTTTCACAAATTTGTCAGTGTATGACCAAAAAAACACCCAAGCAAGTAAACTTATGTAATCTGTTTCTCTTATGGCAAATTTCAATTGTCAATAAGTCACCGACGGTACAAAAATAGTTAACCAAATCTCTGCTAATTTTCAGGATATTATTTTGTTAATGGTAAAGTGAAATTCAGGTAAACCTCTCAAACCTGTAAATTAAAAAGGAGAAAAAAAACCCTCTTAGGTCTCCTTTCTTCAAGCTGCACAGTCCATACCCAAACTGTCCTTGAATCAGAAAAACATTTTCACCTGCATTATTCAAACAGCAGAACCTGCTCAAATCTTTCAGTATGAATCACTGTCAAGGCGAATGACAGCATATCTTCAGAAAATATTGACAGCCTGTTTACCACTACCTTCTACCTTCTCAGTATTTGGCAATAAAGAACCCTGAGATCCTCAATCAGGAATCTGAAAATTACCCTCATCCCCCGCAAAGATCGATTCAATCAATCAGAATTTTCTTACTGCATAAAGAGACAAGTGGTTTGCCAAAGGTCGTAGAGCAAATCACTGGTTGAGCCTGGAATAACTAAGGATATCCTGTCTCTGGACACCAGCTTTTACTCTTGGTTCCCTTAAGGCTAGAATTGTGGTGTCTGGATGCATCCTCTCACTAATACAATTTACCAATTTCAACCAAATTTGCTAGAGGGTTATCACCCTGAATAAAAAGGCTGATTCCTATAAACATTAAATAAATAAATAAACAAATTAAAAAGCAAAGCAGGGGTAGAGAGCGCCTATTAATTTCCCCCAGACAGAACCAACAGCACAAGATCACACCTTAAGCACCACAGAATTGGATTTATAAACATCTCAAACCCCAGGAAATACCTCAGTGAGAGATCACACCTTCTTAGTCAAGTCAATCAACCATAACACTAATCCGTAGGAAACCTAAAATCCAGTGCTCACCGAGCAAATTGTTTCTTGAAAACTACTGGAAGTGTATTCTTCTCCTCTAGTATGAACCTCAGCAGTCCTGATAAAAATGGACCCTAGGAAAAGCAGTCTTCTCATCATCTTCTTGAGGTGGAACAAAGACTACACATCACCAAGAAACATCATTACATGTAAAAAATACATTATTAGAGGAATCTGCTAATATTCTGTCTATCTAGTAGCTTTATCTACTAATTTCTTAACATCCTTCTGATTCCAAAGCAAGGGGAAAAGTTTTCTACATCATTTCTCTTCCTGCAACATCAAACCAGTCTGCTTCTGGCTTCAGAAATGTGACTGTATTAACAACACAAGGCACATTCAGACGTGACCATCACGTGTGAAAGGTTAAATAAAAGACTTCAAGACTACATAAACAACCTGAAGCTGCTAAACAGCCAATCATTAGTACATCCTTTAACTGCTTGAGGTGGGAGAAGGATTCATCATAATCTGAAAGCATTAATGAATTGGTTAGCAATGGGCTGGATATGGACAAGTATCTTAATCAGGGAATCATTTTCCCCAAGCAAAAGGCAGCATAAAAGAGAGCTTCTCTTAGAGGCATCACAGATGGTCACAAAAGCCTAGGATACAGCTCCTGCATCAAAGAGTAATTGCTGCTCAGTAGTGGGGGAGGAATGATGCACCCACTGCAAGAGAATGGATAGGGTACAATACAACATGGTCTGCAAGACAGGAGATGGCCCCAGGATCGAAATGCAGCCCTGCTAGCTACCACTTTTGGGGTAGGGGTCTAGAAGAGTATACTGAGAGTGAATCTGTAGTGTCCTTTCCACATTTCATGAGATTTTCACTTATTTCTGTTTGAAAAACAGGGTATGTGAACTAACAGTCTCGCTTCTTTGTTGCCTCTTTTAGGCATCATCAACCATTTGAGGGTGTTGTTATAAAAGACAAGTCTAAAATTAATTTTTCTTCTCTGGCAAGCAGTATGATTGCTCCATTAGCCAATACCATCACTTTTCCAGAAGCTGTCAGTAAAACGGCAACTGATACCTACATAGGAAATAAATGCAATACCTCAGGTCACACAGTGTGACAGCGATGTGTGAATGCTGACTACTGTGTACATCTAACTTCACTTTCCACTTGCCTATTTCCTTTCTTTTCATTCCTAATCACATGACTCATAGGACTGTCATGTAGCAACCCCCAACTTGCCAATGCATTTAGACCTTAATCAAACCTACACTATGTCCTTCAAGCTGCTTAAAGACCTGGAAACTCAAAAAAATAACCAGTCCTTCTCAGGGCTTCTGCCTTTTCCACTTGCACTCTGGAAGAGAACTGTGTGGACATCCCCTATGACTGAAGTATCTGCAGACAGTTTTCCTCTCTGCTTATATTTCATTACTGAGGCCAAAATTCTAGCAAATAATCCCATAGTTCCTATTCCCAATACTGCAGAGCTTAAGCATTTCATCACAGCAAAAGCTGGTGGTCCTTCCAGGCATCCTTCAGGCATGGAAGCGATGCACATGTTCAGAAAAGCACAAGCACAAAATAGCAACGAAATCCAACCACACTGGAGAACGCCTTCATTACCTGAACAGTTACTTTTTGACTTTCTTGACTCAGAACATGACCACCACCTGTTGATTAACTCTCGATAACATCTTTTTCTGGGAGGAAGAGTTTCTAAAAAGCATCTTGCTGTGCTATAAATCTTAACAGGCTCATCACACAGGTAGCCGTGACACACCCTCATTCTGTGACTTTTGTTTCCCATAATTAAGCTCCATAATAATAATTTGGGTAGCAATGGTAAAAGAATGAAAAAAAAATTAATATACTACCTCCTGCACTAGCAGGATAACATAGCTTAATCCTCAGACCAAATGAAAAAACCCCATGCATCTGAATATCCCCACCTAGTACACAAGTTCAGTATTTTATCTGAGCGTGAAGTTGGTCGCTCAGGTCCCTCTGTTTTCATTTTCTCCTGTGCTCTACTTTACATCCCAAATGTGACTGCATTCAGCAGCACACACTAGTGATTTCCAAATCATCAGCTCATATTTAGTCCCTATTTTCAACTGCACACTAGAGACCTGCACCTATTCCACAAATAGAAAGAATCCAAATGCTTTCCCCTAGGCTCCTGCTTAGGATTTCATTATTAATTATATTTGAAGGTTATACAGTTAAAATACTAACTTTTTATTTGAACATTTATATTAAGCTGCTGAGATTTCTAGCAGCTTAGCAGCATTATTTCTGTATAAGAAAATAAGCCTCTTAAATTCTGCATGCAGGCCTCTCGTCTAAAATGAAGATTTTAGAAAGGCACTGAAAGGTAACACGGAGTTAATGATGCTTTTTAGACTGAGACCTCCAAGACTGATCACACAGAACTCTATCACTTATACACCCCGTTGACCTCAAGCCCTTTCACCTGTTCTGCCAACAGTGTCTGAATTCAGATAAAAGTTTAGCAAAAAGTTAGCTCCAGAAGATCCACCTCAGATTCACCGCTAGTTACAATTCATTCCATGGATTTACTATTTCCAATGCAATAACATGTTTAAATATTTGATAGCAAATCCAGAAGACTGTATTTAACTATTTCCTCCAGAGATAATCAAGGTTGAGCATGTGAGTCATCCAACAGGAATGGTGGATATTATGGATGATGAAATTTTTTTGCAACGTGGATTTTGGCGGACAGACCAGATGACCTCAGCAAAAGGAGGCTGACACCAACCAATTCCTACTTCACAACAATAAACTGAAACTCCCATATTTTAGCTAGCTGGCCACATTTTTATTTTAGATATATGCTAGAGTGAATCCAGAACACTGATACTAGTACAAAAAATCCGGGATTATTTCTGATTTATGACTGTGTAAGAGAAGAGAATTTGTTCCACTGAGCCAGTTTCATTTCTAGTCTTGTTCTTTAATCAGTGGATATAAGCAACGAATTAGATACTTGATGGGTCAAATGTTGAAAAAATCTAAACAAAATTGTATGCACACAGAATGGACACTTTTTTCAAAAATATATATTTTATATTTATTACTGACAACAAGACAAGCATCATCTTTCCATATGTGTCAGAGACTGAATTTTGACCCACTGATTTTTTTTTTACCCTTCACTTCTTGGTGCACCTCAAATAGACCTTCGCTCTTTGAACTTTTTGCCCATGCCTTTTATCCTGATGTACAAAAAGGTTCATTTTCCTAGGTCAACTTCAGATTTCAAAGCTGGACCTATCTACTTAAAAATCTGTATAATCTCATGAAGAGTTACCACCATTTAATTCCTCTCTTTAGAGGATTCTTGGGGGTCTGCAGCACTGAAAGTAACCCAATGGCACTACTTTCAAGATGACAACACCATAAAAGATCCAACCACTTTGAAAAACAAACACCCTTTCAAAAAAAGTGTTGATCCTTATACCCTGATAAACTGGAGTACACAATACAGCAAGCCATGCTCTCTTCACATGATCACAGCATGCCTTGTAGCAGGTGACTGAGTCAAAGCAAAGGTTGCATCATTATAACTAGCCAGCAGTTACAACTGTACTATAGTCTTGAAATTCATCTCTTGGAAAATACTGCTGGAAGCATTAAATAAAATACACCTCATATACTTAGAGCTTGTTATAATCAGACAGACTCTGTAGAAATACTAATTGATGACAGCTAGTTAAATGCAAATGACAGCTAGTTAAATGCAAATATTCAATGTTTAAACCTCAAAGCATAGCAAAACAACAGTGTATTTAAATCCCTCTTAAGTAAATGTATACAAATGGCTTGACCAATTTTTCTCCATGTAAAAATAATGAGGAAGAGAACAGATAAGTTACATAAAAATTTATATTAAAGTCTTTCCAAATATAAGATATGTAGGAACACCAAGGGACATCAGGGTGTTCCTTCTAAGCAAGCCAGAATCCAAAGATGTAATTTTTAATCAAAGGCACAAAATGGTGGGACTTGTCCTTGCTCTCTCCTGACTTCTGAGAAGAGCCGTACATATCCCTTGTGTCTTTTAACACTCAGTCAGGAAGCTGCCTGAGGACAGCCTAAGTTTCAGCATAACTTGCAGAGCCTCCATCTCGTGTGCCAAGTTCCAGCCTGGAGTGAATTTTTAACAGTAGAGTTATAAACCCGTGAAAATGGGGGCTTACAGCTGAACTGCCAACAAACCCTGCACCGCGCGGGGCACACGGCGCCAATAATAGACAAAACTGCCCCGTTTTACAGCATGCAAAAAGACTGGAATTCAGCTGTTATCAGGGATAATAATAAACTTCTGCTAGGGACTCAGGCTCTCAGCCTCAGATTTACATTCCCTCTGTCACTAAGAGTTTTTAAGTTAAACAATTTTACATGAAAATGCAGTACACAACATTTATATTGCTGATGGCATTTGTTCCAACTGCTCTTGTGCTAAAATGCTGTCCAACTTCCCTGCTGCTCTCCACCTCCTCCTCCCTATCCCGAGACATCAGAACTGGGTATCGAGCTGCTCATTCCTTTTACTCTTGGGCAGGGCCTCACAAAAAAGAACAAGAAAAGAAAAAGAAAGAAAATGAAAAAAAAAAAATCCCTCCAGATTATCTCTTGCAGCACTAATCAAGCCATTCCAAGAAGGAGGGAAAGGACANTTCTATTTCCAAGACAGATGACTGCATCAAAAAGAAAAGAAAAAATTTAAATTACTTGTTTGATTAACAAAAAATTAAAAATCTGTGAGAGAAGTTATAGAACCAATTGTGGTAAGCTTTGGTGCTTTTTTCTTATTTAGAAAGGTTACCAATGACAAAAAAAAAAAAAAAAAAAGGAAGCTCACTTCTCACGCAACAGACATAAAGGAAAAAAACCCATCTGGTCTAGAGGATGCAAAAGGTCTTAAAGAGTTGTCACCCAAGTTGCCCCCAGTCACCAGCACACAGAGATCAGCTATTCAGACAAGTTCTTATGCACAACTCTGCACTCCTTTGAAGTTTCCTTTTCTCCATAAAGCTATCCGTCACTCCCCCTAAGGAACAGAATTACATCAGTGACCACCAAGTTTAAATTTATCTGCTCAAAGTCTATATTTTACTTTTTAATCCATCTCTCAGGAACAGCTTTTAACGCATTTGGATTTTTTTTTCTGTCATAAAATATTCTATTTATTTCCCAGCAGCTGGTGTCAAAAAAGTTGTTGTTTTCTTTAAATATTACTCTTAAATAAATAAAATCTGTTTTCATATAATGTAAAATTAGTTTTGCCTGCTGTGAGTTTGTGGCATTACGATGTGATCATTTTTCCTATGAATTATTCAAATTTAGGATAAAAAAAGAGAATAAAAAGATGACGGACAATAGCATGCCATTCAATTTGTACAAATGCTGCAGTCACACTAATAGTTCACTATGTGCAGCACAGATGAAACACTTTTTCTTTGTCAAATGTAGCCACTAACCTTAATTTAGTATTTCAGAGAGAGGTAGTGAAAGAGATTTATTTCATGCCTGTGTCCCCCTGTGACTTATCTAGTGGGGCAAATAACAGATGTGTCTCTTTTTGCTAGCAGGATATCAGTATTTCAGACAACAAGTTTTTGCTTGCTTATCTGTACCATGGCTCAACTGGTCCTTGATGGCCATTAAGTCTTATTTTAAATTTTATTTTAACCTATTCTTTGTTTAAACCTCTGGTTTGACAGTGTCTTTCTGTCTTTTACGAAAAACTGTTAGAATTGTTAACATTTTCTCTGGAGTCTTCATATTACCCTGTCTTTCAGAACTGCTGTAACTGCACAGCTGTAATTATTCTCACTTTGAATTCTGACTGTCATATTTGGAAGGGGATGAAGGGTGGGATTTTAATAAATCATTAAGGCTCCCCAAGGCACATAGTATCTCACCAAATCTACTGTGAACTTGTAAGGGAGTGGCTTATGGACTGAATGTATAGATAAACTAAGAAATAAAATGCCAATTTCATCAAGAAGAATGAGAAAATAATAAATTCGTGAGTGAAAAACTCAGTAAGTTAAAAAATGCTGTTTCAAATGGCTTATCACTAAGATCTTCCTCGTAAAGGCTTGAAAACAGAATGCTTTTATGAAGCTTCAGAATATAGAGTAAAATAAGTCTAGTGCTAAAAGAGTAGGTTTGAGACTCACGAATTTAATCTATCATTACAACACAGAAATCACTTAAATTCTACTTCAACTTCTGCAATCCACACATTATGGCAATTAAAATATTTGTATCACAGTAATGCCCAGAGTCAGATCAGAAATAACAATCCCTTGCGCCATGCAGAAGGAGAGTCCCTACCCCAAATATTTTTAACAGGGCTAACATTAATCAGCCACGCAATGTTCTTTGAGAACACCACTATGTCATCCTTTGAGCAGGAAGAAGTTTCAACGTTCAGAAAGAAAGTGAGGATTTTTTTGAGGGAGAAGGAGACTGGGTGGGGTTTGTTTTTCAATAACCAAAGTGAATTTCCCCCAGAATACAATGCAAGCAGATTTAAATGAAAATCCTGGACATGGACATTGTAATCCTGGACTGTTTTCTCTGACCAGTATCATAAAAAGTGGAGTGTTTCAGGCAGCAATGGTATGTTGATCACAAAGTCCTTCCACAATAAAGCACAAACACGCCTGTTGTCAATTAAAAGCAAGATTACGATGAAGTGTCCCAAATTCCATTATCCCATAGCTACAAGCCATTACTCTTTTTTCCAATTTAATTTTTTTAAGTAGGTCATTCTGGTATACTCTAATTCTTTTTCCCTTTTTTTTTTCTTTTGCCATCTATGCCAGCCCAATTTTGGCCAAGTCTCCACACTCTCGAGACAAAATCCACATATTTATTTTATTCAAAATTCAAATATTTTTATATACACAACTCTCATACACATATTGCAAATTTCTATACACTAGACAGCCAAACACAGTAGTCCATGAATCTTGCTTGCACAGCCTTTCAACATTTTTCACTTGGAGACGGTAAATATTTCAGGCTTACTAAACAAAATAGGGTGGATAAAGCACAATGCATCTCAAGACCTAAGAGGAAAGAAGATCATGTCTCAAGATATCTGAAAGGAACACCCATATGTTTGTTTACAGGAGTCATCAGCCTCCTGCCTCTCCACCAACACAGCTGCTTCACGGTCATCTCAGCAGTACCTACAACTCTGTGGTGTTTGGAGAATTTCCCCACTAGATTCTCTGTGTGAACTTTAGAAAATGAAAGAAGAGACCAGCTGAGGAAAACCAAGCTTTACTCTGAGCTTTAGTACAAACAAGAGAAGACTGTGTGAGTACTCTGTCCATGTCCACAGAGCACATACATACGCTGTATAAAAGATGATTTCAGATTCAATTCTGATTTTTGTAACAAATCTCACAAACATTTTGATGGATTAAAATTCCAGTTAGGGACCTTTCCTCACTCTGCCTATGGGGACTACTGGGACTTACCAGTGCATTCTATCCACAGCCACACAGAGAAGTTACAGACTGCTTCTGCATATTAGTCAAGTACGTTGCAGTACCCTTAGCACTGACTTTTGCTTTATTTTTTGCTTTCTTTAGTAATGCACACTCATTGGAAACACTTCAAATGAGCAAAATATACCAATCTACTGACACCAGTAAAGTTGCACTGATGTATGCTGACTGAAATTACTGATATTAATGCTAGTCAACACAGTTTTATGGAAAATAGGTCTTGCCAAACAAAGTTGATTTTGTTCTTTGGTAAGCATACATACATTTTCTAAGCCTAAGAGTTTATACACTTACAGTTTGATAAGCATTTGACTTAGGACTACTACAGAACATTCCAGTTCCATCAATGAAAGCATGTGCTGAACTGCTAACTAATGGAAGACCCTCTATTACCCTAAGGGGTCTTCAAACACAGGTGGTTTTAGGAAGATGCAGGTACAATTAGTAATAACACCAACACTATTCAACATTTTAATCAACTGCTCCTAAACTATAAAATCTCTGCTGATAAATATTTCCAGGTGATGCAAAGACTGATAAAAGATCAGGAAACCAGGATATCAACAGATGGGGAGAATCAGGTATTTGCAAAACTTCTGTTCTTTCAAATAAAACTTTTTAGTGTAGCATACCTTCAAGACAAAGGAAGGCATGCTGTGTCTACATGATGGGACATGGGTGCAGGTGGGGTGTGCTGCACCCTGGGAAACAGAGATTCTGAAAAGGATTTAGAGGTAACAACAAATAAACAACTGAAATTGAACACACAGTGCAATGTGGCAAAGATGGCCAAAGCAATCCCTGGAGGCATAAACAGGAGGTAGTGGGTAGGCTTGGGAAGGCATTTTTACTTTTCTCTATTGCATTGTTTTCTAAAGGCATCTTCAGTTGGGTGAAGAAAGGCATAACAAGAACCAAAGTCTGGAACGTGAAGCCAAGAATGAAAGAAAGAAAAGTCAAATTGAAGCAGAAACAAATCCCACATTTTTAAACAGCAAGGGAATTGACCAGTGGAACAAAACTATCAATGGAAGGGAGGAGCTTTAACCTCCTGATGATTTCAAGATGGAGAAAATTTGTTTGTGCAAAACTGGGTTCAAAACAGGAATGACCTTTCTGACCTCAAACCATACAATAAGAAATTTCTGGTATTATGTTTTATGTCACCTTCAGAATTAAAAAGAAAATTCTTCCTCCTGAATGACCATAACGAGCAGTCCTCCCACAAAAGATGTATGTGTGTCCAGCAGAGAGGAACAGGTTTCACTGCTTCTGAAGATTTCTGGGAAGAATTCTGAAGTCTGGGGACAGCCTGGAAAGACACTGCTCACATCCTCTGAAAAAAATGTGTTGCATTGTTTGTTAGTTGAGTGACTGTATTTTACCAGAGCGTAGCTCAGTGGAGGGCCATCACTGAGAGCTCACATTCAAGCAACTCCCAAAGCTGGAATGTTTGGGGGCCTCTCTGGGTCTGCTTCTGGATTCAACTTCACGTTGTGCTGGAAGCCAGATCTGGTGCTACCTGGAGGAATGCTATCCACACAGCAAGTTAAATACCACAGAATCACAGAACTGAGTTGCAAGGGACCTTAAAAATCATGTAGTTCCAAGCCCCCTGCCATAGGGGACTCACCTTCTACTAGACCAGGTTGCTCCAAGCCCCAGCCAACCAGGCCTGGAACACTTCCAGGGATGGGGCATCCACAGCTTCTCTGGACAAACTGTTCCAGTGTCTCACCATCCTCACAGAAGAGTTTGTTCCTTCTATCTAATCTAAATCTACCCTCTTTCAGTTTAAAGCCATTACCCCTTGTCCTATCAGTATGTGCCCATTTGCTGCCACAGGGGTTTTCTTCCAATTATGACTCCCGGAATTCACAGATCCTGAAATTTGCTTCAAGCTTCAGGTTCAAGCATGTATGAGATGACTCTGAAACCATTATGTTTTATCTTCTACTATATTTCCCACCTTCCATGCTACTGAAAGTTCAAATATGTATCTAAGACTGAAAAAAAAAAAAAGCATTAATGAGATTTTTTATGGCAGCAAATAGCTAGATTTTCGAGTCCTACCTGAAATCTAGACCTGTAGAAATAAACAATCCCCTAAATATCCTGCTGGGCACAGCATCAGAGCTGGCTTCAAGGGAACAGCACCATCTACTGAATCACTCCCAAGGGTCCCTCCAGTTATTCCTGGTGATTCCCCTGACCAAGTACTGACCAGCAACTCTAAAGAAATCACACCCCAAGATGGCACAGCTGCAGGCACTGAAAGTGATGAGATGTTTTTCATTCCAAACTCTAGCTTTGAATTTTCCTTCTACCTGCTGCAAATGGTTCAGCTTATAAATGCAATCATTTTTTTGATGTCACTAAAACTATGTTTTAGTTACAGTTACAAGCAAATGTCACTCATCTACACACTCTACCTACTGCCTGAAAACAATATGATTTAAGGAGTATGTCAGCAGTAAGAAAAGACTCTTCCCACTGGATTAAAAATGTGCATTTTAAGAAAGGAAACACTTTTTGAAAGAAGGAGAGGGAGTCTTCTGTTTCTGTAGTTTATTTTTCTGCTTAATGAAACAAGGTTTCTAGCTTCTACAATAGCAGCTGCAAATGCACTTCATTAATCTCCTGAGTGCACTGCCTCTCCCTGCATACCTGTAGCTGCCCTGCTCAAGCCTCCTGAAAATCATCTGTTGGCATCACTTCAACATTCTTATGAAATGAAAAAAAAGTTTTAAAAAAAGCATAAAACTACGTAAATTGTACAACTTTCAGAAAGAACGCATTAACCAACAAGTTCATTGTCAGTACTTCTCCCATACTTTGAAGACATCCAGCAGCACTGAACTCCAACTTGCTCCCATTGAGAATAAATCAAAAGACTGTCTGTAGAGATCTACTCAAGTAAATGACAAACAGGGGAAGAAGTGATTACTGCAATCTCAACACAGACTGCATCAAATGCCAGCTGCTTGTTCAGGCCAAAGCCTTCAGGGATGATTAAAAAAACACACAAGAATTTTCAGAAGTGCCCAAGTATGCTAGGAAAACAAATGGCATGGGAAGAAAAGACTGCTTATGTCTCCTGACATCATCTAGATGATCTGAAAACCCCATGTGATGAGATTTGGCTCAAGGATTTAGACAAACTCAAGTTTACCCAGCTTGTTCTGGAGTATTTAACTTGACTCACCCATTGAAAATGGATGGACATACACACTTTAACACCCTCTATTTTAAGAGGAAACAGCATCAGTGAGACTCAGACCTGACCATCTTGTGCTTCTTGGTATAAAAACTAAACACTACTTATGCAAGGGCTTTACAGGGTTCTCAGACTTGTAATGGCAAAGCTAAATAGAGGAAATAAAAAGCTGGTGACAGGGCAGTACTCACAGGTCTGATTGCTAATTACATTTGCTTCCTTATATTTGCACCTGCCATAATTATGATAAAGGGTTGAGTTTCAAGTAGACTTGATAGGGAATTTTATGACAGAATTCCCTCCAGAACACTGGAAGACACCACAGTTTTTATAGCGCAGCATTTGTTAAAACCACAAAGATCTTTCGTGACATCCATATCAAGGCTAACCCACAGCTCAGTAATTTCCCTCACAGATGACCAAAATGGTCTATAGTGTGCAATGTTTTTTAGCTGACTCCAAATGCAGAACTTTGTAGTAGCATGGAATGGAAAAAATCTTTGCTTACAATTCATTTCATATATGAGTTTTAAAAAAATAATTATCCCACCAAATGAAAATTCTGGCTTGTGTTCCACTCAACGTTTGGAGAACGAAAAGGAAATTAATACGTACGCTTCAGTCTATTCATGTAGTTACATTTTAACTCTGCAGTATAATCTCTTCTTCTTCACAATATCACAATATTTTTCCTAACTGATCTCCAAGCTTGAGCTTCCCTTTTACATAAACCAGGACATACCATTTTCCACATGCATACAGTATACACAGTAATGAGAAAACCAAATTAAAACTACAGAAGTGGCCAAAATGGAGATAACAGCGAGGGCTTATTTGCTGCACTATTTTTTCCCTGCTGGTGGAGTGACTTCCATAATGAACTCCCTTCATTCACTAAAAAAATTGCTCTTCATCTCAATGTCCATTTGAACCACAAACTACTGCAAAAAGGCTCAGTAATACTTATTAATGCAATAAAACAATGAATACCATTCTGCCACCAGAAGAACAAGCTAGTTAAACCCATTACTCTATTTCTTAATTGGCAGGAAAAAATCAGAGCTGATTGAGGAGAAACTAGTCCCTCCCACCACCTACCCCATCCCTCCAAAAAAAAAAAAAAAAAAA
>VZRZ01006181.1:2687923-2767623 GCA_013398175.1 Climacteris rufus | reverse complement strand
AAAAAAAAAAAAAGAAAGAAAAAATAAAGGAAAATAAAATAAGAACTTAGAGAACAGGCAGTTGAGCAGAGGTATAAAATATCTCATGCATCAGGCAAAAGTCTGTAGTATTATCTAGAACGACAGCGCAGCCATTGTTAGTGCTGCCAAAGCACTGCATGTTCGCTGTATCACCCCAGGTCCTTGGAGAATAATAAACTAAGCAGATTAGACAGAGACTGATGTCTGTGCGCTGCTCCCACCTCCGCCGGGCACGGCGCTGCTCCGCGCTCCGGAGCACAGGCAGGCAGGTGAGCCCAGGAACGGGTACTCCGCGCTGGCAGGGGCGGGGGGCCGGGAGCCGCTGCCAACAACCCGGGCCTGTTTATTATTTAACAGTTGGTATTGCTACAGGCCTGGCACTGCAATAGAGCAATCTCTGTTCAGCGAGAGGAAGCCTGATTACAAGAGCGCGGGAGCCAAATCATGTTTACCATCATCGGCGAGAAACTCAGTGCCCCCAACAGGCACTTACAGCAGCGTCTGTCTGTCCATCCGTCCTCAGGCTGCCTCCCTGGTCCTCGTGTGGGACAGGGAAGCAAGGTTTTCCACAGGATGATCCTCAAAACTGCGACATACTCCCTGTACTGGCACTGGCCAGTCCCTGTCCTCCTCTCCAGTTTTTATGAGCCCATACACAGCCTCAACTCACCACCTCAGGCACCTGATGTCACCTAGGGCTAAAATCAACTTCCATCTCTGGGCAGGGCAGGAGACAACAACGCGCTTGCGCATATAATCTACCTCACCTCCCAGCAAGGACAGTGTTCCACAGGGAAAGGACTGGAACAGGCTGCCCAGGAAGGCTGTGAATGCCCCAGTGTTCAAAGCCAGGCTGGATAAGGCCTTGAACAACCTGGTCAAATGGGAGGTGTCCCTGCCCATGGCAGGTGGGGGGCTGCGACTAGACAATACCTAAGGTCCATTCCAACCCCTCAACATTCTATGATTCTATGACTTCACCAGCGTAACTCCTATAAATCACAGAAAGACAGTACTGACAAATAACTTGGCATTAAAAGTTTTCTTCCGTTGTGCTGGAAGTCAACCCTGTACACAAGAAAAATCTGGAACACCTCCCTACACACACATGAATTTCAGCTAATCCAATTAAAAAAAAAATATTTACAGGAATGCATGAAGATTCAGTCACACTCTATAACAGAATTTGTGATGTATGGAATCTATTGAGTAAACGTAATTATCAAGCGCCATGAATAAATAATACTGGGTCAACCCTCAACAGTCTATCGCTATCACAAAAAACGAAGATCAGACTATGCTGGTGATATGAAGCCTTCAGTTTTAGCTTACTTGCTCGCTCATTTTGGTAGCCACAAGAAGTTTATTGCATCTGATGGCTCCTTCTCAGTCTGCACAAAACAAGCTCAATGATCATGTTCTGCTTCCTGATGAACAAGTGTTTCTCCAGTTTTGGTAAGGTTCAGGGCAAGGGCGGGCTGTTGGAAGATGTAGTCACTTGAATCACCACCACTGGTTTGCTATGTGACACTGAGACCTGGTGGAAAATGACTCTTCTCACATCCCCCCTTCATGAAACAGGGAAAATGAAAAGCAATGCATGTAAAAACGAACAACTGACTCTTTAATATTGATGAAGAGCTTAGCAGTACTGACATGATACGTGTGGTTAGAAACACAAAGTTTGATTTTATTCTGCATCACTACAACAGACCCTGACTGGTCTCATCAGCAAAGGGACAGCAAATGCAAAAGCCTGTGGAAACTAAGGTTTAATTTTAAGTTGAGGTCACTGCCAAGTTAGGACAGCCAGGAGCACAGTAAAGCGGGATCCTTCAATGAGCTCACTGCGGTCTCACCAGGAGGAAGACCCTGAGCATCATGAGGCATCCCACATCCAGGGAAAACTGGAGCCTGTCACAGCTTCTGGGCAGCACAGGAAAGCATTACTCAGACAGGTGGTTAGAAGCACAAACCACCACCTGCTCCTGGATCTCCTCTCACAGTTTTCCCCAGCTGACTCTGGCTCTGGCTGCTTTCAGCTGGCCAACACAGCTGCCCCATGCTGCTGGAGGGAGATGGCTGCAGGCTGCTCACAGGAGAAGCTGAAGCAGCAGCTGCCCACCCCTTCCCTGCCGCCTCCTGCACAGCCTTGTCTTCCCCTGACAGGGACACCAGGATGGGGCTTCTCTTTAAATGCCCCAGTTTGGTCAAAAAACCCTTAACTGCAGCACACATGACACACACAAGCCACGGTCTCACCTGCAAATAACCCAAGAGAGTGAGAAGCGGACCCTTCAAGGCTGCCAGGAGCGATGGCTGTGAACGACTCCAAGGTGCAGGAGAGGGTGGGCAGAACACACTCAGCCATGGGACTTGCACTATGGATGCGTACAGCAGACTTCAGTCCCCAGAGCTGCCAATTTGGCACTAACACATAATTTGTGCTAAATAACCTTTCAAGCATTTGAACACAAATAATGTAATAATAGCAATTAGACCCTTTACTAAGCGTAGCTGTATCAGACACGCAGTCCAGTCATTTCACAGAAGGAAAAAAGCACTTGACAAAGGAATCTGCACCTTCACAGGCACTAGAGGTGTGCAGGTATATGTAATAATTGCATTCCTTGTGTATTAATGTTTGCATATAAGAAATGCATGCTGAGCTAGCATAACACCTCCTTCCTCAAATAATAACTAAGTTTCATACTGTGCCTGAAGTGCTCTTTATATAGTACACAGAAATGGGTTATGTAAAGATTAGAGCTGTGAGAGTTGTTCACAATGTAACTAAAAATCTAGCAACAAAATCCAATTCTAACATGGGTTTCCCCAAAACTAAAAAAAGTTTTATAGAAAGGTCTGTGAATTTTCTGATAGTTTTAACACTGAAATCATACCCATCTTACACCAGTAAAGAGAAAGGAGAATAAAAGGAGAATAAGGACAAAATGGCATGGAAAGAAGCTGGAAAAGGGGAAAAACAAAAAACCAAAACAAACCAGGAACAGTAAGGTTGCTTCCCTTCTTCCCATGCTACTGCCCTTCTTTCCCATGGTGAAAAGGGGAACAAGAGCCCCCAGATTTCAGTGAGTGAGTGTTGTTATACTGGAGCCATGGTGCAACGTGTGGAGTTCAGGGTGTTCAGATGCTTTTCTGTGTATGTGCATCGTTACTAGGAGATGACTAGATTTGGTACCAGGATAATATTCCACCATTGTGTGGTGTTTTCCCATCTGATGTTGCCTTTTCCCCAGTTTAAAAAAAGAGAAACTAATAAAAAAGAAAATTAAAAAAGATACAATAATTGTTACTGCACACTCTAATGAATTATTGTGTTCAAGGTTCCTACAAAAAAAGTAATATTATACTCGGCTTATGTTTTAATTGATTTATTAATATTTTATCACAGGAATGTAATTTAAGCTCCTCATGATTTAGATCTCATAAACCTTTAGCATTTTGCAAATTCAAATTCCAATTTAAAGCCAGGGCGAGCAATTAACTTTTCTATCATCTTGTCAGGGGAGAAGGTTCGTGTTTAATTTGAGACAAAGTGACAGAAATATATATACACTGTATGTATTACCCCAATGTAATTTATGAGTCAGCACCATCCACCTTCCAAATGTAGATTTAATGGAAGGGGAGGAGGGAGTGGGGGGAAGACCCCCTGCTATTGTGGCACTTGCTGCAATATCTGCCCCAAATTCACTATGAAATACTGTCCCTGGCTTATTGAGATACAGGGCTAGATTGATTACAGCTCTATTTTCAACCCTTTCATTTTAATTTCCATTCACTCATCACTTTCTCATATAAAGTATGTTCTCTCAAATGCCAATTAGCATTTCCCAGCCAGCAATGGGCAGTCGAAGCCACAGCAGGTACTCCCACTGCCTGTCCCAATTGTGCTGCTTCCTGCCCCACCAGCCCCCCTAAAAGGCAGGTATCAGACAAAGGAAGGACTGACACGAGTTAATACCTGTGGGGACAAATCCTGTAGTCCTCACTGCTGCACCAGTCACACTGAAGTCTGTGTGGTTCTCGTTTGAATAAGGAGGAAACACAATGAAAAGTGGTGCTACTAAACTATCCTTGCTATTATTCCCCACTCAAAAGGACATTCTAAACTCTTTGTGGGTCATGAAGGAAACCTGCAGCCCAAATCTGCCTGGGCAAAAATTTGCATGAACAAAATAAACAGTTGGTTAGCATTTGCATGTGCTGTTTTAATAAAGTAAGGGAAGGGCTATTTTATGGCTACCTGCCAGAGCTTTCCCAGATCTGCTGTCCCCACAGCACAGCTAAGCATTGCACAGGAGGTAGCTCAGGAGCTGAAAAGAAGGTGCCTGAGAAGATGGCCCACATATGATCCTATTGGCTCTTCACTATGTCCCTAAATACTTACATAAAGCAAGGTGTGCTTCAGCTTTCTAGGGGAGGAGAGGCTTTACTGACATGTGAGAACTTCATCACGATTGTCAGCAAGCCTGATAGTCCTATTGTATCAGAGGGGATTGTTTCAGAAAGGAACTAGGGGCTCAATTACAACATTCTATACACAGTCCAGCTGAATCTCAAGAATTCCAGAATCTTGATGCTGCAGACTCAGGCCCAGACAGCCCAAGATACTGGAATAACCAGGTCTTGTCCTCATTTACAGAGCTGTTACACACACTGCATATGCAGATCCAGCTCTACATCCAAACCTACCTAAGTAAAATTTTAAATTTTAGTGTTCAGCAAGCATGTCAGATGGAGCCAAGCCAGAAACATTCTCCCTCCTCATGAAATGAAAATTTTTGCCTTCATTTTCAAAACATTTGAAAATCAAAACTTCTTTGAAATAAAAAAATCTCCACCAGTTTAAATTAAATTAAATACTTTGTTTTACTAATTCCAACCCATTTCTCTGTAATTCTTAGGCAACTTCCGTATTGTTTTCTTTATTTAGAAATAGAAAAATTCACTTGTATTGAAAAATCATGACTCCTTTAAGCAAACAAACAAACAAAAAAAAACAGGTATGTGTATAAATGTACACAGATGAAAATTTCACCCAAAGCTTTTCCCCAAAAATTCCTATGCATTCTTAAATCAGTTTATGGTCAAAATCTGCATATAGCAGAAAACAGACTTGAGGTACAGTCATTATACAAAATCCAAGATGCAGAAGATCTGATATCCAGCCATATTTCACTCTCAATATACACTGGACTTAAAGCCAAGCTTGAAAATCTTGTTTCATGCCTGATTCATTTATGAAGCTTCACTCTAATTCAAAGCCTTATCACTCTCTAAACTCAGGTAAAAAGAGCTCTGCTGTCATGCATATTTTTAGACAAATTATAACAGGGTCTTGCAATTTCCTTTGTTTTGTGGTGTCTGGACTGCTGATAGACACCAGCCCACACTGGCATTGCTGCTGAGGTGTCCCAATACTTGTCTGAAAAATACTATTAACTGCACATCACAGGCATTTGAAGTGCATAAGTAAACCATAAACTTAATTACACTGGAATACTGGTGTGATCTCACATGAAATTTGAGCTTCTGTTATTAAAAATGGGGAGATTGCATTTACTTAATGCTTCTTACAGTAAACCAGTCAATTCTAAACTTTCAAGATTGTATAATCAGACAAAACAATACTGGGGGGGAAGAGGCTGTCTGTGGAATTTACTAGCACAAACACTTCACATGTCAAGCAGCAAAAATTTGTTTATTCTGCTAAAAAGAGTATTCCTTGAATTTCTATTGTATATGAAATAGCATAGCTAGACTGCACAGCATAAAGACTCGGACTAGAAAAAATTGCAGAGAAGATTGGTTGCCTCAGCCCACCCCCAAAATATCCCAACATATTCTGCATTTCAATCAGCTTTTAAATCCATAGATATGTTCTTAATGCTCCGTAGCCACTGCATCTACTCATCATACTGGGAACAGTGCCTCCCCTTTCCATGAGCTATCCACTCCTAGATGGAGAAGAATTTTGGCTTTGTTACTTTTCTTCTGTTATCCAAAATCTACCTGTCTGAGCCTATGAAGTTTATCTGAAAATAAAACCAAAACAATGAGGAACCTTCCACTTTCAAAACCACAGCCATGAAAAAAGTGGATTGTGCTTAAACTAGGATCATGAATCCATGGCACTCAGCAACACCCAGATTTTAGATACTGAGCTTGAAAGATGCTCCTTGGAATGAATCACATCCAGAGACACTGACATCCCTCTGGGTACCCTTGCACTTGCAGGTCTCCGTTTAGAGGTAGTGGTAATGGCAGGGGCGGAGGGGGGAGGAATTAAATAACCTATCCAATCATTCCCTAACCCTCAGAGTAGCAGAAGAGCTCTATTACACAATGCCATTAAACCACCCCTTTGCTTGGAGAAAAGTAAAACCACCCCCCTTCATTTCTCTTCCAGTGCCCACCAATCCTACTCCCACCTCTTCACTCTCTGGGACTTTGATAAGGGAATGTGTGTACAAAGGCTTGCCAAGCTTGCCTACCTCATAGAACTCCAGAAGTTTCCGGAAGTTAAAAAACTTTTCCAGGAGAAGAGTCTTAAACCTGCTCATGACATGAACCTGCCCCGGGAACACACCAGTTGGACTCCAAAGACACACATGTTGAATCTTACTTCTGAACATCACAATTTGGACATTTAGATTAGAAAAAAGTTTAATTTTTATATGTTTTATCATCAAAGATATCTCCCAAGGGTAGTGGCTCCAACAGGAATGTCAAATCTTACAGTCTGTGTTGTCAGAGTTTTTATGCAGCAATGTTTGCTGTTCATGATGCATCATTTCAGACCTTCCCAACTGACTTTGACTCAGGAAAAAAAAATCCTGTGTTCCCCATTTTAATTATTTTAATTAATGATGCCTCAGGTAGCATAAGAAAAAAAAAATTCAGATTAAACTGACTCAATTTTAACTACAGCTCCTCCTTCCAGCAAATGAGTTGCTCCAGTTGGGCAAAAGCACTGCAATTGTAACACACAAGGTGAAATTGTCTACTGAGGAGTGCACTGCTGTAGTAGTATCCCACCTAGAGCCAAGTTCCTCTGAGTTATACTCACCTCAAAAGGGGAGAAGAACTTTTTGAGTGGGCATAAATGGGGGAAGAAATAACCTCCTTCCACTCTTCTTGAAAACTGGCATTCAGAAATGATGTTGCCACATAGTCTTGCAAATCAGTATGGTTTTGACTCAACACTCTCCCCCCACTATCAAATTACAAAAAAACCCTGAAAAGACAACCCAGAATGACACCTTAAGAGATTAAAAACAGAAGCAGCAGAATAACCTGAGAGGCAGGGCCACTCTTTGCGAAAGGGCACTCTTCAAAAAGTAGCTTCTGAAGCACACCTACACAATTCATACACTACTTTATTTAACGTTCCTTTTCATGTTTGCCCAGGTTCACGTCAAGGGTACAGCAACCGAAGGTGTTTCCACAGCAAACTTTCATGTCCGCTGCAATCTTCCCTTTCAAATTCAATACAGTAAAATGAAATGAAGCAAAATGAAACAATCTTTATATACCAGTTCAGCAAGCATTCCCTAGACCTCATTGTGCTGCATCTCTCATCAGCTCTCATTTACTCAGACAAGACAGAAAAGATTTGCAGTTCCTATTACATTTTCCCACCCTATTTCCCATTCTGTGTGTAATTTTTTTTCTTCAAATAATACTGATTGTGTCAACTGGAGGGAGAAAAAAAAGAGAAAGAAAGAAAGAAAGAAAGAAACAAGCACTCTTTGTATTCTCTCTGTAGTAATAAAATATGAAAAGGAGAATTCACAAGAAAACAGCTGAATTCCCAGTGCTTAGAAAACGGACCTGACTATAGACAGACACATTCTACTTAGAGCAGCATCTCCCACTAAACTGTCAAAGTGTCAGGAAGAGTTGTGTGCACTTTTGTCAGTGAACAAATGGAGAATAGAGAGCATGTCCTACCAACTGAAAGTCAGAATCCTGGAAATTGCAATTTCATAGGGAGAGGGGAAAAAAAAAAAAAGGCTTTCGCATACCAGCAAAGTGATGCAAGACCAGGGTAGGCTGTTACTACTGGTATTGACTTTATTTTTTTTCTTTAGAGGAAATCAAACACAATGTTTTAAAAGGTAGAAATAGCAAGGAGTTAAAACGAGTAAGTGCATTGGTAGGAGAAAGCAGAAATACTAGCTTGCTTTTTAACCCACCTAAAGATGTCTGATTTTACAAGCAACTCAATTCAAGCACATTTTCTGTTTTAAGCACATGCATGCTCTCACCGTAATCTTGAGAATAAAAGCACCCTTTTGTTTCCTGCTACATTCTGCCTCATATACTAAACAATTTCCAGTGTTTGCAGTAAGTGAGGCAACTGATCTTAAAGAAAACAATGTCTTACTGAAGAACCTCTACTCAACCTCAGACCAGGCCCATCAGATGTACTGTGAGAAGACTGGTTCCAACTGAAACCAGCATGTGATCACATAAAAACTGAAAAAGTACAGTAAAGTTGAATTAAGGCTGCTCTTCAACTTTAATTCTAGTGTTGACATGTTTGACTTTGGATAAAGGAAATATTAATTCACTTTTTTTTTTCTCATGTATTTAATTCCCTGAGTTTTCAAAGTGCCAAGAGAAAAAGTGAATCTGCTACACACCAACATATAAGTGGTTTGTGGCCATCAACAGTATGAAAACCTGCAGGACCACTACACAGACCTCTGCCTCTTGAGTTCATTAAGAAGCTGATAATCACAGTAAGTCCTCTTTATTTTCATGGAACAGCTACTGTCAGGGTGGTGAGATGCACAAACATAGAGTAGAACAAAAAAGAAAAAGATGCCCCTGCCACAAAGGTCATTCAGTTGATTTCATTCCAAACCATGAAGACACAAGAACTCTTAGAAGATGCTATCAGAGTATTTTAGCATGGGCAAAAACAAATGTTCTCTAGCACCAGATTTGTAAACAACCCACCTGAGGCAGAAGCAGTTCTCACACAACTTATGTTTAAAGCTACTAAAACTAATCAGAAATGGCTACATGTCAATAAAACTTATACACAAATGAGGGTGGTTTCTGTGATGGTAACTGCAAGGCAGCAAAACCTCTGTCTAATAAATGTGGATAAGGTGCATGAGAGAGCAGAAAGGAAAGTGCTAGGCAGGCTTTAAACATCAGAACATCCAACATCCAATTCTGATGTTCCAACATCAGAACTTGGAACATCAGAAACATGTAATTTTAACTTGCACAAACACAACAGAAGAATGGGTTCAAGGAAAATTCCACCTAATAAGAGAAATGGTGATTGATTAAGCTGAACTCTTCCTACACATATGCTACGTTTAAGCAGATATGCTCATTCAGTTTAGAGGATGAAAGTGCCTGAATCCTTCCCAAAATCTTCTATACAATCCCACTGCCCTGGGGATAAAGATGCTTATAATAACAATAAGTGAAAAAGAGAATATTTTGTTCGAAGTAATGGGAGAGAACTGTGAAACACAGAGTGGCAGAAGAGGTCTCTGCCACCAGGAATTTTGTCATCTGTAACAACTTCAGTCACTTCCTCCTGAGAGAAAACACACATCATACTCATCACCACCAAACGAACTGAGAGTGCAATAGAGTTACTTCTTAATTAGATGAAAAGCTAAAGCAACTTGATTCCTCCCAGACAAATCCTACATGCCTTTCCTTGTGGACCTGAAGGTCCTGCTTTACTGAAGTTCCTGTCACCACAGCCCTCTCTTTCACTGGGAGCACAAAGACAAATTCACTACTTTGGAAGGAAGAAAAGAAACAAACCACCCACTATTCACCTGGTAGTGTTCATAAGAGGCGCTACCCTGACCATACTCCCAAAACTGCACTGCTCCTGTAAATGTATACATTACAAACACACAGGCCTGGACTTTACAGTCAACAAACAGCAATACAAACAACCACCACAGAATGTATAAACATTTGTAGGAGTAAAAATACTCAGCTCGGCTGCGCCACACACAGTGTTTATTTATCTCCCCTGAAGAAGATCAATGGGAGAAGACATTTGAAACAACTTTTTAAACAATGTGTCGCTTTGTGTTAGTTTATGTCAGTGGGGCTTCTTCCACCTACTTGTGTCACTGTAAGATATGGATATGTTTAGATAGTTTTCTTGTTCCTTTACTCCAGTCATGGCAGCTGGGCACGGGAGAACAGAGAGGAGAAGGGCTGCTGGTATGATTGAGTTACTGATTTAACATTTAGAATCTTTGCAGCTCAAGAGAAAATTGCTGTGTATTTGTAACCTGAATGCAGGTCACTAACTTTAAAAGGTCAGGCTGAACATTTAAAATCTTATCGTTATTAATTCCCCACCAGCTCTCAGTTGTGTGAATGCCAATGAGCAGACTCAGCTCCTACTGGGCTGAGCCGCAGTTAGTCTGCACCTCTGAACACCAGGTCTTCAAGAAAATGCAAAAGGAGCTTTGAAGCAATGACTTCCTGCCATACAAGCAAACAAATTCTCTGTTCACTCAAGGCACACTTCTTTAAAGCACAGGAGGCACAGATTTCCTTTTTAGGGTTTCATCATTTGTTCCTAATCCATCACCTTAATGTCAAG
The DNA here is from genome assembly GCA_013398175.1 of Climacteris rufus. Classification (NCBI taxonomy): domain Eukaryota; kingdom Metazoa; phylum Chordata; class Aves; order Passeriformes; family Climacteridae; genus Climacteris; species Climacteris rufus. The sequence continues at coordinate 2,756,972 of VZRZ01006181.1, read as the reverse complement.
GAACTGAGTTTTCTCCATTCACTTATTTCACTCTTTAGGAATACACAAAGTATTTTTATGCCATCTTGCACTAATTTACACAGTGTCACAAGATTTGGTGATGCTTCTTAATGACAAAACTCACAATAGTACACAGCACTTCTATAACCCCTTTAGTGCAGAGATATCAAAGCACTTTGCAAACAATACACTTGCTTCACAAATCACCTCCATTGCATTAGGTCTGTGTCATTAGCCACACTTTGCCATCAAGAAAAACTAAGGCAGAGCAAGGTAATGCAATTTAGCAGGGTTACAAATAAAGCAGCAGGATTAGGAGCAGAATATGAGTTTTGCCTTTCTAGCTCCCCAATTCATCAGAAGGCCAGACATCTGAGATGGTGAAATTCAACAGAAGTTATGATTATGTCTCAGGTAGACTTATATTTCCAAGATGCAAATACTATGGTGTGGGGTTTATGCTACTGGCCTTTCAAGGGTCTACTGACTCTACAGAAGCTTTAAGATGCTATAGGGAAACACCCATAGGAAAATGAAAACTTGAGTTTTCTTTGCTCAGGATTTGACTCCCACTTGAAAAGATGTGAATGCTCAGACTGGAAAGCATTCAGAGTCTCAGGACACTGGAATATGGTGTCTCCCCCTCTCACTTAAGTTTATTTGCATCCCATACTCCCCTCCTTCAGGTGTAAGACACTAGACTTGATGCTGGATCATTGGTTTGTCTACATTTCTAACACCAGAATGAATTTATAAGAATAGATGAGCATTTGTGACCACATATTTGGTAGTAAACTTGTTTTAAGGATCAGTGTCTTGTGGAGTAGTCACAAAGCCAAGAAGGCAATATTATTAATTTTCAGGCTCTGGTTTAAGCCATATATTATTGATGTTTTGCTTTACTTCGTACTTTAAATATACTTGAAAATTTGTTATGACTCCCCATAAATTAGTACCTTCAATGCTTAATTTTTCAAGGAAAATTTCTCTTGCATTGTTGGTGCAGTAACCTTCTAGTACTGATGGCCTTATACGAAATAGTCTTTTGTTTTAATGACTTCAAAAATCTCTTAAGATCCTTTACCCAGGACTTTTATGAGCAAGTAGCTTTATGCTCTGGGAATGTCATCTCCATCACTAATTGAAAAAAGTAATGCTTATGTATCCCACACCAATACTGAAACATAATCAAATAAGGAATACTGGTTAGATATTAGACACTGAGCATAATAGGAGAGACACACTGAATCTTCAGCAATTGTCAGGAGAATGTAGCTTACTGAAAGCAGATCTTGTTTCACAGGAACACAAAATTTATAATTTAATGATGAAGGGGAAGAAGAAACACAGCCTAACATACATTCCACATAAGGCACCCTACATTCCTATAGGTTTTAAGGGCATTACACCGAAACACATTTTGTATGCACATATAAACATATGAACAACTGCCAACCATGTTATATCACCAGTATCCTACTTAGCAGTGCTTAAAAGGTGACTCTGTTAGAATGACCAAACTCCCTTAATTTGTATTTTTCTAGTTATGCATCCCAGTCTATTAAGTGGGCACACCTTGTACCCTTCCCATCAAAAGACTCCCCTGCAATACATTTGCCTAAATCAGTGCACTCAAACTCCTACAGAAATTATCCAACAGCATGAGCTGACTTGCAAAAAAAGTCTGCCTTGCTGTGAAAGAAGAATTACCCCACCAGAACTATCCCCCCTCATGGCTTTCTTTTCTTTTTTTTTTTATTTACTTTTTAATGGAAGCAAAAACCCCTATCATCTCACCTACTCCTCTTCTAATAAGGAATGACTGCCGTGACTACCCCCATCTAGAACCACCATTCACTGCCAGCACCTCTGCTCTCCTCGTGTGCTTAGAGAATAACTGATTAGCACTTTGCATAATTAACCTGATTAGCACTGTGCATAATCAAACTGATTAGCACTTTGCATAATTAAAAAGAAATAATAATAATAACAATAATAAGCAGTAGGTAATAGCAAAAGCTGCTAGTCCCAATGCCTGTTCATTAGCTCTAGGATTAGTTTAGTGTGGCATATTTTATTTCTTAAAACTATTCCTTTAAAGATGCATAAGCTCCTGAGAGGTACAGGTTTAAAAATTCTCATTTACTATCAAGATCACTAGTGAAAAAATTAGTAGTTCCACTATTACAATGTAGGATTTCTTGTGTCTCCCACTGCTGCAGCTGAGGACATTTAACAGGATGGATGCCTGATCTGATGGACCAGTGGTCTGGTTACCATATCTGCCTAGAGTTCTGCTTTTGGATTTATCATCACAGCATACAGAAGTCTCAGGTCTTTTAATGCATATATAAGCTTGCAATGTACTTCAAGAGTAGGAAAGCTGTATTATTGTTATTGTTGAGACAGATAAGGTAGTAAGATGTCCATTCTCAAAAGTATGTAGGAACTGAATTCTCTCCTGCCTTGAACAATTACTCCAGACCACAGGAAGGAATATGGAATTAATCAGATCCCTGCCCCTAAGCCTGAATCACTCTTTCCCCATTTGAGCATCACTCATCTCTCTGTATTTTTTGCAACCTGATCAAGAATGTGAGAGACAGAAAGTACTTTGTTTGCTAACCTGTCCCATCTCCAGTGTAAATCTCCCAATTAGGGTTTCAGGATTAACAACCACCTCCCAAAATCTGAAGAATGTGCATAACTACACCTAGCTAGACAGCAAACTATGCGTAAACATCCATGTTAAATTCCTGCATCACTAATCACTCAGTTCTCTTGGACATTCAATGCCAGAAAGCCTAGAAGAGTGGTGCCCCAAGTGTGTCAGTAAACCACTAACATTTTCTGCATGCAAATGTGGCCTCATCCCTCCTAGTCACAGTACATCCCATGTTACTCCTCACTTTAATCTCATCTCTCTCAAGCATCCTTATACTACAATGCAGATTTTCTTTGCATTCCTTACAAACTTCACCTTACATACTCTATTATGCCTTCAAGAGCATTATTATGGGTTCTTCTCTGCTGACTGCTCAGCCAGGGAGATTGGGACACTGAGCAGCTGAGTGTCAGCTTGTTCTGAGTGATGTCTGACTGCTCTTTAGCTGTCCAGAAACGAATGCAGCGTCCAGACTGCACATGCTGCTCAGATGCAGCATACTGCATGGACCTGTCCTAGAACTGTGACAAAAATACTCCCACTCTGCTAGAGTTTCCCTTGCAAACTCTCTCTCATAAAATAAGCCAATGAGAAAATGAGGGGCAGAAAGTGCATTAAAGGATAATCTTATCATAATCAGCTGAAAATTAACTACCCCTGCACAGAGGTCTCTCCATCACCCCAAGCTTAAGAACCCATATGAACAACAAAGGGTGCAGAGCTAGTTACTCACTTCACAAGTTGTTTAGTTTCAGAAAAAAAAGTGTTGCTGTAGAGATTTCTCAAGTCCAAATGTTCCTGGGGAAGGTAGTTCCAGTAATTCTGGGATGGAAGCCAATCCCTTGGCTTTATATGTAAATATTTAAACAACATTATTTTTATATACATACATTTTATACACATATACATATATGTCTTCAGACTTCCAGACTTGCAAAACTGCAACAGAAAAAATAGGCAAGTCGACATAGAGCTGTTGTGTCATCTGGCTGAAACCATAACTGACCATCAGAAACAAAATACAACAATGAAGTCAAGATAATTGAGCAATTGACAAGTGATAATTGTCACCTTTGTATACTACTCCGCCCAAACAGAAGTGCTGAAAGAGCGGGAGTAAAAGTCACAAGATAGATAGAAGTCTTGAATTTTATCTCCTTAGAAGTGGCAAGAAAATAAGGTTCATCTATTTTAAATCGTTCAGAGCCTAGAAGGATGCGAGTGCTCCATCCACAGGTGTGGAATCTCCAGCTTTGGGTGACACAAAGCTTCACATTCCTAGCAACTTAGTGTTATGACACCTGACAGTAAAGCTGCAGCTCATGTTCAGAAAGGTCACTGCTGCTTCAGGCTTAAATCAGGTCCATACCTCAAAAGAGATAACTTGGCAGAAAAAGCAAGTGAAAGAATGGAAATGTATCTGGCACCGAGATTTGGTGAATAAATAAAATGGGAGGAAAAAAAAAAAGCTTTAAAATTATTGAGACGGGGGTTGATAAAATGGAGGAAGATGATTTAGTGAGAAAAGGTATCCAGTCAGAGCATATGATGAGTACATCAATCCATGAAAATAAAATTTACCACGTGGATTCAACCTCTATCTACTCAGTAAGCAGAAAACACCCTAGTACAACACTGGTGTGTGTAAATTCATACCTACACTATTTAAAGAAATAAATACTTATGAATACAATGCGTACATGTCTGTATGTATAGCACAGCCAGTGAGCTCTAAGAACACAGGAGTGTATATACATGAAAAAACACACAGAAAATAGGACCAAGAGTAGGGCAAGCCTTTTAGAAAATATTTTAATGGCTTTATAAAAAGCCTTCACCCAAAGTTTGAGGGGCTTTTGCAATCTCACATTTTTCTATTGCAAAATACACCTGCTTTCTTCTCTTTTTTCCCCCTAAACTAAATATTTCTTCCATCTAATGACTCTCTTTATTAGACAGCATCTAATTTGCATACATTTACATACAATTTAACTGCTAGCTTTTGAGAACAAAGAAATGGCTCTGTATTGCACTGAAGGACAATACTCAGAAAGGAAGGTATAAAAACCAGCTAGCTCGGTGGCTGTATATTCTCTTTGTTTCAGAAATACTAGGAGTTTTAAACACACTACTTTAAGGGTGAAAAAGATTATTTCATCAAACAATGAAAAAAGATACAGTGCAGCTTCCTTTTAACGCATTCTCTCTCTGGCCTGGTTAATGGGATTTAAGGGTCCAATATTTCTTTGCTTTCTTCTGTTTCTTTTATTAGAACTGATGGATTTAATTCTGTCACATATTTTACTTCATATTTTATTCCTATAACAATCTATGCTGAAGTTCAGCTCCAATGCTAATTCACTACTATCTTCCTTTCCTTGCAGTCAGCCTGGAATACAACTGAACGATCTCTGATGGGCATGAAGTACTCTGCCCTCAATGCCCAGTGCTAATGGATTTTAGAGAGAGCCTGCCAGAGTTTTACCTCGTGGCAACAAGTCTAGAGATAATGAAAACTTACCATGTAGCTGACTGGGAATCAACAGGAAGGGAAGCAGGGCTGCGCTCCGCTTGTGAGAACAGGGAGGGACTGTGGTCAGAGTAAATGCAGGATGTAAAGGATGCGTCAAGCCCTCTAGTTCCCTGAGGAGAGTGGGGAAAAAAAACAACAGAGGAGAAAGTTATCTTTAAGACCTTGCATGAAGCAAAAACCTTTAGAAACAGTTGCCAGGAGCTCCAATACATGCCCTACCGAAAGCATGATACAATCAGCAAAAGGTTTTTCTCCAAAGGCTTTGCAGCCAGAGTACCAATTGCTCAGGACAACTACTAATATAATCCATGTAGACTTAACGTAAAAACCTTGCAGGAGAAAAAGGCATTTCAGGCTGCATGCTGCAGATCCCCACATTCTCTCAAATGTGCAAAACCTAGGGATACAGAGCAGGCTTCCATTTGTCACTGCCTGCACAGCAGAGATGCAAACCACACTTCTGAACCCTCCCCTTCTCAACATCAAATGCCAAGACTTGTGCTCAGTGGGACAGAATAAGTAAAGTATCAACATTCAGTGGCATAGGAATGGGTGAAAGATGACCCAATCACTTCGGTGGTATGTTCTAAGGACCTGTCCTACATAAACATAACAGGAAAAGCTATTCTGGTGCAAACAGACCTATTACAATGGAAGGGAACAGGACTGTTAGTAAAAAGCACTAGGCGAAGTTACCCTGCACACAAAGCAGGTGTAGAATTCAGGACCCAGCAGTCATCTGCTGTGTTCAGTTTGACCCAGCCAGCCACGTGGCCTGTGGCACACTGGCTTTACACGATCAGCAGAAGGCCAAGTGTTAATTCCATGGGCATTCTCACACTGGCAGAAGTGGCACAGTAACGCTGTGACTGATGGTACAGGATCCACATCACAAAGCTGTACACACAGAAACTTGTGCTGATACCGCCCTGATGTGACTCACTGGCACTCAAAAAACGTTATAGATTATTGTCAGATGCAAATTTTAATTCAAAGCTGGCTGAAATGTTAATGAAGTTTTAGCTCTTTTTCAAAGGGGAAAATTTCCTACTGCTTACAAAAATGTTTTCTTCCCCCGCCTGATCTGCTTCTAGTGACATACAGCAACCAAACCTCATAAAAGAAATTAGTCAAGCCTTCGTATCATTATCCCATTTCAAGGGTGGAAAGGTTGAGGTGTGTGATCTTCAGCGTTTCTGATGCGTACCAAAGTGATGTCTTAGAAAACAGCGGAGGAAGGAAATTCCAAAGCCACAGTTCCTCTGATTATCATATCCTATGCTCACAGCTCTATCTTGCTGAAACCACTGGGTTATCACTCCCAGAACCTTACAAGTGTGGCTGTGCTGTGATGTAAGCTGAGTTTAAGTGGAGCTGTCACAATCACACCCTTCCCTCACCTCCTTTCTCTCCTTGCCACATGTCCCCAAGTCCATCCTTGAGCCACAACTTGGTAGTGCCTGGTTCAGCAAGCTTTCAGCTGAATCAAGGTTTCTTTCCCATGTGTTTTCAGCCACATCAAACCCTCATCACAGCGCAACATTGAGGCAGAAGACTTGGGGGTTAGAGCTAAGGAGGCGGCAGAACTGTTCAAATGGAGGAACAGCAACAGAGCAGTGTCAACACTGATCAGTTTAAGCTGCTGTGGACCCACATCTTGTGATGTTTGAGGCTGCTTTTGTATGACATGGGAGAAAGGCTCTTATGACACAGCTGGAAGCCAAACCAATCATAGTTTTAAAGGTAAAAAAGACCCCACCTCACATGCTAACCTAAAATAAACTGGTGGGCTATGCAGATCATTCAGAACAGATGCAGTCTGTTTCTCATGAAAAATAGCTTGAGATAATGGTGCACTGCTACAATCTGCACCAGGGGCATTTTCCAAGTGGCAGGTTGAATTAGCCTCAAGTAACATGCATTACAGTAACACTTCCCTGAGGCAATAAGGCAAGGTCCCACATTCAAAAGGAAAGAACTGAGCTTTCTCGCCAAAGGCAAATGATAAAGCGTGTGATTAAGAACCACTGTTACCAGAACATTGTGAAGCTCCTGAAAAATCTTTCAAGGACTTCAGAAAATACACCTGGAAATAAAGAGCAGGAATTTTCTTTTACCTCTGTACAGTTACGATACTACACAGCTCTTTTACTACTTTCCAGAGCATAAGCATCAATCCTATCCTGACTTGAAACTAAGCTTTCTAACCCTCTGTAGTTCTAAAGCCACTCTGTCCAAACAGTTGTGCAGGATGTGTATCTGGATTTCAGCTGAATATAGCAGACCCTGCAGTCCAAATCCTTTAGCTTCCCTGCTTTAGGGAACCAGAACATTTAAAACCCTGCAAGAGAGACCCTTTGGTGGTAAGGAATCATCTGACACTGCTATCTATAATACCGTCAGGAGAAGGAGTCACTGAGGGAGAGCTTCACTAGCCAGTTAGCATGCACAGGAGGTTCACCATCTCTGGAAATTACAGTAACTGAGAAAAAGAATCAGTGTAGACACCTGATCTTCCTCTATTTTCACCATCTCAAAAACCAATACCCACCTTTTCAGTACTGCAGTTAGAATTTGTATTGCCAAGTTACGAGCAGACTAGGTGTAAGAATTGGTGACTTTTTTGTTCAAAAACAACAAAACAAGGCTACTACTTGTTTTCATTCCAGTCTTCTATGCACTCTCAAGATGGCTACAGTTACTCTATCAACCATAGGCTTGTGATACAAACCCATACATGTTCAAGTTTTGGGACCCCTACACAATAGGCTTGGCTGGTTTCCCTAACAGGAGACTCCCATTTTCCTTCAACTGCCTCTAAGATACAGCAGTTACCATTACAACTTGTGCATATATTCTTCCTGTGGTGTCACTGAAGACATTTCTCTATAAAATAACTGTCTACTGGAAAACATCCATACTTAAATATCTACATAACATATATAACATATATGTTATATCCACATAACATATATACACACACATATAAAATACTCTGAACAATAATGTTTGAATTGATTTTACTCTTTCCACATTACAAAAGGTGCCTACAACAGTTCTGTCTTTAAAACAATGATGGGAATCTAAAATTTTAAAATATGCCAATATTTGAATACCTTCTGTTCAAGTGCTCTTGATCAGTTTAAAAGTGTATTACCACAACACCAGCCTCAAACTTTATCTTCTCTTTAACAATTCTTCTTGGAGCTTAAAGTAGGTTAAGCAAATTGTTATCAGATTTTTCCCTTTCCTTTCTTTTGTTGTTATATACTCCATTGAAACTCAGAGATGAAAATGTAAAAGCTGGTTTAAGAAGAATAATTTAGTGGAAAGGAACTTTTATTGCACCTAATTAAGTTTTGGCATTTATCAAGTTCTACTTTTTGTACATATGGGTGGGATTATCCAAAGGAACAAGGGTCTGATTCTCTTTCCACTCAAATCATGGTGAAAAAAATCCAAGTTGAATCCATCAGCAGCATATTCAGACCGGTTTGAAGTGTTTTTGAAAATCCTCCCCCTTCCCAACCTGCCCAGAAATTGGGCACAAATAAATAAACTGCCACCACCTTGTGTACTGGAAGCAACATTCACAAGCTGCAGTTTGTGCAGCTCTGTCAAGTTGAAGATGCTGAGAACTCCCTTTTAAATACAAACAATATTTCCGAAGTAAGTTCTTTCCAACATTCACTTTGATTTGATAAATTATATTAAATACAATTTGTCTCAGCAGCATTTTAAAGGACGACAGCTAGAGCAGGAGCAGGTCATTTTTGCAGAGAGCATACAATCCCCCCAGTTGTGTGCACGGCCTAGATTATGCATGCAGGCCCACACTCCCCCAGATAACAACATTACCCGGCCTGCACTCCAAGCCAGTCACAAACTGTGGAGTGGCAGATAGCAAAGTCAAGCCCAAGCCAATCAGTCCTGCTAAGCAGCTGCTATCTCACTTGCTTATTAGTTCACCACTACTCTGGCCACGACCAAAGGCTTCAGATGGGCTTACAGTATGGACAGAACAAAATTGTGTCTGCTTTCAAATACCACAGAAACGCAACCACAAATGAATACTATCAAAGGGTGGAGGTAGGAGAGAAATATCTTTTAAATTTACTCAAAACATTATTTTTTGAACACTGAAGAGAAAATCCTTACTCTTGAATACTGTACAATAACAGAACCATGCTGTTCACTGGCAGAATGCTAAGTTTCATTTTCAGCAGAAAAAAAAAATTGTATAATAATTTTTCCTGATTTAGATGGGGTTTAGGTCAACCTTAGCTACATACAAATGAATGTTTTGTTCAAATTACAGGGTAATTTTAATTAGGACACCCTGCTAGACATCCTGTTGTTCTATTTAATGGACTTTCTCAATTATGAGAAGAAACACCTCCCCACCCGCCTGCGACTTGAAGTAAAAATTATTCTGAATAAATATACAAAGACAAAAATTATTATTCTGTATTAGATCTTTTTATTTCTGTTAATCTTTATTTGGCAACTGCTGTATCAAAAGGGCAGAGTTCAGAATCCCACACCCATTAAACACCTGTTTAAAAACCACTTGAAGCACTGGAACCAGCCAAATATGTCCCAATTAAGCAGAAACATTGGCACTGCTGTCTCGGGTAAGGAACACCCATTGCCATTTGCTCTCATTAGGTTAAACGGGTTTCTTGGGACATAGCTGAATTCCTGATTATATGCATTGCAAATGGATGGAGAACACCAGAACAATAAAATTTAATTCAGCGTAGCCTTCTGTCCAGTTGTCGAGCACAGAATTTTGGGAAAAGCAAAAACTGAAGCTTTGGGAAGTGGACAAGAGTTATGTGTACCACATGAGGTAACTCACACTTCCTTCAGGAAACTGCCTGGTCAACACAATAGAAAGAACTGGGCTGGGATTTCTTGACAATGCTCTGAGATTTAGAGTCCATTTCATTTTTGTCAACATCTCCTCCTCTGTACTTTGCATTAGTTTGATTCCCTTACACAGTTTTACTTGTTAGTTATAAGTACAATACAGCATCTTTTTATATTCACTTTAGTGTTAAATTGCTCACCGATTTTTCATTTTGTGTGTTTATGATTCAGCGACGGAACGCAAAGCCCAGACAATAAAAGCTTTGTTTGTAGATCAGACACAGTAATGCAAGTTTTCCAAATATTTCTGTGAACTTAATTAAAGGCTCTTCTAGAGAGACCAACTGCATGGCAAACAGAAGAATTTTGCCTGTCGCTCATTTAACCTCTTGACCCTTGCCAAGGATGTGGACAGACATGCTTGCCAATAACTGACAGGTCAAGTGATCTTTTACCAAATACCCAACAATACATTTGAGGATGGTGCCACTAGAAAGCCACTAGACAGAATCAGAGCAGAGTGGTAGTGATTAAAAAGTATGTTTGAAATCGTTCTAATATCCATGCTCAATCCTCCATAATCCCACTTCATTATCAATTTATTAACTTCCTTTGTTGTCCTTTCTGTCACCCTCCTGTGCTAGTCACTAACATATCTCAGTTTGAAAAACGCTCTACTCCGTGGGCACAAAAAGCCAGCATGCTTCACATAAAATTGAGCAGTTATCTGCATCCAAGTAAGAGATGCACAGTCTCTGAATGGATACCTTCAAATTAAACGTATAAAAAGGATGGTTCAGCACAATAAACACCACGATTCACAACTCATAGTCAGGATGCTAGCAGACTGAAAAGAACATCTATATATTTTTCTCTTCACTTATGCCAGATTGACTTCTTAAGAACATAAATTCTGTTGGTTTTCTACTACCTCTTGTACTTAGTGTAGAATTCACAATTATTTAGTGCCTGCATTTCTAAAGTAAACTTCTGTACATGACAAAAAAGCATTCTAGAAATAAAATATATCAGCTAGCAGTTGCTGCTGACCTAAAACTATATTTATTTTCAAGACAACCATAAGCGTGGCAGATGCTTTCTTGTTCTGGCTGGCTACAAATGGCACCAAGAAATCCTAAGATAGACACCTGCATTCTTACTCTTTGCTTGTTTTCCCCCACACACACCACCAAGTATTTTTACATACAAACAACATTTTCTGATTTGGTATGGCTATTTAGATATCCATGGGTGCTATAATCATTGTGGTCTCAAGAACAGTTTCCCTTCCATAATCCTACTGAGCTCACCAAGGATGCTGGGTATGGAAAACATCTGAAAAAGATAAAATATTCCATAATTACTCTCCATTATTTAATTCACAAAAAGTGTTGCTTGTAGTGAAAATGCTTTGAAACAGTATCTCTAAAAATTGAGAGACACAATCGTTGGCCATTTCTTAATTTAAGCCTTACAAGCTTCCCCTCTTAGAATTAGTGGCTGACATTTTATTCAGTAGATGATATCTGTAGCTGCAACACTTCCAGGCTACAAAGAGTAGCAAAAGCTATCATTACAAATGGATGTTTTTGTTGGTAGACATTTTGAGACTAACCAAAAGCGAGTAGGAAAGCATGTGTGTGGGTGGAAAGAAAACAAAATAAGTCCACAAACAAGCAAAACACTACAAATCACAACAGGACAAGAGAAAAATCAAGTGGTGACATCACCTTACTGGATTAATAAAAACAATTCTGTCTTGATTGGAATTCCACTTTTTTCCTTTGTAGTTCCATTAGACAACTATTAAAATGTTTAACTGCATCACTTACACAGATACCCTGATAAACTACCTTGTATTACTTGTATCTAAGCACACAATGCAACTTAAAAGGTAAAAGCAGGAGTATTCTGTATTGTAAAAGCAAATAAATAAAGGGAAGCATTTCCTTTATACTGAAAAAAAACAAACCAACAAACCAAATTAATTCTATACATTTCAACTGGCATTTCATTTCCACTGAATTTAAATTGTATTTTGAACACCAGTGAAGTTGCCTTCAGTAATACCCTCCAAATGCCTGAGCTCAACAAAACACAGAGAGCTGCAGATTAGCATGTGTGCTGGAGAAGAGATGGAATATTCCATGGGAGGAGAGACTTTGCCTACATCCCAAATATCTACAGACAAATCAAAACCTTTATATATGCAATATAAATGGAGGTTAACAGGAGAGAAAGAAAGAAACCACTTTGCAAGCTGGAACACTTTGTGGAACTGACTTTTAATTGCCCAAACCAGTAATTTTTAAAGCTTTTGCAGGAGGCAATTAAGTAATACATGAACTGAGGACAAGACCCTCTCATCCCTAGGAGTATGTGGTAATACCAAAGAAAGAGAGAGAGACAGAGGCCTACCCAAATATTTAAATCCAGAGGAAAAAAATTAATTGCTTTTGTTCCAGTAAATACACTCTTCCTCACTATCAAAATCCCACATTGGAGTGTGTCTTTCAAGAGGACATCAAAAACTGTGGTCCATGAAAAAAAAAATTCAGGTCACAAAAAACAAAAGCCCAGAGATGTGGGGCAGGCTAACATCAAAGATGAAAACAGCTGGAATTAAAAATCCAGAAACATCCTTTGTCTCTGGGGCAGGGAGGGACAAAATATAAGAGAGGCACATAAACTTTATGCACAAACTACAGGGAAGTCAGTGGAGGGATATATTAAAAAAATTAATGTTGCAATATGCCATCTTGTAATATTACATTGAAAATCACACCACAGTGTGTTGTTACTGTATTTGGCCAAGTGCACTACTGTGTTTAATTTGAACTTTGATTACAATAAATCACACGATACAGAGCGGCAACCAAGTGACTCACAGTACCTTCTGAAATCTTACCATATTAAAACTCTGACTGTAGTAGGAACATAGTAACCAAAATCTACGTACACTAGACCAGAGCAAGGAGCAGAACCTCCCTGGACGTTTGTTACACACGAACAGTAACTTTGCCCTGCCAGCTGTCAGACTGTTGGAGCAGCAGATACATTTGGTGCTGCCTGCATCAGACACAGCAAACCATGGGCTGCCCAATTTTCTAAGGAGGGCACAGACGCTCAGCACACCTGAGCACGATTAAGTCTTCCTGCTTATGAAGAAGAGAGTCAGTGTTGGCAGTGCACTGGCTTGAAGGGGAGGGAGGCAGTTGGAGGGGAAGCATAAACCTGTTTCTGCTCACTACCAACAACATTATTGCAGGCACCAGTAATGAGGTGGTTGGGAAAGAAAGGGGAAAGGGACATAGGAGCTGGAGCGCTTTATCAGCTCCAAGACCAATGCTGGTTTTGGCACTATTTTCACTCTAGTGAGTTACAAACAACAAAAAAACCCAACCAAGCAGGTGCTAGCAATCTGAGAGACCACATGCCAGCTACAGCTGCTTCAAACTGATTCAATTACATCTGCCTGAATAGTCCCAGGACACTGAATCCACTGAAGGGAACCACAGGTCGAAGGGAGACCCAGTACTTTGGGATCTGAACACTCCATTAAATGAAAGTGTAAGCCCTCCCAACTGAAATTGGAGGAGGGTATTCAGACAGGGTCTGAACCATATGATCACACTCAAACTGGGATAAGATGGAAGACAGCATATGCATTACACTAGGATATACATTAAAAGCCCATTGGAAATAATGCCTCAAAAATTTCCCAAAGCAGTCCGACAGCACTGCCTTGTTTCCCAAAACACTGGGTGCAGTACATTTGCTTGAACATGCTCTTGGGATTGGGACTTCACTCCAAACCTTGTTTGTACAAAAAGGGGCCAAGCAGCTGGGAAATTCTGGAGTGTAGTGTGTCCTCATTAGCTTCCATCTGCCATCAGAACTCAGCTCATGGCAAGTTTGGCTAAGTCCTGGTGTTCTCAGGTCCAAATCTGGGTCAGTTTTAATTACACTATACAGAATTCAGTGTGCAGTTTTTAAATCCTTATTATACAGCGCAGAAGAACGGGCAGCTCTCCAACTAATCAATTTTTTAAAAGTACATATATAAAAATTTTAAACCAGGCTAGACAGACAGTGGGTGGAAGAGAAAAAAAATGTATAAGCGAGTACAGGGGTTAGTTAAGAGAACTGTTAGCAAAAGTGGGTCACCAGCAAGTTCTGCTTTAAAACTTCAAAGGAAGGGGAAAAAGGAAAAAAACTCTTCATTTTTTAAGACACTGAAACTGATGCGCAAGATGTATACAATTCACACTGCTTTTAGAATCAGCATGGGTTACATACAATAATACTGCAGCCAGGTTTTTATGAAGGGTGAGATAGATTGTCTTGTGGCTATGGGACCATAGCAGGCACTGGTTGACCTATTACCATACCTTTTAACTGTATTATTGCCAGGCTTGGGAATAACAGTCCTTTTCCCCAAGGGCAAAGCCTTTAGCCCACAGGTACAAAAAAGCTGTGGTGGTTAGAAATTCAGTTCCATGGGATTCTTGAAGGTGACAGTGAACTGCAGGATGTTAGTCTAAATCCTTACCTAATTAATGTGTTTTGGACTACTTCAACTGCTATTTATTTTCTCTTTTTCTATGCCATCAAATAGCCATCAGCCAGGTCAGGACTTGAAGAGAGTTTTGCTTGCCAGGTTGCTGGCAAACAAAACGACAGAGGCACAGATAGCTGCATGTTTTTCACTGAACAGACACTTGGGATAGGATAGCACGCCAAATCTTATCTATGTAAATTGGGCTAAAATCTACTCTCAAAGTCAACAACCAGAATCTGCCCTGCTTAGAATCTTTGTCAGATGCAAGGGAGCAAGTAGAAGTCTTCAGTGACAGCTACCGACATAAAGGTAGCTCAGAAATGGAGGGGGATGATCAAGGAGCAGAGCAAATAGCAATGAAATGATAGATGCTTGTTAGACAAGCATAATATTCTGCCATCTCCTACACAAAAACTACACCTTCAAAGATTCCCAAGTTTGTTTTAACCATTTCTATGAAAAGCTCCTGTTAAAAAAGACTCCACTTCATGCACCTTGTTAGCATTGTCATAGTTTTCATTTCAGAACTGCAACATAGCAGAAACACGACACAATCCTGCACTCTCCCTTGTACTTCTTCACTTGGTGGCTAATCCATATATCTCCAGCTGCTAGATGAACCTAGCACAGCCTGACACAGTAGGAAATGCACTACTAACTGTGACAGGATCAACAAAAGCTACAAGGCTGGAGTCAGTCTTGTATCAACTCAATGCTCTTTATTTGAAAGGAAGCTTTTTCTTTAGGGTAACCCCCCCTCTCTCAGGTGCAACTCCTCATATACAAAAATCCATACATTCAACATATTACTGAACAATCCAAGCAGAAATTAAAAGCAAACTAACAAAAAACCCCAAACCAAAACCTTACCCTGGCCGTATTACAATCTTAAGTACCACTAGCTTCTCCATTACAGTCCCTAGTTGTCAAATGGAGGACAGTTTTTTACCCATACCACCTCACTGGTCTCAAGTTCTATCCCCACCTGGGCCCACTTCTATTAATTAGGACAATTAGCTTCACTGTCTCCAAATTATTGTCAATTTAGTTGAGCTTGGGTAAAAAAAAGGAAGCTGAAGCCACAAGTAGACTGGGCAAGGTAACCTTCAGCTACTTGAGAAGAAAATTTTTACATGCAAATCTATTTGGTCTGGTTTCTTAGTGGAACTTTTTGCTATGAAGTTTCAGTGCAGATCAGTAACAGAACAAAAGGGTTAATGATAACACAGCAAACCCTCTTAAATTTAACCCAGATAGTATAGTTGTAACAGAATGACTACATTCTGGTAACACAAGTGAAATTTCAGTGCCCAGATGTGGACTATTCTCTCTTTTAAAGCACTGTTACTGCAGTTAGGCACGTTTGAGGGACTGTTTGAAGACACGACCCACCACTGATTAGGCAGAATAGCCAGGTTGTAAATTATACACAGAGAAGAGTGGAGTAACAATGCTATCTAGTGCTGCACATCCTCTGAAACACTGACATAGAAGCTCAGTGATGAAACAGGTGGCTATTTGGGAAGCCCAGGATGAGAGGAGTGTGAAGTTTGGAAGGAAAGTTCAGCTCCTAATTAATTTCTTAGTTTTATATCATATGCTGATGTAGCTCTATTAGATAATTTTACATTCCTGTTTCTTTGGCCTCTCTTGATTTTCCTCTTCCTACATTTGACATGCACTGTAACAAACCAAGCCAAAAGGTAAAAGTGAAAGCATTGTATCCAAGTGCTAAGGTGGACTTTTTCTAGGCTCTGAGAAAACTTCAGGAGCACAAATCTGACAACATGTATCACTCACTGCCAGCTGCAATGATGGAACTACAACGTAGAAGGAACACAATCCTTTTAAGTGTCTTCACATATCAGTCTCTATACATGTGGAATATGCAATGTTAAAAACAAGCTCTCCCCCACCCCTCTCCCAAAACAAACAAACAACAAAAACCCCACCACTAACAACAACAAAACCCAAAAAGATGAGAGACTACAGGATGAAAGGAGAGGTTCTGCCTATGCTCACAACCCTAGAGACAGATTTCATTCTTTCCTTTCCTCCTCCTAAAATGGGGTTTGGATGTGACCCAAGGTAAAATCACTGTAACTCTTCTGTCTTCAGCTTAATGCAGCCATTACTGAGTTGTCTACTGTCACACAACTTGTTCAAAGTGTATCTGCTAGCCCCAGGTTCTGACCAGGGAGCCTGTGGAAGAGGAGATTGACTGCTATTTCCCGAACAATCCACGCTGAAGAAGCACATCTTGCTTCCCACAGAAGTACATCTTCTTTCTACAATTCTATTAATCAGGAAGTAGTGAAAGATGTGTCATGGCATATGAATGCAGATACAATCTATAGCAACAAAGCAAGGATGGCATTCTGACATAGGGACATTTTATTTTGTAGACTTAGCACCCGAGGATGGTAAAAACATCGGAGTAATTTACAGAATGAATTAAAACATGGTGGTCACAAGTCAGAAATTAAAGAGAGAATCTTGTCAGACATATTTCTACTAGAATTTCATGCTACTGTATTCATCTTACTGTACCTACATGTCATAACTCACGTAATCCTCTTTTTGGGGTCTGTCCTTTCCACTGCATCGCTGGAATTCCCGAGACAATCATATGGTATATAAACCGAATAAGTCTCTCAACTTTATTTTTCTTGGCTGCAAGAGCTTTAAGACATATCCTTAACATTTGAATGCCATTTTTCTATTGCTCTTTATTTTTGAGTGGGTGTTTTTGGCACTATATAGTTTATGTAAAATGAAGCAGTACAAAAGAAAACGCAACACCTATTCTCATGTGTTTCATAAACATCCAGCCCCTGACTTGTGTGTGCCGTGCAGCACAGTTGTTATTGCCAGCTAACAACATGTTCTAAACCAACAGTGTAAGTCCTACAGATGTCACTTTAAAAAAAAAAATAAATTAAAAACAGTGGAGCCATACTAAGAGGAGTTTGCCAATTTACCTGCAGAGAAGGAGGAAACCTGCAATTTTCTCACTGCAGTGATGAGATGGTATCAAGAACAGTTCTAAGCAAGGCCAACCAAAGGGACCACAAATACTTTCCTAAAGAATAGTACTCTTGTATATTGTTATTGAATAAAAACTGAGAGTCCCCACTAAAGGGATGTCAACTTGAAAGTTTTATGGTCCTGCCTGCATGACAGAAGACAGCAAAAACAGCACGCAAACCTACACACATATCTGTTTATTCCTTTCTATGATTTGATAACCAAACTAGCGTCAGATGATTAATTCAGAAGGCCCTTTATGGCAAGACAGATTATAACCCAAGTTTAAGACAGCAAAGGAAATGACAACAGAAAAACACAGGGACGACCATGAAAAGAAAGTTTACAACATAACTGCTTTTGTATAGCAATACGAGATAAACACCAATTATCACAATTTTCTAGATGTGGAAGCAAAAAGCTCTGATCACAAAATAAATCAAGGGACTCATGCTGAATGTACGTGATTATGTCATACTCTGGTTTCTACTGATTTTATCACATTTACCCTCAGTACCTGACAACTAGTGCTTTCTATATTCAGATAATGAAGACAACAATAGATAAGTACTGAAGCATGCATTTGGAGCATGCTTCAAATGAAAACCTACCATGTTCATATCACATTCCTTTGCAGACCAGACATACAGGCTCAAGAGCATGTCCCTGACTATAGCCAGGGCAGGTACTCCCCATACCTGTGGGCAGGGCAAATGAGAAGTCTTGTTGCCTTGCACTAAATATTTCCAGCAGCTGACAAACCACTGGCCAGGCATTTTCTGAGCAAGTGGTTACATATGTTATACACATACATACATACATATACATATATATATTTATATGTTTGTTATATTATGAAACGGTCCTTGATGGGCTATTTTTTTTCATGAGTGTATCTAATTTGCTTAGTAGGCAGACTTCCTTCTGCTTTTTCTTCATCTTGGGTTCATGACCTCCATTGTCAATTTTAGCATTGTGTGTCTAAAGAAGATTTTCTGGAGCTGCAGAAAAGAGATTGGTCTGTAGATCACTCCTGCTTGGCTAAAACAGCATAGAGTGTAAACAGATCTCAAGACAATGGCAGATCTGTTCCTATCTCACGATGTAGATTTCAACAGATTGTAAGGATGCTGTAGCTCTGTGGTTTGTTTAACTAGATTTATCACATACTAACTCCTTTTACAAGAGCAAAGAGATGCTTTATTGAGCCAAGAGGCACAAACGGAGTAGATATGAAGATGAAATGGTCTGAATTTGCCAGTCAAACAGTGTGACTGCATCTGCCGCTTGGATGCTGCCTAAATAGGCCAAGATCAAGGTTGTAAAGATTGATTTGATCCTGATCCCTCAAAGTAAACAAGACCCAGAAATCAAAGCTCATAATAAAATTTAAAATTATCCAATGAAGTCATCTTGTATTTCTCCACTGCAGTGCACATATAATGTATGCATGTGTCTGTGCACGCTTACACACACTTTCACACTCAAATCCAACTTATCCCCTGCATTTCTATGTTCCACCATTGCAAATATCCACTGACAGAACATAATTGCTAGAGCAAAATAGCACCCATTGGAGCAGAGAACCTATGTGCTACCGTTCCCCTTTTCTAATCAGAAAACACTGATTCACATCTCCTTGCCTCACCTCCCTGCCCCTTTACCAATGAGAAACTCACCTTACATCCCTATAACGCTTTCCTTGGCCAAGTCTGCAACCCCAGGCAACCCAGCCTCGACTGCAGGCAGCAAAGGCGGTGAGCTCAGCTCGGAGTTTGACATGCTTGGTGCATGTCACATAACACAAGCAACCTGCTAACGAGCTGCTATGTGCTCTCTCAAAGTCACAGCTGCCAGCAACAATTGAGCAAGTGCAGCCTAGCTTTTCAGGATTCCTGCCTGTTGCCCAGGAACCACACAAAGCACTGGAGATTTTAAACAGGTGCAAACAGTGCTTTTCTCCCATGCCTTGTCCTCCAGCACGTCAGACTGCACAGTCTCTGCAACAGCAACACAAGAAGGGCCAGAAAGCATGAAATGAACTTCCAAAATGCGATCAGAGTTCCTACCGATAATGCAACACTTTGATGACATGAGAAAAACAGCTTGTACATAGCACCATAAGCAAATGCAGGAAGGCTTGGTCAGGCTTGCCTTGATGAAACCTGCTTTTCCCAAAAATATGCAACTGTGTTATAATTCTGGGCTACACGTTTTTCTAAATTTGTTGGTATTTCTCACCTGCAAAATATTTTGTTAATGTAAGAGGTAACGTCTCGAAACACAAAATGATTCAGAACGCGTAATGAGCACCAAAAATAAATGAAAAGGGTGTATTTGAAAGCCTACTTTTATAATAATTTGATAGCTGCATAGGAATTTTTAATGCACAAAACTGTCTTTCAAATAAGTGTCTTAAAAAGCATAATACAAATCACACACATTATCTAATTGTGCGTATGTACAGAATTTCTACATGTACCATCTGCTTACAGCTCATTGCTTAACATTATAACCCTGTACATACACAGCTCAGTGCATAGGTGGTACCTTAGGTAAACACAAATTGTGTCTCCTGAACTGAAAATCTGTGAGACAACTTTGAACAGGCTCGTTAGAAAAGACTGCACTAACTCCAGAATGGTTTGTTTTGTCAATATTGCCTACGCTGTGTTAAGGTCATCAGTACGAGTTTGTTATTAGCCACATTCCCACAGTGGTAATCAGGCAAATTCCTGTTAACTTCAGGCAGAATCTTGCCTGAATTGGAAGGGAGCAGGAACTGGTTAAGGCCATTAACCAGATGGCTACTGAGACATGGCGTTCTGATGTTGTGATCAGCTGCTCATCTGGTGTCTACCTGCTACTTACAAGCCCAGGCACAGGTCAGGCCTTGAGCAAGGCTCTTCTGCTGTTCCTTCAAAAATGTAATGTTCCAATGCTGACATGCATGTTAAGGGCTTCTGTCTAAAATGAAACAGCTCAGATAGGTTTTACCTTCCCTTTTCGATCCAGCTTTTCACTTGATGCGAGGCTGAAAAGGCTAAAGGGTTCTCTTGTACAGACGCCAACAAAAACAAAGGTAAACTTAGAATTTTCATTAACTGTAAATTACAAGAGCAAACAGAAATAAGGATTGATGTGAGCAACAGGGAATGCTAAAGCTTCACCAAATGTAATGTGTAATGCTTCAACCCAAACATATTTTGGGATGACTGCCAAGAAGATGGGTATAAATGTGGGAGGCTTAGTAGAGTACAGTTTGAGCTAAAATGTGTAAAGTTTTCACTTGTGCTAAGGAAACATTCGTAGCTAGGTAAAAACAAGGCCTTATGAAAAATCCAATTTTACATCTAATCTAAATTTCCCTGGGCAAAGCAACTGCTCTCTTCCTAAACTGATCCTCGAGATAGCTGGCAGTAGCATATAATTATTGTGGATAGTATTGTCATGGGCTAGGCACTATCTGAATATTGCAAATTCTAGAGGTGTCTTATCCAGCATTATGTGGTTTGATGTACTCTTCTAAACCTGAACTGGAATTAGTCATCACAATGCTTTTGTTATTTGGTGGTCCAATGACATCTCTACAACCAAGAGACAGAAGTGTTGGCTCTGTCTAACAAGTTTTCTTGTGCTATCTTAGCTTACACTGTTGTTTATTAGCTCTTTTGACCCAGAATCTTCTAGTAGTGAAGGATAACCAATGGAGTTTCTCCAGTGAAGAACAGTTAAGAGTGCCCTACGTGTTGTTGGGCCTGTAGGCAAAAGGGCATTAAATGACCCAAATAATCTGAATTTGCTGCTAAAAATCCCCAGCAGAGAAAGGCCTACATGGCTGAGTTTTGGTTATCTACTGTCAGGGTTGTGCCTCAACAGTAAGAGTAGGAGGTCCTTCTAGCTTGACTAGAAGTCTAGTTTATGAACTAGGACTTAAGTTTACTGTCAATGAGATAAACAAAGAATAACTCTAGTAAAGGCAAGAGGCTGGAGAGAAAAAGACTATAAATGCTATAGAAATTTTCAGCACAGGCTCATTTCTCAACTTTTCTAAAGCTATTTTTTTCTTGAGTTTATATACCAACTATTTCAGGGGAAAAAAAGTCAGTAAATGCTCCTACCTATTTTTTTTCTGCATAGAATTCAGACAGCACACAAAGTAATGAAGGTCCAAGGAGGCATTTTACTGGCTATCACTTCAGCTTTATTCATGAGATTGGTTCCAAAATCTTGAGACAGTAACACAAGTTACTTCATGCTTCTCTTTTTTAAGCGCAGGTTAAATCCTTCCCTCTCTGTGCCTGAGATGATGCAGCATGTGCAGCTGACAGATACCGATGAGCTTTGAATTCCCCTTTATGGACCTCCAGTTCCACAGACATGGAAGTAAGAAGTTCCTATTGAAGCACAGCACAGGAATCATACTGACAATCCTCAATGCATCCCAGTACTTGGCAAATAAACATGACCCTCGGGTAAAGGGATGGTGACAACAGGAACTTATTCCATCTAAAAGAGAAAAATCTCAAGACACCGCCTATTCATTCCATTGTCTACATGCAGATCTATTCATCTGGGAGGGTCAGAAGTGTTAAGTAACCCTAGGAATATATGCACATAATGCTACTTGTCACCAGATGTGATAACACAGGCTCCTTTGGCAGGAGAAACTGTCTTGCCATTCATTGGAGAATGTCTTCCTTAAGGCTCACGCTGGCTTAAGAATGATGAGAACATTCAGGAAGGACTCGAATGTAAATGCAGCTCAGATTTGTTGCCAATGACTTAGTAGCAGGGAAGACATTTCTTAGGTTGTCCAAGAACAGAAAGCACAGAAGTGTGCAACAGAGTTTAATGACAACAGTGACTCAAGACCCTCTCTTTAAACTCTAAGAAAGGACCCTTGACATTGTGCAACCGGCCAGGATTCACTGTTTTGGCAATGACTGTGGGGTGAAGTTATGCTCTCTGTAAATTGAAACTTTCCTTCAAATTACATCAAGTGTCTGCACCTCTGCAAAGCTTTGAGGAGTCTGAAAGAAGAATGTATCCTTTTCTGCAGTGACTTCTTAAAATAAAAACTGGATTAACCACAGTCTTCACTGGTGCCAGCCAGACCACAAAGTGTACCATCAACACTGTGCTTGTAAGGTAAAAGCTATTGTAATTTTAAAATAATATCAATTATACATCTTGCCCCAGAAGTACTATAACCTGACTTCAAATTTTTTATAAACTATGTCTTCTTGCACTCCAAATAATACCAGAATAAGAAACATTAGATTACTTTCTAGGAGATATTTACAGAACTCTGGGATATTCTGAGCAGATACAAGCTAATATTATTATTCTGAATAGCAGTTAAAGCTGCCCTCCATCCACAGCACCATGCAGGCTGTCATTTTTGTAGTTAGGATGCATTTTGCAGCAAGACATAACTGTTCTTTCAAGTGCACTGTACTGTTAGTTGTTGTCACAATTATTTATAACCAGGGACATCTATCTCCTACTAACCTTCTGTTCTGGTCCAATATACAGGAAACAGCACTTGAAGCATTAAAGTACATTTATAAGAATTTAAACTCAATATTTCTTAGCTAGACTCTGCCCTCTGGTTTTGACTCTAATCCCAGGCAAGTCAAAGATGGCATTTGGTCTTCCACTCTATTGAGGGGTTTGTGTGTATGAAAATTTAATTTCGATAAAAGGTCAGGATAGAAAGATGAAGTTGTTCAGCTAAAGAACAGAGACTTGTAAACAGGAGGCCACTAGTTGGGTTTCTTTTTAAAATGTATCATAAAGATACTGTAGCATTCTCTAACACAGAAAAGCAGCAGAATGCATGACACACTCAATTCCAAGAAATAATCCACCCCTATTTTAGCTATGAATTATCCTACAACCTTGAGAAAATTACTTAACAGTTCTGTGTTTCAGTTTCCCCATCTATCAAATGGGGACAATGATACTTTCAAAACCACTCTAAAGTTCTCTAAAAAATGTATTATCATTTGGAAACATGTAAAGTACATGCAATTTCTAAAAAAAAAAATCCCCACTGAGAATATAGGAATAAATATTGCTTTAAACATTTGTTGCAATATTTTCATACAACTCATACCTTTCTTATAAGTACTTTACAATATTCTCAAGTGTTTCTATGTGCTATTTAAGTGAATCAACTACAATTATCAGCATATGGGATTTGAAGATACTACATGCTTTAAGTTTAAACTTGCAACTGTTGGTTGAAACACAAATATTTTCAAAGACCCCAATAAGAGATGGACTGGGTCCTATATCTTTTTTCCTAAGACAGGCAACAGTCCTCCAGCTGAGGTAGCACTGGATTCCTTGAAACACAAAATAATCAGCAAACTAAAAAAACCAGAGGTTAACATTGTGTCCTGCCTTCCCAGCACTCTTTTCAGCACCTACATGATACAAATGGCACAGAAGACTCACTCTTACTTTGAAGTGCAGGAAAATAAATCATGGTAAAAGACTGAGTGTCATTCAAAGCATCCTTTGAAACTTCTTAAAAAACCGCATCTGAGCTTGTATCTGGAGATGTTTTAATGACTAGTTTATTTTTCTGTACTTCTAGAGCATAGAAGAGCAAATTCATTACATGTTTAAAATTCAACAAACTTTGCAGGCTTTAGATATTCAAATACCTCTACTTCTGAAAGTTTATCCTGCTTAAATATGATGTGACCCAAAAGGAGCTGGACATAATACTGTAGGTCAAATTCCAAGTCATCAATGAGTTAATTACATATTTCTACTGCAGACAAAAAGTGTTTCCTCAACTTTGTATTACAAATTTCTCAAATAACCTACATTACAGATGGGACTAAGCATGGAAACTGCCAGGGCCAAAGGATTATATTCTCTGGGCATTGCTAACAATCAGAAACAAGATATCAGAACTGGGGATGGCTCACAAGTTTGGAGACAGCAGTCATTATAAACCAAATGCTACAACAGTTATATTACTGAAGGAGAAAAAGGTTGGGGAGATTCTAGAGACATTTCATCTTTAGTAAGTATTTCATTCACTAACTTTGTAATACAGAGAATTTCTATCAAGTTATTCAAACATATTTATAGCAGATAAAAATTTGCAAGCATTACATTAGGTACAGCCACCTTATCTCCAAGTAAAAAAATTATGTACATAGTTGAATACAAAGGCAGCAAACTGGATTTTCTTATTCTTATCAAGATTAACATAGTACTTGAATGCAAATAGGACAGCTAGATTAAGAATTACGAAATACATGAAATTCCCACCCGTTTTAAGGTGTGATTAAGAAAGCAACACCAGAAATATAGATGAAAGGAAAAAAAATAGGGTCATCCAAACTAAAATCATGTTAAAAAAATATATGGCCCAGAATCTGTGGAAGACCTGTGAAGAGAGATTGTCATGTAGAAGAACAGGAGTGAGGTGGGATGCTCTCAGATATTTGAGAGCATAGACTGTGGAATAGAGTGCAAGAGCTCGGCTGTGCACAGGCTGTGTTAGAGCTTCAAATATCTCCAGCTCAAGTGACTAATGTGAATGTGCAAAGAGACAACCACTTCAAGCAGAACTTTTTACTGATTAAGTCACTACCATAAATCTCAATATGTTCCCTGCCATATTGGCAGCCTGTCCCTCTTTTCCTTTTAACTGTGGGCCAGATCCTCAGCTGGTATAAGTTGGCATCGCATTTTGTTGCCTTCAGTGGAGCTAAGCCAATTGATGCCATCTGAGCATCTGATATTATATTTCTGTAGCAGTTAAAAAATGATACAGTGGCATTAATTACTACATAGTCATGTCTCATAACCTCATGGCAGGGGTGGAAAGACTTCTCATTTATAGTCACCAGTCAACATACAGAGTGGAAGGGTCAGTTGGTCATTCCATGCTCAGTTTGATGGCTGTAAAGCTAACAGTCACTCCAAACCAAGGAGAAACCTCTTTTCATTTTCTTATGTGATTTAAATCCTTAAAATTTGTTAACTCACAGGCATGTAGTAGCTACTCTATGTCCTTAGAGCACCATAGTCTGTTGCATCAAAAATGTACTGGATCTGACATGCAGAAGAACAGGCAACTGGAGCAGACAAAAATTCATCTGACTGTGAAGCCCAAGTCCCACTGCCAATAGAAGAGGCTAAGGGAAAGAGGGGCAAGCACACTTTCATCTGTCAGCATTCTGATACAGACTAACAGCACATCAGAGATGCAGACACAGAAAATCTCCAGCTTTGATAATAGAGAAGGTGGTCAGGTTTTTTTTGGTTCAGCAAAGGGAGAAATTAAGTACAGGACTGATTATGGACAACTGCATTTAGTTTGGACTGTCTCTTGCAATGACCTGACACTCATAGTTTATACTTTTGTAAAAGGCCCATATGTTCCTTCTCACTGCAGAACGAAATAATCTTAACAGAAAATTGTAACATCCAAACACAATCCTTCTTCTCTAATGAAATAACATTTCCTACTTTCTACCCAGTAAAAAAAAAAAAAGTGAAAGTTGGGACTCCATAGAACAAGGGTGGGCTCAGACACTTGGACACCCAGTAGAAGTAATGATCACTTGCATCAGCACTTTAGATGCTGCAAAGTGTTCATTAACTCACAAAAATTATGGAGAATTACTGTCTATTTGAGAGAGGGGTAAATGGGGGCACTGAATCTATCTTGGCCTGCCTTCATCTGCATTCCTTGGCCTTCCCAGTATTTCCTCTCACGTATAGCTACCTCCTCAGCTCCTAAGTTGTTTTGTTTTAAGCACTTCATACCCCCTGGATGCTCAACACTGAGATCTTATTGAAGATTAAACAAGCAGATTGCCATCTTTGTCTTTAAATGGGTAAAATAAAAGTACTAACCTATCAGACAAAAAATGACTTATTTTCCACCTACTCATTAGAATTTGCATGTTACAGTAGCATGCACATTCCTAACAAGCTTCCAAATGGGGGATTGGAAATCAGCAGATTCATTCTACAAGAAAATGCAAAATCAATGGCCTTGTGTTGGCTGAAGCATATGTCCCAACATACAGACAGTTTGCTATGGATATAACATAAGATCATAATCTTCAAATACTTCATTAAACTATTATTTAAGAAATATTATCGCTTACATGAGACACCCCCTTAACAAAACTACCTGATAACAAGCAAAGGCCAAGACATGGGAAGATAAACCCATGACTGAATTCAAGAGGCATTTTACTTGTGTAAAGACAGAAAATGGAATTCAGGCCTTTAGCCACAGAAGAGCAGAGCTACTGAAAAACAGTAAACAAAGAAAGAATGAAAACAGAGAGGAAGAGACATTAGAGAAGACAACATACGGGGAAGGATAAGAGTAAACAGGAAAATGAATAGGAAACAGGAAAAGCAAGAAAATGCAGGTTTCAAAACACACTATTACTTAACATGCTAAAAGACAAGTAACTGAATCTGCTCATACTTACGAGGAAAATGCCAAGATGCTAGTGAAGTGTGCTCACAGACACACACTTTTGCTGTTAGGGTCTGATAGGAGGACAAGGACTGAAGCTCTACCACTGTCATTCCACTGGGAACAATTTCAGATGGAGAAATCATGGACTTTTTCTCAGACCTGAGTGTATCTGAATGCTACAAATAAGATCCTATTACACCTATTACACACCCAGTAGAAAATGGAAGAGTATTTTAAACAGACACATTCTGCCTAACTCAAATAAATTTAAACCAGTTGATTAAGAATATGACTTAAATTCATATGAAAAGTATCATCCATCTTTTAAAGCTTGGCCTCCCACTTTAATATTATACTTGGCAGAAATATGTCCACATTCAGTCATTTTGTCTTAAGTCAGTCATGGGATCCTGCTGTCCTGATATTGATGAGAATGAAAATCATAATCTTCAAATACTTCATTAAACTATTATTTAAGAAATATTATCGCTTACATGAGACACTCCCTTAACAAAAGTATGCTCATAAAAATATATGTGCCTTATTTAAAAAAAAAAAAGATTTTCTGTGTATAAATGTTATAACAATCTGTAAGTGTGTTCAGTCATCCTTACCACAGGGGAAGCAAGTAAGTAGGAATTTCTGCCTGACAGAAATCTTGCAAGTGACAAAGATCCTAATTTTGACTTCAGTGGAACTTTTGCCTCAGCATGAATTCACAGGATTTGGCCTATGCTTTGCAGGAATGACTGGGATCCAAGTTTGTTATTACTTAGATTACTGTTTTGCTAGAATCTCAAGAGCACTCTTAAAAGAACTGGAGGGAATAAGTTTGACAGGAGATCAAAGAGATCAAATACTATCGTGTCCATTGGACATACATAGTGGGCCAGTGGACACCAAAAGTAATTTCTTGCCTCCCCAAAAACATGCTTGGAGTTTATATTTCCATTTCTTACGTAACAGAGCTTTCCTAATATTTGTTGTTTATCAAAAATACTTGTTTTCAGTGTTTTCTGAGGAAGCTGATAAATGCAATTTCAATTTCTAATCAGAAAAAGCATGCAGCTGTTAGTAAAAGCCCAAATGCTGGAATGCTTGCCCAGGATTTAGGCTGTCCACTGTTACTAATACAATGTGACTAAGATTCCCCATGACATTCATCTGGTAAGTCTGGAGAAGTCTGGCCAGGCACCTGGATAATGCACAGAAATACAGTGGCTCTGCAGTCTCATAACGTTGATGTCCCGGGACTATTTCTCTGTTTCCTACACATTGACTCTTATTTCTTCCCTTTGAAAAAATGTGGAAGGAAACCACAAAAAAAAAAAAAAAAAAAGGCAACAAGCCCATAACAGAGTTGCTCTAAATCTCTCTGAAGAAGCAGACAGAACAAATGGCTCCCATAGTGAATTCCAAGTGAAAGCTCCTTGCTGCAGTTGTGTGGTACTAAACAAGAGAAGGGATGCAAGTATTTTTTAATGCTGGAACAAACTAGCCTCTAAATTTGTATTTACTCCAGTAAATTGTTCTTACTTTAACCTGTGATTTTGCTAGCTAGCAATAATTTTGGACTGTTGCTCAGAGGACATCTCTTTGCTTTGCTAACTATCTGTTATGATGTGTATGTCACTGCAGAATTTAGCCATGTAAATTTTGAAAGTAATTTGCAGCTCTAAACAATTTTGAAACATTTCTTCAAATTCTATGCTGTCAAAACACAGTGAAACTGCAAAAAGCATAGGAAGACAACATCTATAAACACTGCAGCTGGCTACACAAAAAGCTGCAAAGAATAAGGGTTACCAGGGCAAGAAAACACTGTTAATTACTAAGCATTGTTTCTTGAAGCATAATACCCATACCTGGGAACTACACATTTCTACCTATACATCACATCAACATTACAGGGTAAATCTCTCTAGAAGAAAAGAGAAACCAAAAAGGGACATGAAACAAATGAACAAACAAACAAGGTACTCACTAGGTAGCATCTATCTTCAGATGTTCAACAACTTCACTTTTCCCTCTCCTTCTTTCAGCAAAATGTGACCCAACAAGCATTACAAATATTAAATTCCTTTTCATAAAAAGTTAAAGGCTAATACTCAGTAGAAGCCAATAATAGCTTTGTGCTAAAATATCCACATAATAAGTATACCACAGTGATGGTAAATTTCCACCTTGCACATTAAATACTCATGTACTCAAGCTATAGCTCTCCTATGGCTGTGGCTTGGGCAATGCTCTGCTTGAGAAGCTCAGGGTAAGTCTGTCCTTGGACAATTCTGGTATGAACTAGCCGAGCAGAAGAGACTTTTATTCTGATATGACTCAACCAAAAGAGTACTCTGGACAGATATACAAGGAAAACCAAAAATACCCCAAAAACAACAATCATATCATCATTATGTATTCAAATTTAAAGTATTTACAGGATTAAGCAGTAACAGCACTAACATGATAACACATAGCATGGCCTCATCCTGCAAGCCTCTCATCTGAATAATCCTAACTAAGTGTGTGCAGTCCCTTGCAGCAATTGTTAAGTGCAGAAAACTATGAAATTTGGGAGGAAACAGATCAAAAAGCTGAAGCACAGAGCAGCGACGTGACTCACTTAAAATTCTACAGAAAACAAACAGAAATTCATAAATTAAACTGATTCTGACTTTTAATCTTGTCTGTGGGACACAAGTTCTCTCCCATGAGAATAAGTATAACAAAGCAAAAGCAACCCCTCCCTTGACATTTTATTATATTTCTATAATTGTCTCAATATACCAGATCAATTGCATTTGAAAATGCAGCTATTAAACCATAAGTAGACCATCTTTGGAGCCTTTGTTTGTCAATTGCATCAAACAACAATTCTTCTGCAGACAAGAAATCAGACTGTATTTTTACAATAATTGCAAGTCATTTCTAGGAGAAAGAGGTAGCAACAATACCCAAGGAAATAAAATAACACACTTTTGTGCTTTCCCATCAAACCCGATGGTGGTGTGGGTTTAAATCAGTCAGAGGCAGCTACGCATGAGAGATTGCACTCTGCAGGCTCTATCAGTCACAAGTCAAGGATACATGGCCATGATTTATCATACTTTTCATGGTAATTAGCTAGAGTGCCATTTTGCTTCCAGTAGCATCACTCAACTTTCTTTTTTTAATTTGCTCTTTTTTTTTCTGCAAATGAATTTACATATTTCTCAGTCTCTCATCCCCCACTATGTTTTATTTATGAATATAGGTCTTGGTGATGGTAACTTTAATGTGAAGAAGGTAGTAATTAGTGTACCTATCTGCTAAGTTAATCCCTTTCCCACAATGTCTGCCGAGAAGTTTAAGGTAAGTAACAGTTTACAGTCAATATTAGGTTTAATTATGCTTAATGAGGGGAACTATCTCTGTTTACTAACTGCACCTAGGTGTGTAGCTCCTATATGAGTTTTTTCTCCCAGCCTCATTCCACACTGTTAATAGTGCCACTGTGCAGGGTACATGTGGTGCTTTAATCCGTAAAACTTCTCCAGGAGAGCCAAGTAAGTGAGGCAGGCACCTGTTTCATTACAGGTTCAGAGGGAGCAGAATGGCCTTAAAACAATGACAGCTTTGTGTAAGGAGAAAGTTTTACTGTCTTATACTCAGTGTGTGCGGTGCACTAGAGAAAAGAAGATGAAATCCCAAAAAAACCTCACAGACACTCCCCAAGGCCCTCCCCTCAACAAAAAAAAAAAAAAAAAAAAAAAAAAAAAAAAATTAAAAAACAACAACAACAAAATTTGTTCCTGGTTTTCAGGGCTCATACTTCCTGTAGGAGTTACTGTGATAGTTTAGCTCCCTGAAAGCTGTGTTAATAATTAATACCCTGAAGTTACACAAATGAATGGAGACTTTTTGTCTTACTCGTATTTCACGAGCAGATATCTTCAACTAAACAACAACTAAAAAGATTCTAGAGGCAACTGAAGATGACACCAATGCTGTCTTAGAACTCTATACTAGCAAAAGGTCAAAAGCAAAGCCTCAGAGTGAAACTCAGTTCTACTTCAACTGCTCTGTTTTTAGCATCTGTGCAATGTTATTACTTCAGTCAGAGTCTTCCTAAAAGGAAGATTTAAATTTGAGTTTACTTCATTACTTTTCGCCATAACATTTTCCTTTGTGATTTCATGTATTATCCCCCTAAGAAATTCAGGCAATGGGAATTTTTTATACATATTTATAACTACCTATGAAAAATGTACCTCCCTAAATCTTTGATTCCCTAGGATGCATGGATTTAGGGGTTTTTGTGTGTGTGCACAAGGGACCAAGTTTGCAGGAGAAGTGCTGAAAAACAAAGCTGTTTGATTTCCAGTAAGAAATGTAAGTGGAACACACAGAGAAATTGTTCTGTAAATGGAGAGGTTAGTTCATTTGATTTTTTCAAAGCAGTAAGCAGTGAGTTCTGTATTTCATTCATATCAGAGAAATGTGACATTTCCTCAGACATAGCTTAGGGGTTTTATTTTTTCATGGGTTTTTTTTTTGCCCTAGTGAGCACTCTGCATGAGTCCACACACTCCCTCCTTATTTTTGCCATTGGCAAGACTTCAAGAAAAAAAAAATCTCTGGGTAGAAAATTGATCAAAAAAGCAGGAAAAACTTCTGCTAAATCATGCTTTTTGCTTTTTAAAAAACATCCATTTTACAATTATTTATTTGACTGTCAAAATAGAATTAAGTAAAGTAAAGTAAGATTTTATTTAAGGGCTAAACTCTGTACTTCTGCAAGCCTTATCCAGATCAACTGTACATAGCTTTGACTGTACAGGTTTCAAAATCTAAGCTCAAGGCTTTTTATGTATTATTCCTACAATACACCACCCATATTACTGGATGTTAAGGAAAAGGGTTCTAAAAGAGAAGTGTGATTTTTTAACTGATGGTTTTCCCTTTCAACACCACATTCCAAAAAATGTGATCTGAACATGTAAATACAATTTTAACTACTATGTAAAACTGGTAATAGCTACATAACAAGACAGAAAAGATACCTGTTTTCAAAGTGACAATACATTCTTCCTGTCTTTAAGACATCAATATTCAGATAAACATGGATTTCATCATGAGATGGAAATTATTTACAGGCACATATATTCTTCAGAAAATTGGTGAGCTTTTGTATCCAAGAAGAGAGGAGAAGAGGTCATGTCACTTCTTGAATACAAAGTCCAAAATCTAGCTTAATTTAATGACTTAAAACACTACAGAATGACTCTG
The DNA here is from genome assembly GCA_013398175.1 of Climacteris rufus. Classification (NCBI taxonomy): domain Eukaryota; kingdom Metazoa; phylum Chordata; class Aves; order Passeriformes; family Climacteridae; genus Climacteris; species Climacteris rufus. Next base: position 2,724,574 of record VZRZ01006181.1, on the reverse strand, counting down.
AGGACCTCAAAAATTTAAACAACTCATAATTTCAAAGATAGATTATGTAAAATCTAACTGGAGAATGAAAACAGCACTCAATACAACTGGCCAACACCAGGAGAGGGCATATTCAAGTTACTTCTCACCTGCTGCTGCCTTTCATCTAGTGACATAAACAAAGCTTGGGTAACTGAATATTAACCTGTTTTACTAAAGCACAGTGCTAGAGTTAGAGGTGACAGCATTACCTGCAGACCACTGGTGTTCAGTGTACATACACGAGTAACTATCCTCAAAAATCCACAGGCAGATCTCCAAACCATAGGAAGCAGATCTCCCTGAGAGATAGATGGATGTGGGCATTTTACAAAAATCTGTGCAGCTCCTCTCCCCAGACAACTGCTTGGAAAAAAAGTTCCACACTTTTCTTAAGAGCCTGGGAAGAAGGTGGGCTTGCTTATTTGGATCAGTCTGGATAATAACTACGTTTTTCACATTGCAATGTTGCTTCCACACACCTCTCTGCTCAGATCCACCAATTATAATGACTAGTGGGAGGATGAAGATTTTTAAAACTAATTGCAAAATAATCAAAGAAAAGCTGTTTCTCAGACATAAAGTGTTTGTTTAAGTAAAAAAAAACAACAACTTTTTGCCAAGATCTAGAGAGGTTCAGTTACCCCTAAATGAACTGAATCTCTGCTGCAGTATAAGGTCTTGGCAAAGAGAAAGTCACTTTCTCTTGATGACCTCTGAAGTAATGATAGGAGTCTCCAGTCTTGGTGGAGGGGATCACCTGAGAGTGATTCAGTCTGATTCTCAGGAATCTTAAGGAGGCTGAAGGTTTATACTGAAATAGTGCATCTCATGTTTATAGCCCAGCCAAGCAGGTGGGATTGGAACATTGTGTTTTGGCCACATAACAATCAAACTGTTAAAACATAACTTACAAGAGAACACTTAGACACAGATACTGAGATCCTGGGGCAATCCCATCTCATAAAAAAACCCAAAACATGTAAATGTCCCTATAAACATTATTGTAAAGATATTTTAATTCAGATGAAGGAAAAAGTTTCAGGTCAAAGTTCTACATCAAATTACCACAATTCAGATTTACAAAACCTTATGTAATTAAAATGCTTTATGAGTGACTACGTAGCAACATTTCTTGCTTTTTTTTTCAATATTGATTTCTTGCCAGAAAATATACAAGTTTTCAGCTTGTCTCTCAGAAGAGTCTCTGCCTACTTTCATGAATTCTCTCTGCCATCTTTAAGATATGCCTTTGGAAGGCATAGAGACTTGTATAATCCCCCAAGTCCTGTCAATATCAGTAAGAATGATACAAGTTTGATTCAAAAAAACCCCAAGGGAATTACTAAAATGGCCTCAAAACTGTTTTTCAGAGTCAAAATGGCCCACCTCACCTTTCTGGCACTCAAATGTGCTGCTGCCACAGAAGCAGTCCAGTTCCCACTGCTGCTGACTTCTTGCTGTCTCTCATTTTGTTGTCTGCTATTTCATTTGTGGTACAGGGGGTTGGTCTTTTAATGACCCACACTGCTGATAACACTGAGTTGTGCAGTAACACTACTCTGCTAACCATACTATTATCACACTGCTAACTTAAGGTGGGCTTTGACTGGAAGGTTTACAATATGAACAAGGCACATGGAAGGTGTTCAGCAGCATCACCACAATGTCACCACACAATGTCTGATTCAGCTCTAACAGGAAAACAGAAGTCCATCTACACAAGCAGGGATAGGGAGAGAAAGAAGGAGATACTAAGACAGAGAGGGAGAGAGAAAGAAATACAGACAGAGAAGAGAAATAAAGGGAAGGAAAGAAGGAGAGAGGGAGTGTGAGAGAGAAGAGGGAAAGGATTTCTCTGTACTACTCAGTGAAAGACATATCTCTTGAACTTTGCAGGGCACACAAATGTTTGAAGTTAAAATCTTGAACCACCAGATGTAGGATTTAACCCTCCCTTTTACAGTTCCTTGTCAATGCAAGTTCTACTTTTATGGAAAACCAGAGAAGCAAAGTGTCTTCTGGATTTCAAAAATACAATGGAATAGAAATCTGACCAAAAGAAGAAGCAAAAAAATTCACTGTCCTAAGCTATACGCTGAAGACAATGAACTTTCCCAAAACAAACACCAGAGATACTAAAGATCAGTATTTTAATCTATCTGGACATCTGAATTTGACGTCTGGACAGCAAAGTTCCTATTTATTCTTTCCAATGAATGTAAACTGAGTCACTAGCATAGAACAAAGAATTTAAAACCAAATTATGTTCCATGTGGCAAAAATGGCAAGTGTCAGCTGTGTCACACCCTCCAGATACTACCAGATGATCTGCAGTTCAGATGAAGAAGAAAATGAGAATGACTGAAAGTTTCCTCTTGGCTTTGATCCTGGCATACATCTGAGCAAAAACCATGGTGGTTAAACATCTTGTTCTGAATCTCAAAAAACTTCCCTGACATATACTCCTTACCCATGCTTTTTCACTCCCAGTGAACAGAGACATTACCTTTTTCAAAGAGAAGGTATCAGGTCATGGTTTCTGGCAAATCAATGTGAATCACAGGCCATATGATTCAAACATGCTCTAAGAAACAGAATTTTAGCATCCTGAGACTCCATACTTAAAGCACTGAATGAGGAAACCTGTTGTGCAAGTGTGTTGATTTAAGAGGCCAATCCTTTCACATTTGTTGTCAAAAATAGCAAAGGAGGGAGGGTAAAACATTACCGCTGCAACTTTTAACTTTTACATAGAAAAAGCAGGCACATTGGCCTGGCAGTGTTAGCTTTACTAGAACATCTCCTGGACAACACAACAGATATGCATGCAGGCAGACATAAACACACATGCACACACAATACTGAACTTTGTGTTGGCAGCCAGACTGTGCTAACCCATGTCCCCTGGGCAGAAATCAACTACGAAGGAAGAGGAAAAAGTTAGTGTAATGGTTAACTAGCCAAGGGGGCTATTATTCATCACAAGTAGAGGAACAGTAGTGCAGGCTGCAAGGCTGGTCACCTCTCCCTCTGGAATGCTGCTGGATGCCTGGAATTAAATTCAGCACTGAAAAAAACAGTAAATGTGGTGTCAACATAAGGAAGAAGCTGAATTTTCCCTCCTGGAGTTGCAAGTAAGGGAAACTCCTGTATGGACATAGAGATTTCCTGTGAAGTTTGACGTTGAATGTGACAGATTCCAATACCACCATTTATCAAATATGAATGCATAGGTTTTGTTAAGATGGACAAGGTTATTAGGATCAGGTCTAGGCAATTATTCCCTATACAGCAGCAAGTGATCAATTCTTGTGGCACCTGGCCAAGTAGCAATGTTGCTATCTGCAACCATGGCACCAGGTCTGCAACAGATGGTTAAAGTGCCTCCATTCAGGTGAAAGACTAAACCATGAGTATTCCTACAGACAACCAGGGAACAATCAAAGTCATCATGGCTGATCCCCCTCCTGTGGTGCTTCTTACTGGTCTCCTGCAAGCTCCAAAAATTCTCTCAAAATACTTTCAAATCTTTCAAACTCTCTTACAACAGTGCATTAAAAGTGAACATACCACAACACCCACTGTAATTCTTCCAGTGCTACCTCAGCAGGCATTTTGCACAGGCAATACACTACTGCCTGGACTTCATCTTGAAAAGACAAATTCCATCTTTTTCTTTTCCTAGCTACCAATGATTTAACTTCATCAGCCATGGCAGAAACGACAATCAAAAAATCAGTTTTATTTTCTATTTTCCAACAAAAGCATTTGCTTCTTATTTAAGAAGACCTTGAAATAAATTATTTAGCAAAAACAAACAAAAAAAAGCAAATTCTTTCTTTCAACAGATTCACTTTCCCTCTGAAAGGGTTTGCTCTGTGTGTGGATTATTCATTTACTTTAATTATTTTGAAGTGCCTCTATTTGAGTGGGTAGGAGTTAAGTATCCACAAAACCAAAGTAGGTTCTAGAATTAGCTGTTATAAACAAAATGTTCTGCAGTGGCCTAAATCTGCACAAGCAGTAAGCCTTGAGTATTTTGGCTTTTTCACAAAGAGTACTTTACAGGACCCTGAAAAATAAGGGACCCAGACCATGAGAATGTATTAAGGGACTTACATTGTAGGGACAAGTCATATCTTTCTAATCAGGAACTTCAGTTGTTACCCTTTGTTAAATGTTTCCAGTGCAGATAGCTTCCCGGTTAATTAGGTATACACATTACAAACAACAACAAAAGAAAACAAGCCAAAAAAGTCCTAGGAAAACTTCAGATGGAAGCATTTGGACATAGTTATGTGCATACATCCACAGAGAGAAGAGGAGGAACAGAATCTGGGGAAAATACAGAGGATTATCACTTTATAGTCAGTGGGCACTGACTTGAACAAGGATTTCAAAAATAAACACATCTAACATTTAAATCCCAAGCTGCATTTTCAGTGACACCCTTTCTCTCATGTACACTCAAAAGGAAAACCCCAGCAGCTAAACATCCACAGTTTTGAAGAATTTCAGTTCTCAGTCTCATGGAAAAGCTAACATCCAAATGTTCCACTGTTTCCACAGGCTTCTACTCCACATTCTGATTTAAGGACACAAATGCAATAAAACTAAAACCAAAGGCAGAGGAAACAGTTGAAAGGAAGAGTTTGTGCTACCCATTCCTTCACAGATACGGAAGATGTGATGCAGGCATCTGGCAAGCCAGAAGATATCTTCTCTGTTACATCTCATTTCATAAATCTCTCCATTTCCAAACTGCATTCCTGTGCTTTGCACACACTTCCATATATATGTTTATAGCTCCTCTGCACTGTTGCCCATAGTTACTCCCAGTATTTACAGGTAAGCCTGCAAACTTGTTCCTCCATGAAGGTAAACAAGAGAGGAAGGAAAACAGTATGAAGGAAAGTAGGAAACAATTCTGCACTTACTCTACTGCAGCTGGTAGCTATATCTTGGGAAGAGGTGCTTTAAAATACAGGTTGTTGTTGAGGCTTGATTTAAAAATCTCTGTCAGTTTTGACATTCAGGTGCAGGCATTGCTGCTGGCTCCAGAATAATTTGCATATCTTATCACTAAATAAAGTGTCTGAGGTGTGCACCAATCTGATGAAATTATAAACAAGAATCCACACAAGTATACATGTCTTCCTGTTTGATTTCTGTCCTGTTCACTCCCCTATAATAAATTATATGATCATCTCATTCTAGCTGGAGGTCTAACTGTGCATGTAAAAAGGAAAATTATAGAAGCCTATTCTTTCCCACACTTTACAGCTGAGAACCTGATAAAAATGTGATTTTTGGGAATAAGCAGAAAGCTTATTTTGTTACCATCTACTGCCTCTTGAATTGCTACAAAATTAGTGGAAAATCCCATGTATTTTTGTATTTTTAAAAATAATTTTCCACCCTAAAATAAATAAATGAAACTACACATCTTTTACTACAAAGACAAATATACATGCCTAACTTTATGTCCCACAATTAATCTCATGTATTTCAACAGGATTACTCATAATGCTGTAAGTGAAATACATATGTAAATCCTTGCAGAATCATGGCCTGAATTGCCAACAGTTATATGGCACAATTAAATACCTAGGTCTAAATGTGTCTACAGAAAGATCAGGAAAAAAACCTTTAGGCATAATAAGTAACAAAATCTACTCCAGGGAGTGACTGCAGGAGAAATAGAATTGAGGGTGTCACCTTCCCTTGGGAAATTCACCTGTCACCAAATCCTTTCATTAATTTATCTTCTTCCTTTACCAGTCACCACCTTCACTTACCACTCTGTTCTCTATCATCAAATATAACTCCACACTTCCTCTGCTTCTGTGTGAGGAAGGAGACGGGAGATGCACCTTACTCATTCCTTTGTGCAGTGCAGTAGGATGAGAGCTCAATCTGGCCCTTACAGTCAGTAGTATAGCAATAAAGAGTCTGTGTGCTAAGTAACAGATCTGGGTGCACAGCTTTGCTCCTTAACCTGTTGCTGAATTGGTCACATGCCAGTGTATCACTGAAAATTGTCCAGTAAATGCTATGGACAATCCTTAAGCTATTGCTGAAGTTTATTACAAGAAGCTGCTGATCAAAATGTATATAAATTGGATACCTAAACTGCCCAGCCCTGTCTCCTGAGGAGTAGCTCACTATCTGCTTTCTTCTGCAAACACGCATGAATGGCATATTAGAAGTTGCTCTCTGTACATGATCAAGTTCTTGTCTAAAATCCATGGCTCACACAAAAACTTCTGCTCGTAAATTAACTCAGTTAGAAATACTAACTAAAATGCCAGGAAAACAAAATCAATCCCTTAAAAGTTCAAATGACTATTTGTCACAAACATTTCACCTCTACTAATGAACTGAAAAAATGAATGATAGAAAATGCAAAACTGTATTATGTTTAGCAGTTAACATTTTAATAAGGAGGAGATTAGCAATTTTTAATACCTCCAGTGCTTTGTTATATACAGTAGCACAATAACTGAATATTTTAATTGCTAATTATTTAGACCTCATTCAGTTCTCACTCAGGCAAAACTCCCATTGAGGGACTCTTGCCTGAGAAAAGAGCTACAGGATTTGTTTTACTGTAATTTGAAAAAACTTTGTATATCATAAAAACTATCAAGTTATAGTGAGACAAAAATCATTAAATCCTTAGCAATATTAAATCCAACTGAAAGTCCCACTGACTCTTAACGCCAATGTTTTCATATTAAGTAAAATAGATCATTGCAGTTTACCAGTTGTAACTTACCTGTATAATTTATGCTCAGATATGCTGGTGGCTCTTAAAGAGGTCTAATAATGTTTTGATTCCTCTTACCGTATCCCTGCTTTTCTCCTGTGGGAAATCTCAGTTCAGATGTGATAAGGAAAAACATTTCCAAACAATTATGATATCAACACCTTCAAAAACACAAACATTAGCATTTGGTTTTACCTTTGGACTTCCAACTGCAAAAGGGTTAAGAGCAGCTCTCAACACTTCTTTCTTATGCTGCTGTAAAGAAAAGAAATGCTTATGTTTAGGGATTTGCACACAAAAACCCTCGAGTTTCCATAACAGTGAAATAGCTGGTGTTCAGTGGGGGAAGTGGGTGGAATGCTGTATATACATAAACATACAGCTATCTGAAGGAAGACAAAACAAAGTCCTACACATTCACATGTAGTGCTCAGGTGACAAACAAATAAACTAAATGTACTAGTATTTCAAATGTCATGGTAGGAAAAAAGTCATGCAGCTGGACACAAAATAATTAGGGAGTGATTTCTCAGACTCCATGCTTCAAAAAAGTAAATCTAATTTTTTCCATTAAGTGTAGTTTCATTCCTCTTAGGGCTAAAAGCAAATAAGTGCCACAACCAAAGTTTTGCCAGTTACGTTTATTACTCAAAAGCCTTTTGGAAAAAGTTACAGGTAAGTTCTCTAACAGGTCAAGAGTCTGAAGAGCTGCTTTTTTTGTTGTTTTTTTAATGAAAAATGTGTATAATATTTTCACATTTTCAACTATAAATGGATTTAATGACTAAAATGTTCAGAAAACCTCTCCATAGGCTGCACTGAAAAAACAAAGAACTAAAATCAGACTTAGTAACAATTACTCAGTGTCAATTCCCAAAATGTTCAGAAGTGGCTGCCACACAGCTGAGGACAGAGTAAGCATTTTGAAGACTGAAAGTAGGAGTTGGGCACTCTCCTTCACCAATTCAGAATATGGTCTGGGAACCTGACTGGCATAATTTCCAATTCCAGTTCTGAGATTCACTTAGATTACAGTGTCCAGTCAGGCCTCTTGCTTCCTTACAGGAGCAAGCTCCCTTTGCTCCCCTCAAGTGCTGACTTCCCCCTGAGAACCTGTGTCCAAAGCTAATGCCAGTTTGAGTATGGCAGGACTAACAAAGACTACTGGCATTCTTTAATAATATATTTAAAATACATTTTAAGATAGAAATACAATTTCAGATAAATAGTTAAAATAATATAAAATTATTATATTATTTATGTATTATAAAATTATTTGTATATTTTGCTAGTGGGGAGGTTTCATAGCTAGTCATAAAGACATTTCAACTACTGGGATTACAGGTAAGAACAATTACTTATCAGAAATGAACTGATCTTTGGAGAACCTTTACTTATTTAGAAAGCAAGCACACAAAGTGATGCTTTCTCAAAGAAAGAAGATGTAACACCAGTACGCTTACAGGCTCAGCATTTCAAAGCCTGACTTTCCACCAGTTCCTGGCTACTACAGGGATGCTTCTGTTTCCTTCTCTGAGACATGCTCACAATGTCTTTTCAGCACTTATTGTTTCCCTCTGGTTTTCTGGGCGCTTTCTACCTCTGATCATTACAATCAAATGATGCCTCAGCAGCATTTGCAGAAGTTTCCCTATGGCAATTCCGCAGCCTGTGTGGGTCTGTCCTGAGCATACTCAGCATTGTGTGTGGGATAGCAGCTTCCACTGTTTCCAGGGTAAAGGTTTATTTTGCTTGATCTAAGACTGTGTAACAAATGCTTCAGCTTTCCTAAAGTCTGCAGCTGCCTGAATAGAGAGACTGGCTGGACAGCAGCTGTTAGCACTTTCCAACACTGCACAAGGATGGTCTGGAATAGTCTGTCAGTTCTGCACAGACAATGCATAAAGCAAAAAACAAGGCCTATATATTGAGAAGTCAGGCTTGGATTTTGACCTTTAAATGCTGCTGAATGTATTGCACGAGGGTACGTTTGATTTAAGTGATACTGTTAGGTACAAAACTGTAGTGTTTGCCTAAGGTCTACCTCATGTACCAGCTGAAGCACTCTGTGCTTGCTGGCACACTACATGCTGCAGTGAGAGATGGCTCTGCTGAGTGAGCCCAGTAAGACAGGGTGGCACCTGGGAGTCTGGAAGAGCTGAAAAGCATGGAAAGAGCATGGGAAAATCTGATCACAAGGTGAAAGAGAACATTTTCTATTTTAAAACCCATTGATCAATCAGACTTCCAGCAGTGTTTAGACTCCTCAAGCTCTGCAAAGGATTAAATCCAAGTCAAAAGTCTCAGTTTCTCTTCTCTGGTCTACTGGCATTTGAAATTTCATACAACTACACATGATATACACAGCTACCCTCTTGTCAGCTGTGATTTTTGCCAGAAAGTGCTGTACAAGAGTCTGTATAACTGTTACAGTTACTTTATTTTCGCAATCATTAATTGATCCTTTCTAAACAGTTGAATGCCTGAGTTTAATTAGTGGCAACATTTCTGCCACAGTTTTTAAAACTATTTTTATATGTAATTTATATTAACCAAGCCTTATACTTGAGATGGCAATCTGCTGAACCAAGACAGCTACTTTCAGGCCATTCATTTTGTTTTCAATTCCAACCTCCATGTTTAAACTCAGTGGTTTGACTTGGATCAACAGCTTATTGGTGATTCAAATTATATCATATCAGGTAATACCCTTGAAACCTGATGCATCTGTATGACATCAATGGAGTGAAAAACTCCGCACATAATGCAGAAAACCACTTTGGTTTTTTCACTTTTACATGTAAGTTAACTCTATGTACTAAACAGAGGTGAATACTTCACAGCATAGGCTCACTATAGGCTTACTGGGCTCAAAGTTGTAATTCTATCTCAATCCTCAGAGAGACTGGAGGTAGGTCATGGTGATTTCCTAGAAAAATGTGCTTTCCAGGATGAATTAAATGAGGTACACTTATGAACTCTGCTTTTTAAATGTCTAACCAGAATGAGAAATACCACAAAACTAAGAAATACAGAAATGGATAACTTAGATATTAAATTAAAAATTACTTTTCCCCTATGCTAATTCCTTGTACAGTAACAAGAGCATCCTGTACTGCTGTTCAAATGCAAACAAGAAGGAACTATACACATTTGTCCATTTCTTTATGTTGATGCTTTATACCCTGCATGGCCTTTTGATATTTGCTACTACTGAAAAGCACATTATTCAGTGAAATATCATCAGATAAAATGAAAGCAAGACAGACATGTTCCATTCAAAAAAGTATAAAGAATGTGTCAATTTTATGGAACTTTTTTTTGGAGGGGGGAATATTGTAGGATAGTAACTCTTCTCTTTTTAAGATCCACATTCAAGAACAAAATTCATAGAATAAGATAAATTATGTTAGCATCACTCCAGTTCAATTCCTTCCAAACACAGTCATCATATATACAAACTAAACTCTGGTAGCAAGTGAATGAAAGGAATCACTGTTTACTAATGCTAGGAATAAAGGAACCAAAAGGATCTCAGACATGATTCACTGGGAGCTCTCATGATTCACTGTAAATCTCTAGGTCTCTTTTGAGATTCAACCTGGCATGAAACTTGGGCAAAGCATATTCTTAGCAAAATGGACAGTGCATAGTAACAACACTCTTAAAAAAGAAAAAAAAAAAAGATTTGTGTGACAATTTAGTCTTTGTGGAAAAGCCTTATCTGGCATACTTAGAGCTTGAAATCCTCTCATTTTCAGGGCAGCATTTCTAGCAGCAGAACAGATTGTCTCACACAGGCTCACCACTACCCCTTGGCCTTGAAGTGAGGGACCAGTTCAATGGTCAGCTTTTGTGGCTGGTTCAACCTTTCACTGGACTTCCAACCACAGGCCAATTCTTACTGACTTTAGTAATGTTTTTTTTTTTTTTGTGATACGGACTTTGGTCCACTGAGAACTAGATTTGAGATCTCTTTAACCAGTTTCAAGAATCAAGCTTGGCTGTCTGGGGGAAGAAAAAAAGCAATAAATTAAGCAACTAGCATTAAATTCCATGACAAAGACAAAGTTTGAAGAATTTCTGTAGACAACTGCCCAACTGACCACTGACCTGGTCTACAGGGATAAGATAGTGACCTGGATAAGAACTGGCTTTTTTGTAGGAAAGGAAGCTTTATACACGTGCAGAAAAAGTTGAAAGAAACAACCATGTTACAGTTCCATTCTTCACATATGAAAAAGTCTCTCAGAAAACAATTTACGTTCCCTGTACACTTCTAAATTCTATTTGAAAAATACTACCTGCCCATATTTATCTCCATAGAAGACTTGGATTAACTGTCTAGGCTCAGGACAAAGTAATCCTTGAAGGCAACAGCCACGGTATGGAGAAAGGGGAGCACCTGTAACACTGTCTGCCAGGTTCATACGCCTTAACTTCATGTACCATAACTTTAGTTAACAGAAATCATCACCTGGAACATGAGAAGCAAATGGCATTTTTAATATCAAAGGTACTAGCAATGAGACTGTGTATTTCTTCAGAAGGAAATACCAGCACAGACAGTGAATTAAAACATGCCATGGTAACAGATGAAGACTTCAACTGTCAACAAAATCAGGCTATTAATTTTCACATAAACAGTCTTTTTAAATCTTTGATTTTTAATATACAGTCCAAAGATCACTCTCACATTTCAGCAGCTTTTGTCTTTTAATGCTGATCACTTCAACTGTGCTTTGTCTCCTCTTTGGAAAAGGTGAGTGAAAATATCAAATGATATCTTATTCTGCCAAGACCAAAGGAACAGTTCAAACACTCAAAAATATTAAGCAGTAGCTTTACTAAAGGTAGGAAGGGAATGTGATTAGCAGTCGGGCAGAGGGCAGGGGAGGCAGGGACAGCCAAACCCAAATCCAAACCTCTTCTCATTCTCTGTTTCCATCTATGCTCAGATCTAGGCTATGTAAACCAAGAATTACTGGATGGAAAGCACAGAATTATTTTGCTTCTCGTCACATTTTCTTCTCAAGTGATATACAGAGGTCCAAGAGGAGCTTGGGAAACTATGAAATGGCCTGTTCATTACCACTGAAAGCAGAGGTGTCCAGACTGATCCACTTGGACAAAACTATGGCCTGCCACAGGATGCAATCTCTCAATGGATGGTTCTGAATGTGTCTGGGGAGCAGTTCATGCTGCTGTGGCCTCTCTATACCCCCTCAAAAGACAAGGATTTCAGACTTTACATCTGTCAGCTTACAACATCTGTCCAGACTGTAACTCAGTGGGACAACAAGAAAACAGAAACACAATGTGTCTGTTACCTGATCTTTTCCTTCAAATTTCTGTTTTATTTCTGAAACAGAACAAGGCTGAAACATCCCTTTGACTGAGATGAACCAAGTGTCACCTATAACAAAGAGAGACTTCTCTGTCTCTGGTCACTGGCAACACAAAGCAGGAATCAAAGGTGCTGCTTTTGTCTGAAAAATCATTATCACCTTTAAATTTTAATTCACTTAAAGCACTAGAGATAAGTCTGGAGGAATGCAGAGGGGAAGTGAGAGATGACAATTCTCCATTCTCTCCAGAGACTATGTGTCCCTGCAGATTTTGTTTCCTGTGCAATACTTAACTCCTTGGTGCCTTTTCTCTCATGATCTCTTCCTTGGCATAAACTTCTTCAAATTTAAAAATCAGAGCATGAGCCAAGTAAATAAAAATAAATAAATAAAGTTCAATGCCTATAAAAAGTACACAGACTATCCTACTTAATTATTAACAAGTAAACATAACAAATTCTGAATTATTTACCTAATCTTTTTCAGCTACAAACCTCAGACTTTTAGAGCATGAAATACATGCTTTATTTTAGGACACAAACCAGGTATTTTATAAGGCTGTGGACTTTTTTTTTTTGGAGGTGGGGTTGTTTTGAAGAATACACATTTCTTATTAACCCCAAAATACCTCCCTCTCACCAAACCATGCTGGAATTTTAAATACAGAAATGAGAGTTTTAGTATAAAGACCCTGTATTCACGTTTGCTAGTGAATAGGATGGCTGTTTCTGAATTGCAGCTAAGCAAAAATAAGATTCCTGTGAGGCATATGCACCTTCCCCTGCCTCTGTATATCTGCTAGGAAGACACTTGATTCAGAGGGAGAACCCAGTCAAAGTTCCAGACAGAAATTCTACAACAAAGGATAAAATAGCCCCAGGTACAACCACATTTTCTTTGCTGAATAAGGCTGAACCCTGCTGAAGCAAACCTACTCTGTGCTGCACACAAAACAAGGTCATGGCCACTGGTCCCTGAGGTTTCAGTGAGATGCTGTTCTAGACCTGACCTCCAGCTGGGTCCATTGCTACGTTCTCCCTCCTCCTGACACATCGTTCTGACTAAAGCAGTGCCGATGTGACACAGCCTTCCCAAGTGATGTGCTGAAAATGAGGGAAGTTCAAAGGTCCTTGCTGGATAAAACAAGTGACATTTCTTTACCTGCTGAAGTTGGCACATACCCTTTGAAGTCCCCAGCACTCAGTAGTGTAAAACAATGCCATCTCCTCCTCAGTAACCTCAGGCCATCATACAGTCACAACTTTCTTCTGAATGGTAATATCATCATCATCACCATGGAAGAAACGTGGCTGTGAATCTCAGACAAATTTTTTTAACTACCATTTCATAGAAATGATTGTGTAATACTGCTTTTGAAGCCCTGGATTAATGAAGACATATCACAGAATCACCGAATATGCTGAGTTGGAAGGGACCCACAAGGATCACCAAAGCTGAACACCTGGACCTGCACAGAACAACCCCAGGAGTCACACCATGTGCCTGAAAACTGTGTCAAAATGCTTCCTGAACTCTGTCAGGCTTGGTGCTGTGACCACTTCCCTGGGGAGCCTGTTTCAGTGCCAATTCACATATTAATATTTCCTCATCATTGATATCAGTCAATACTAATTGATACTAATCAATACTAATATTCCCTCATCACTGTACACACGTGTACAGTGTGACATCTAATAGCACATTTATTAATCTACTCTTAATAGCTGTAATGGTCAAACATAACTTGTTTTGGTTTTTCTTTTCCCAGGTCTTAGAGCTTAACAATTTTGTCAACATTTATGTACTATATATTTTTTTTTGCCTTCCAAAGCTTTCCAAAGGTGCAATTCAGGAGATGAGACAGTTAATCACAGAGTTGGCTTAGACTCTAATTTAGGTGGCCTACTTATGTTAGCAACATTTTATTAGCACATTATGCTGTATATTTAATATTTAGTACACTGTGTGAAAATGGTTTACTGTGTACTGCTCACATAAATGACTTACAAATTCTGTTTGACACACAGAGAAGAGTGTATAAGTAATACATGTATTTCTGAGTATACCTAATGCTACAGAAAATAGGATAAGCAGAAGACGAGCAGAAAACTCTAAAATGTATCTTTGATAGACTTAAAGGCTAGCTTACAAATACTTCAGTAGACAAAAGATGCAGCATTAGGGATATATGCACAATGCCCATCCCTTCTTTAACTTCTGATTTCAAATCTTCCTCTGGAAGTGTCAGCTGAAGGAAAAGGACTTTCATTCAAAATTGCTGAAGTCTCACAATGGAAACAATTGCAACAAAACATACAGCAAATCCTCCCAAAACCTTTTGTATTTTACTAGACCCAAAAGACTAAGCAGGATCTTTCTTTGAGTTTAGGAGTGCTTTCAGGACATATTTCAAGAAGCAGATAAGTTAGCTATGTCCTCATGAATTATGCAGCCTTTCCAGTGTGTACTTACACAATGCTAGCTGGAAGCCCCTGGGAAGGATGCCCAGTGCATATGAGCAGCAGGTGGTACCAAAGGAGAATCATTCAGCCAAAGCAGATCCAAGTTTTCCTTGAAGAGCTGGAGAGCAGCTCTGAACACAGATCCCAGCTATCTGGCTATAGCTACAGCCATTTTGGTTATGCTGGTGTTCAGAAATTACCACTGGAAAGGAGATTTTCACTTCAGTCCTTAGTTATGAGGAAAAGTATAGTGGTTTTCATGATCCTATTTACAAAGTGAATCAAAGATACACCAGTAGGGATTTGTAATGGCCAGATAAGGGAAAAATACAGAATCCTTTGACCTGACATGAGTCAGTCCTATGTGAAAACACCCATAAGCAGTCCTGCTACAATTCTTACACCTGCTTTTGATCTCTAACCAGTGAAGAACTCACATTTATCAGAAATTTGTTTTTCTGGTGTCAGTGGACAGGTGAATGTAACAGTGTGAAGGAAGGATGATAACCTCCCAAGACAACTGGTCTCCAGTTGGCTCTGAAACTCCCAATACCCCAGTTAAGAAAGAAAAGGTCATCAAAAGGCAAGAAAACTTGTTTGTAATCAGTTTTAGCTTTTTCAATTTCTTCTGCTGTGTAATTTGTCAATATATCTATCAATCCTTTCACAATGAGGTAGCTAAGACAGATGCTAAGACTTCAGTAAATACCAAATTTCTTTTCTGCAAAAACAGATGATCACAGCAAAAGCTTTTTTTTTTTTTCTGCTGGTGAAGCATTTTCAGTATTATTACAAAGGACTCTTACTGTTTATTACAATCCTTGACAAAATATCAGTTCCAAAGCCTTTCTCACTATCAGTTGATGTTTGTCAAGTGACATTCAAAACATTTTTATTTTTAAAAACAAAAACAAAACAAAATTGAGCCTATTTCACATTCTTTTTATTCTTGTACTTTACTGAATTTTTCAATATTATTCCAATACATGTATAACACTTACATGGCATACCTAAAGTGCCTCACAACAGAAGAATTTAGTTCACATTTCCTCTAGGAAAAACCCCACAAAACAAAACAATCTACAAAACCTCTTAGAAAATGTATCTTTCCCTAGTTATATTCAGTGGGGAACATTAAAAATTCAATATTTGCCACTTTGCAATGACTCCTGGACACAAAACAGTTCCTTCATGCTGCAATAGGTTCCTCTAGTCTAAACATAAAGGAAATTAGAACAAAAAAGTACACACTTGAAACAGTACTAAATGTGACACCCACAAAACATCTTTGATCCTGACATCACTCTTCCCCTTATTTTTTCCAATAATTCCTATCATTCATTACAGATATTTATTTTTTATAAAGATTAATGTATAAAAACCAGTACATAGAAACCATGTAACAAGAATGGGTCTAATTAAAAATTAATAATATTACAAAAATAACTACTATATTAATCAATATGAAGACTGAGATATTCAGATCAGTAGAACATTTTTAGTTCTAACATTCATTCTGCTTTAAGGACATGAGAACAATTGATTTAGTGAAAGCCTTAGCTGAGATAACATCAATATATAGTATTTGGATTAAAACCGTGTTGGGAGCTATATTGCAAGCTAGCAGATATCTCCATTACAAGAATGCATCATATCTTACAGGACAAGTATATAAAGTTTGTACAGATTAAGATCTGACCAAACAACCCAAAAGGGTCTCTACATTTTTAGCTGAAAATTCACCAGCAAAACTGATCCAGTTCTGGATCAAATTTACCTATGCTGTAATCTTACCAAAATCAGTGAGGTTCAAGGATGAATTTAACTCACTGCTTATTACAGAGCAGAGGTTTTAAATCAATAAAGCTTTAGTACAAATACTTTCCATAATAAAATCTATTTCTTGAAGCGATACCCCTAAAAACATATGGTCCATTTATTATTTTAATAGCACCTACATATATAACTTCTATCCATATTTTTCTCAAATTTGCACTGTTCTTCCATTTAATACAGGTCAATGGATTACACAGAGTTTTGTCCCGTTATGTTAAAGGAGACTAAACAAAGTTTCTGAAACATGTCATATAATACAAAACTATTTTTTCAGGTAATAAATTATTTATATTTTAGTAGAGTTTGAGATCACAGTGAGATTGATGCATTAGGCCCTTTAGTGACACAGACTGGAAGACAGTTGTCACTAGAAAAAAACTTTCCAGAGAAGCCAGCCAAAGGGTGAAACAGCAGGAACTACTTTTTCAGATGAACTGAGACACACAGACTGTAGTTATTCAGGAAATCTGTGATGGAGTACAGCGTTGAACTTTTATCTCAGGTTACACTCCACTGCTTTAACAACAAAGCCTTCCTTCCTCTCTATTAATGATATAAAGCAAAAAATCCCAGTATTACATCTACCCATTAACTTAGCAATTCCAAACGTCATGCTACTGCACATTTGCATAACTCCAGCATCAAGAACCTCAAAGCACTTTAAAGCAAACCAAATAGAACTAAGTTATCCTCACCCTGCAAGTAGTGAAATAAAAAACACAGAGGCATTAAGGGTAAAGTCATCTCACCCAGCTTTGGCCATCTAAAAGACACTGCTGCCTAGGCTGCTCCTTTCACTACTGGAACAAGGTGAGCATCTTGAGAGGGCAATTCCTTCTCTTCTCAGATACCTGGCTAAGTCAATCACCAAAGCAGTGTCATCCTTTCTTCTGCCTATTCCTTCCACCTAGGCTAGATGCTGAGACTAAATGCCCCATGTTTAGATGAGTGAGCTATATATCCCTATTCTATCACAAAGTACTCCTGTTCCTTATTCTCTTCCCCCTTTCCTGTGAGGCAAAAAAAGCAGTGATGGGCCAAGGTCTGTTTGTGCTGACCAGTGAGCACAGAGACATGGGAAGTTAGGTACACACTGCTAGACCTGTGAGTGTACTGAAAAGTGACACAAACACAACTCACTGCTTCTTAGCGTCTGGCTTTTCCAACAATACCAGACCTACTGGCAGGCCAAACAAATTGACATAAATCACCAGGTCTAGCTGAGATCTGTGCTGCTTTTAGCCCAGAGTGAAAACCCAGAAGGAATATTCCCGATGCTGTCACAATATAAATAATACTAATAAATAAAACTCAAATCAAAATGAGATTTTTTCCCAAGAAATGTGATGAAAGTCTGCTATCAGACTTTGATCACAAGTCCTACTATTTAGAAAAGGAAATACCTCTGAATCTCAGTGAAAATGAGTTTTTTTGTGGCTGAAATAACTTCTTAAAACCAGACGTGATTATATAGTTTTCTCAGTCAACTCAAAGACCAGATTTAGGGATCCAAAAATGTTTGACTTTTCTATTGCAGATCTGCACGCATCAGAAAAATCTGGCACTACACTACATGATAGGACCTCTGAAGTAACTGTGAAGTGGCATTTCAAATAGCTCTCCCAAAATGAAAACTGGTTAACACAAAATTAAAGCGATGCCTCCTCCAACATTAAAACAGACAGCTGGAACGAAAAATACGTTGTCTTGCCTCTCCCATAAAAGAATGACTTTGACTAACAGCTTCCATTCTATGCATAGAAAGTTAAGTAATGTATTTCAGTGTTTTTTGTCAAATAAAGCCTGCGAAGGAGTTCTCCAAAGAAATCACAGGATACCAATGGAGTCGCATGAAAAAATACCAGCACTTTCACTCAATCACATTCCAAGTTCTAAAGGGAATGAGAATCAGACCTTGCAAATTCAAGCTTCTTCTCTTTGTTCAGCTACTGGCAAAAAGCACCCATTAGGGACATGGAAAAGCACTGAAGTCTTGCTTTCAAACAAAGCCCTGAATCCTCCACGCTCATCCCAAGCAGAGCAGCTCCCAGTGAGCCGGTGCTAGGAACACCAGGATCACGCTCCTGCCGCTCTGCCTCCGCAGGTCGCTCTGTTTCAAGTGAAAGCAGTGGCTGACAGCAAAGGTTATCTCTTATCAGCAGAGAAGAATCGGCACTTAATGCAGCAGCTAAAGATCAGCTCTCACTGTCTCACGGCTGAGGGGAGAGAAGGGAGAGGGATGCTAAGGAGCTGGGCAGATGCTGCCACTGGGAAGCACAACAGCAGCCGATCAGCTCATTTATCAAAGAGCAGAAGGATCTTCCAGGGCAATAGTAGTGGAATGGCCTTTCCTAGGAATACATTTGCATCACAGACCTTATCACCTTCCTCCATACATGCAAAGTTTATTTATTTGGCCTGCTCATGTCAAAGGGAGCTGTGCTCAACAACAACAACAACAACAACAACAACAACAACAACAAACTATTGAAAAACCCCAGTGCCTTTGACTCCTTCTCCAGGTAACAGGAGGAGAAAACAAATGGAAAAGCTCTCAGTGATGGTATGATGAATAGATCCATATGTTAATAATGCTAACACTAATAATTCCTCCTGAAGGTACTAAGCTGTCAATAACAGTTTTGGACAATTTTTTTAAGGGCATGAAGGTAATCTTAATACTTTGCAGAGTAATATCTTCATATCCATCTGCTATCATTAACTTTCCAAACCAGAGGAACCAACATTATGCACAGGAATTAGACTGATTGTTAATGTTCATTTTTATGGGGAGGAATGAGAATACCTTAACTCTGAACTTTCCACTTTTGTTAATGATTAAAAAGTTACTTTAATATTAACTTCTAAAAATTAATAATTTATATGACACACCTAGAATTTACCTACACATACTAGACAAATCTGTTTGCTGTTTTGGGGGCAGGTGGATGGAGTGGATGAAGTATTCAGAAAAAACAAAACAGTTTCCAATAGAAGAATATAGAGGATCCTCTATTTCTCTGAGAATAACATCTATTATTTAGTGTGGAGCAAATATGTTCAGAGGCTAAACGGTCTCTTTCAAATGACAGAGATTTTTTTTTCCTTTTTTTGTTTAGTACAACATGCCTCTGATATACCAAAATAGCTTTTATTTAAAAGGCAGTCTTTATTAGGTAATTTTTAAAATGGGAATTACAACATGTACCACCAAAAATTGCTTGGCTGTTTACTTACTGATTCTTTACAGCGGCCAACTATTTTGCCAATGGGCAAGAGGAAATCTGTTACAAAAAATAAATGGGACTTATACTTTAAATCCCATTCACAGCAGAGAGTTATTTTGGTTTTAGGTCTGGTCACCTTAAAAAAAAAAAGGGACAATAAGTTGAAGACTGTATCATGTTTCAAAAATAATAAGTGGCACCCCAAACACTTTCCATCACAAATCTCACTGGCAGGATTTCTACTTTACAAGAGCTATCAGAAAAACAAGTCGGGGTCAGATAAAGAACAGAAGAAAATAAAAGGCTTCCTAACTTCCAATCTTGTGCTTAGATGATTAAGGTTCTGTTTCTAACTCAGAGACATTACATCATCTCATTTTTTAAAGAAAAAAAAATCCTGCCTTTTTAACATCTCTCTTGTATATCCAACCTTTGCATCCATATATATGTAATCCACTATAATGACTAAAATAATCTGTCAAATAGATATCATGGCCATTCAAATGCGAGGGTGAGTGTGAAATTTCCGTCCTTACAATAGTAAATTTACCTGTGTGAGCCCCTTAAAACACTGAGTGTTTCTGTTCAGCAGAGTTCCTCCAAGGCACACACTGGAACAACCCTCCCTGTGACACCACAGGCAGCTCTTTCCAGTTATGTAGAGTCCCACCAACCAGAAAAAGTCGAGTTAACAGCAGGATGCTGTAGAGAAAAAGCTAAACTTATGAACATGTTCAGATTGCCATTGCCCAAAAATCTGAGTAATGTTCCAGATATGTTATGTTAATCTGTTACACAAGATTGTCTGTAATGTGAATATTTTTTAAAGAGTACTTGAGGGTGGTGTTGGGGGTTGGACGAAGGCATGTGGCCAAAGTTATTACGGAATTGAAGAGGATTATTTTAATTATTGTTGGACTATTAACCCTCTCCTTGGTCCTATTTAACCAGTTTCATTGTGTTTACGACTCATATGATCTATAGCCATTGTACTTGAAATTACTGTTGATCACTGAGCATTTTGGAATAAAAATAGATATGATTAGATGTGTAAAACTCATTTGAATGCAGTTTTATGCATAGAACGGATTTCTATCCACTAAAAAATAGCCCTTAATAATAAGATATCAAGGAAAACACAGTGAGAAATTATATTTTCTGAATGTGATCTGTGCATTCCAGATACACCTCATAATGAATGTGACCAAATACTGAACATGAACAGAAGAACAAACCCTTTGTGTTGATGCAAAATTTGAGTGGCAGGAAAAAAACATTACAGAAGATAAGGGTTTTCATTCACAATGCAATGTAAATTAAAAAACCATGGATACAAAAGAGTAGAAACAAGAAAGGTAATATAACAAACTTACATTTCACCCTTCATCTTTACAAGGATCAAAAGAGGGGCATACATCTTCATTCTAGTTGAATGGCCACTATAATAATAAATTACAGCAGCTCATACAAGAAACAAAATATGAAGGACTCAGTTACGTTTTAAATTGAAGGAATGCAAACCACAACAAAAAAAAGAGACAAAACAAACTGTAAAGTCTATGGGGTTTCGGGTTTTTTTTTAATGAGGGGCAAAAGACACATGTAAGTAAGGTGTATCTCTATTTATGTGATCACTTTGCCTTCAGCTTCACTGGGTACAACAGGAAGCTCAGAGACTTCCCTTACCAAGCCTATTTTCACTCTAAATAGGTCTTGACAGTGTTGTAGCTGCAAAGCCAAAAAAAAAAAAAATGAGGCCAAATTTTATGTGGTCATGCTAGCGTGGTGGAAAAGCTTTTGTGAGGATTTGATGCTGTAACTGCATTTGTACATCTGGCCCCCCACAGACCTTCAAAGACTTAGACATCTATAGATACTTACACGGATTATTAAATGGCCTGTTAGTAAAAGAGGTGGATTCAGGACACTGACACATTTGAAATTGGTATCTGCAACTGGACTCTGACATTTCATTTGGATACTTAAAGCATTAATGTTATTGTATGCTGAGGACCTATATTAACAAGTTTGACGTAACAGATGGAAGCCTTTTCAAAAAAATGTAAACAGCTGATCTGAGAGCCAGCACTTTCTATAGACAGAACTTACAGTGAAATATAGCACTCTACTGTTTATTCCAAACACATCACGGCATTGTAAGTAGACCACTTTATACAGTGGAAAAAATACAGCTAAATGTAAAAGGAACAGACATCAAGAATACAACATTCTCTTGCAAATTGTCTGCTCCTGACCTATCACAACAAAAAACAAAACAAAACAAAACAAAAACAAAACAAAACAAAACAAAAAAATCAAGAAAATTGTTGCTCTCTATAAGCCAGAGCAGACAATTTGAAGCAAACCTCACTGAGTCTTCTTGCAGGGCTACTCATTGTGCATTCTCAACATCATCACATTTATGAATTTTGCTAATTTAAATATGATGCTCATTTTAACATTGTCTACTACACTAGACCTTACTGACTGTAATGTGAATAGCTTTCTAAACATATACTTGCAACCTGATCCTCAATAAAAATAAACAAACTACTTCATAAATAAGAGAAGCACAAGAAAGCAGTGGGTTTTTTAAGGAAATGGGGTTTAAACTATTTCTCTTGGATTACCCTCTTTGATTTTTAAGTTGCATTACTGTTCTTGTGCATCTATTTTAAGGGCATATTAATAATACAAATGACTACAAATACAGGACCATCTAGTTTCTGCATTTTTCACATTGTATATTTGCTTTTGCACAATGGAAATTAATAACAATGGCCACATCTGAAGCTGTTGCTTCTTGCATGATTTCTGTGATGAGCTAATAAAAGACACTGAAAGTTTGGTGCTGTGGAATGGTAACTCCAGTTACTGTAATGTTTATCACAGGAGATTACCTATTGGACAACCCTGCCCAGAATCCTTAGCCAGAAATTGGACAGATTTCTGTTTGTGGAGAGAAACAGCCAGCCTAGTGCATCATTAGCAGCAGTGCTTGAAAACTGTCCTCTGTTACAAAGGATGAAAGATGGAAAACTGCAGCTCCTACAGGAACGACATACGCAACAGATTCCCAGATCTGTATCTGAACATGGGTTGGGATTTTTTCTCCTTGTAAATTAAGGAAATCAAACTGTTTAAGGCAGCGCTCCTAAGTAACAGACAGTATTATCTTAGTAACTCGGTTAAATAAGTAAACAGTAAGAAAAAAAGATCCCTGTTCACAACAGGCAGTGAAAGCAGCGCAGAGCTGCAGGATGGGAACTGCTTAGAAGTAGCACTAAAGCTCTGTGGTCAGAGTCCAACTTCCATACCCTTTTATTCAGATGCTCTTCTCCTTCTGTGAGTCCACAACATGCTTTTCTACTACAGCTAGTATGCATCAGAGAAGAAATATCCACATTTATTAGGCTCATGACAGTGTAAACACCATTAGAAGTGGTTCTGGTATGACAACCCTCATTTTGCACTTCTCCATTTCTAACTTCCTTCGTCAGTGCTCACTCTCATCCACTTAGCACTTCCATTTAGTCTCTCAAGGCCAGATTTTCAGTACTTTCTGTTCATCTCCAGCTCTCTTTGCAGCTTTGTATGACAAGCAAACTGACTCCCCTGCTGTCATTTGGGATACTTTAACTGGGCAAAGTCCACATTCAGTTACTTGAAATATTTCTTGAATATCTATTCACTTTGTGGTTTAGTGATTCCAGACTTTCGTTTACATTCTTTAAAATTTGATTTCTGCCCCAAGTCCAGTATTTTTACAATGTAACCTTTATATAAAACAAATGTTCCAGTACATGCAGAAGATTAAAGGAATGAAGGGGGTACTCAGCTGGCCTTTAATTTTACATGTGTTTAATGTTATCTTGGAGAAATGTACCTATTTTCATTTTGAATCTAATCTACAAGCTATGCTGGATGATTGTGCAAAGAGTCAGCATGCGAGCTGCTTAAAGAAATAAAATGGAGCCAGGAACAAGCACAGGATGTTCAGTGACAAAATGCATTCGATAATGTTTGCTTACTCTCTTGGTACATTTGACTTTATTTCTCATTTCCAGAGGATTGGAATCCAGAGGCAATCAGGCTGGTGGGTTTTGTCTGGCCTCTTACACACAGAAAGCAGCTAGACATTTCCGATCTGGGTTCAGCTACCCAACTCTTCTTCTAGTCTTGGGATTGGAGATGAAAGCAGGCTGTTTCAATTAGCCTGGCTATAGAGATGATCTGGAGCTGTGAATTAATTGATTTGAAGACCAAGAGGGACAGCTCCTGCATAACAGAGGCCATGGAATTTCACTCTGTAATTACAGTTAAGTTCAGCACCAAATCCAAAAGAAATCAAAGGTGACCATATAAGGCCCATCTCTAATCAAAAGTGGCTCTTTTCCGTAACCACTAAGTGCAAAATACTCCATGTTTCTTTCTATTTCACAAAGCCTTTTGGGTCTAAAACGAACCTGTGTGAAAAATCTTTACTCCTGCATGGACAGGAACAAATTTTCCACTGCAGCATGAAAGGACTAGAACAATGAAAGTATTGGGAAGGGAAGTGGTGGTGGGGGAAGGAAAGCTCTGGCTTTTTGCAGTACTCGCAGAACATTTAGATAGGTGGAGTCCTGTTGGGTCTAACCAACTGCTCAGATCCCCTGTAACATTTTACTGGCCCCCAGCTTTACATGGTACATCTCAGAAATGGTGAAAAAGCTCATATACACATATATTTTAAAAGACACAAAACTCTAGAGCACGTATCCAAAGCAGATCGATTGCCTTTGCAATATTCTCAAAACAAAATGTTCCACCAGCAGATCTGATAAGAAGAGCCAAAAAATGGAAAACACTTGCTACCAATTTATTGCAGTCACCCATAAACTATTACTAGAACATTATGTATTGGGGTTCAAGCCAGAAAGCTATTAAAGCGGACTGCACTAGAGTCTTTCCACTGTGCTACTGAAGCATTAATAAGTCTTTAGAGAATTGTGTTTATGTTGAAAGAATAATCTTATAATCAAATTTTCACACACACAAAAAATGCAGCTCTTTCTAGAATTACTGTGTGCCTTTGCTCTCTCCCGCACATTGGCTGGTGTCTCCACAAATACCATCATTTTCTATGTTTCTGTCTGGCCCAAACCCTGACGTACATACTTTGTGTTCCAAGCTGGACAAATTTCAAGATAAATGGTGCTAATTGACAGTGTTAATGGGCGCAGGATGTACCACATCCTTTCCTCTGTTGTCTCTGTCTAAGTGTCTTTCCCACTGCTTACAGTCATTCTTTGTACAAGATGAAAAAGAGTTAAAAGATAACACTTTAACTTACACCGAAATAATAAACATCCAGTGGTATTCTGTGGGGCTGTGTTTCCATCCTGTTACAGAAAAACCTTTAATAAATAAGAAATCTTCTTTCCCATTTCAGAGACAACACCAATACACAGCAAAATGATTATTAACCCAATGATGTACTGTTTTTTACCTCAAAAATTGATGTTTTCCTTTGAAAACATTTGAAAAAATTTCTTTTCAGCCACCTTCCTCTGACAGCACACAGGTGCAAAACATATAACAGAGCAGGCCAGGAGGAATTAAGGCAGCTCCTATATCCCTAAAAGCGCCTTAAAACAGTACAACTTGAATTTAAATGTACTAGGCCATCACTCCAGATAAGACTTAAGATTCTACTTGAATTATGTAAGAAACAGACCTAAAAGTCCCAGATGGAAAATCAACTACCCTGCATGAATTTATTCATATTATCCTAAGCAACTAGTTTAGTTAAGAGCTGAAAACTGCGGCACTTTTTGTTATCATCATCACCACAACCACCAGATAACCACTTCACCTAATGTTCCCACTTGGAGTCCTAGAGAGTGCAGGCCAGGGGAACAGTACTATGTTGTGACAGGTTTATGACAACGTAACACCTTTCCTGATTTGCTTCTTCAACTCCTGGAATATCCTTTAGGCTTGAGAGATGACTGGGAAACCACTCCTAGCTGCCAGCTGGCCTCTAGGCTGTCCTCACTGGGAATGAAAAGTTAAATTTCCTTGTAAACAGGGAGAATACTTGGCAATAGAATACCACTGTAATGGATGTAAATACTAATTTTGCTAATTTCTGACCTTGTGGAATAAATGTCCTTAAAGTGGATCAGACAGAACTGATATACTTGGCAGCAGGTATATTTGAAAAAATATTAAGAGCTCGCAGGTCTCTCTGATGCCAATGGAAACTGTAGAAAGTTAGTATCATTCTTTGATTTGGTCCTTTAGTATCAACAGAAAAAACATGAATTGCGGGTCAAATGTATCCCTTAAGTAACTTCACTTGATCCCACGTGTTTTTTATCTCTTGATTAATGACTGTGGGATATATTGCTTTCTCAGGCAGCACATTTATGTGTGGAGCTTTTCTCCTTGATGCTGTAATTAGTTACATTTCAATCAAACTTACAACAAAAATAATAAGAAATCATTTCTACCTGCACTAATGCACAGGACGCCAGAGAGTGATTTTGCAGTAGATAAAGAGACCACCTCTACAACTAAATCTCTCTCTGGAGTTTGCCTCTTTGCAGCAGGACTTGGGCTCTGCTGCCATCATGCAGCTCAAGAGGTCCTTTTTGATTCTTCCAAGAATAGAGAGACATGTGCCAGCACAACAACGTGTCAGAGACCTATTTTACATGAAACCCTTAGCACAAGGTTTAAAAACCCTCACTATGCCAGAAGGGGGATGAAAATACTTAATCACAAAAATCAACGCCCCAGAAAGGCTTGGGAAGTGCTCAGGTCTCCAGAGGAAGTTTCTTTTTAGGACCTCTGCAGCAACTGAGTTATTGCACCTCCTGCTCCAGCCCCATTAGTCCATAGCTTGCAAAAAGTTGTCCACTGCTTCACTGAAAGGTTTACATTAAGACAGAAGTCTTGTGCCCAGGAGAAATGTCCTAGATGTTTTCTATGCTTAAAAGGCAAGATGTGCTTAATATGATTTTTCTGTAAAGAGCAACTGAAGTATGGTATTAATAAAAAATAAACTATGTTAACTTATGTTAAATCTTTCTCTCTTCTCCAAAAATACACAGCTGAAAAAACCCTACCCCAGCAGTACTAATGCACAAGCAAGTCCTCTCCATCTGCCAAATATGTAGGTCATTTCAACGAGTGACAGAGACAAAGAGGCCTGATTTTAATTCATGAAATATTCCTGCTAATAGCAAAGTTATTGAGACATCTGTTAAAAGCCTGACCTGTTATAATGGGGGGATATCTAAAATGACTGAAATTTCTATTTAAATTAATGCTACAGTATTTTATTGGGCATTTTAAAGAGGTATTGCTATTAACAAAAACATTATATAAATTAGAAACAGGCCTACAATAATCCTCCAGATAAAATCTGGTCCTGCCTTCTAATACTACAGCATGAGCTTTTATTTGTGTGTGCACTATGTGTATATATTACAATACAGCAAATATGTAAAAAAATATTAAATTCTTAAGAGCCATGGCAGCCCACTTTAAAGTTTGGCAGGGAACAGTTGGCAGACATTAGGAAAAAAAAGAAAAAAGGGGAAAAAAGTAAATATATTTCACGGTCTGTATATAATTGAACATTCTTCAAATTCCTGTAATGGAAATGTCAACACCATGGAAATCCTTGAAATGTGGACACAGACTGACAAATGTGACCGGAGCCAAACACCTCCACCCAGAATGAATAGCAGACCTTCAGACAAAGAAAGTCTACCTAATAATAAACTACCCACTCAATAGCACTAACTGAAATAAGTTTTTGCCTTTAGGATAGTGGTGAGGTGAGCACAGGTGGAAGATAGGTGAGGAAAGCTGTCGGAGGACTGCCCTACGGATGGATGTAAGGCACATACAGGATCTCCCTCTGTCAGCACCCAAGGAAAGGGAGCTGAGCACCAGGAAGGACCCCCTGACACTGTGTGCAGGGCTGGGCCCGAGGTCATAGTGAAGATAACAGCTCTTCTGTTCTTGGACTCAACAAAAGAGGACCAATGATGGGCTTTCTTCTCTTTATGTTAAGTGATGTGTGAGAGGATGCACCAGACACAGGGTGAGTACCTCATTCTTGGAGGCTCAACCAACAGCTCTTTGCTGAATGCTCTTCTTCCTGCTGGCTCACTCCCAAAAGCCAGTGTTAGAAAGGAGAGGCCAGATTTTCCGAGGCCACGGAGATACAAGCTAGAATGAGGGGCACAGCTCTTTGCCACAGTTCCTAAGAAAACACTCAGGAGAGCATCTCAGTCTGAAACTGAAGTGAACATGTGCCAGCCTTTCTTCTCTTTCTCACCCACATCCTGGTATCCTCACAAGATGCTCCATGCCCACACAGGTGGATGTTGTAGGGCTTTCTACAGTTCTGCTATGGATGCCTGCTGGACTGATGAAATACTGAAGTGTAGAGTAAAAAGTATGTAAATAACCGGATATAACCTAGGAACACATCCTCAAAAAGCTGCTAAAAGACTTTGAATCAGGTTACAGGATAAAATATAACTCTGAAGGTTTACCAGTAGACCATTCATATGTGTTTTAGACACAATTTAATTTAAGGTTTCCTTTCTCTGAATCTAAAAAATGCTAGTAGCAGATAAATATGTTTTCTTTAAAAATGCCACTTTGTTTCCAAGAGAGAAAATGCAAAGGTGTAACTTTTTAAAAAAGTGTGGGTCAGCAAAGGTAAACCCAATACCTATGAAAAAAAATACTAGCATGTGCAAAAAATACAAACTCTCCTCCACTATTACAAGAGATTGTGCATTCCCCCACAACACCTACTTACGTCACAGCATAAAGCCACTTGATGTACCACCCATGTGGAATCTTTTCCTTTTTTATTAAATTAGCTAGACAGAGGTCTGGTTTTAATGTTTCTCCTGAGATGCTCTGTGAGCGTTCAGAGTTTTACAAGCATATCTTTATTTCTTCCCCTCCATGATCAATATTTTACCACTTTTCTTATTGCTTTTTCCTTCTTCTACTGCTGTGTGACACATCAATGTATGGTGTAAAATACATAAAGCAAGGAGGCAAACTGCCTCAACTGAAGGTCTACCAAACACACAAAACATATACATTATTTTCTTGCTATTAAAGCACTATACACACAACAGCAAGAGGGAACACTGATGATTTTAAGCTGCCAGTCTCCCCTTGGCAATGAAATGTTCCGTTTTGACTTCACCACTCCCTAAACTCTAAATACTTCTCTGTGCAATTCTAGTAACTTCTTGCTCGTATTTTTGAATGGATTATGAGCACACCTTAACAAAGCAAACTACCGGCAAACAGTGCCTTGATGGGTTATATTCTACTTTGGTAAGATCAAGGGATATTTTCATATTATTTCATTCCTCTGTCTAAATTAATTCTCTTCTGGCACAGACAGTGGCTTCAGGAATAAAAATCTTAAACTCTTAAAAATCAAATAAATGTCACTGAAGCAGCCTAACTGTGCCTTTGCTCGCTGTCATTCTGACCTGGACATTATAAAGAGAAAATGGAGTAGGAGTCAGATCTGTTCAAGAGCATGCAAATGTCCATCATTACTCAGTAATACTTTCAACCTCATTCAGGATCTTACTTGACAGACCTTTCTCTCAGACCACCAGTGCAAACAAACAAAAAGCCCATTCCTACTGTGTACTTCAGTTACAGTGGATGTACACTACAGAAACTGAACTTTGGGTAAAACTCCCTGTCAGAGAACTGCACTGCCACCTTCTCAGCCCAAGGAATGCTAACAAGCACAATGATACTTACGAAGTAGATTATTAACATCATTAAAAACCTCTTGTAAAAAAAAAGCCTTCCACTTGAAGATAAACCCCCACAATTCCCTGCAGGTATTTGTACTTAATATGGTTAAAAGTTGCAGAATTGAAAGATGCTAGTGGGAGAAACCATTATTCAATTTTCATTGCATGTGGACTTGTGTAATAAAAAGATTCACAGCTTGCCCACGAAGTCAGGAGGTCCCAGCCCTGTGAGCAGGTCTGACTCTTCATACCCTGCACTCAGCTGAATTCACTGCAGTTCTCTGTAGATTCCCCTCAAGAAATTTCTGTAAGTTCAAGGGCTTAGTTATTTTCTCTCTCATTTAGTATATCCTTCTAATTTGGTATTAGAGGAAACTAAAGTCCTTATTGACTACAATTTGCTTTTTAAAGAACGTTGACTATTCTCCTCATGGGCAGCATAGTAGAAGCTGTGATTCTCCATCTTGTTTTAAAATACAGACATTTTATGGAACTTTTTGTGCTTTAATGCTGAAAGCATTGCTTCAGCATTTTCTACACCAGAGCAGAATTCATTCCTTGTTCCAAGAAACTTAGCTGTCCTACTTAAGAAGAGGACTCATACATGGTTGGTCCCCATCTCATGTAAAGTGACTTGATCATATGGTAGCTGACCATTCTTGTGTTTCTGTACGGGTTCCTTTTTTTTCTTTTTGAGGAATGCTATAAAACCCAGGGAATCATTAATAAGATCTGACAAAACACTAAAAAAAACCCTGACCTGAAAAAACCCCACTGAAACCAAATTCAATCTCCACTACCACATATAATCATTAAATATCAGTTTCTCTGAGGTGATCACATTCTCTAAGTGTATTTGCACACACTTGTTTGCAAGTCTGTTCTCTGGCTACCAAGCTTCAATGGAAAGCTGAGGAAATCTTCAGGAAAGTAAGAGTAATTTTCTTTGAAACAGCAAAGGGACTCTAACAGAAGACAGAGGTACGAACAGACCTTCAGATGTCCCAGCAGACCCCACATTTGGCCCAGCTTTCTACAGTGCCTCTGTAAATACAGGGAGATGGAAGCAGAGGGAACATGACAGGTGCAGTTGAGGGACTGCCATAACAAAACATCACCAGAAATTTTAGGCATCTCAGAAGCACCACAAAGGTTTACACTGGGCCCAGTGGTACTAAAACTAATTCAGAAGT
Organism: Climacteris rufus; assembly: GCA_013398175.1. Classification (NCBI taxonomy): domain Eukaryota; kingdom Metazoa; phylum Chordata; class Aves; order Passeriformes; family Climacteridae; genus Climacteris; species Climacteris rufus. Next base: position 2,693,912 of record VZRZ01006181.1, on the reverse strand, counting down.
TCTCACTTCTGCAGTGACAGCTGGAACGAGGCCACGGTTCTACACTCAGAAGTTGCAGAGCTAACCCTTCACCAGCTTATGACGACTGCACAAGTGAATTTCCACCAGATCTGATTTTTCAACATACATTCCTTTCAGAGGGATAGAGCGGAACAAATCAGAGATCAAGTTTTCTGATTTAGACTTCAAACAATACAGTTGAAATACCAATTCTTTTTTTGGCTTCTTGAAAATAAAAGCCTTGGGATGCAAAGGGAAGGTGGAGAAAATCAAGCACTTACACTTTACATTCCTGTTTTGTCTCGCACCTTGAAGGATAACGACAACAAGGGGACCAGGGGCCTCCAGTAATCTGCATCCTGCTGTGACTTTTGCAGTCACAGCTGGTGAAATCTTTCTGATTTCCAGTATTTTTGTTTAATAAAAGATACTAAGAAGATAAGTTTCAGTTTAGTTTCAGATTCCCCTCTTCTTTCACAGACATAAGCTGTTTCCAAGAACAATGCTTGACCGTATCCCAAACTTGCCCTCTAGGTGTCACCTGGGCAGGAAATTACTGTTCTCAATCTGGGACTGTTCCCTTTTACAGTAACTTCATGGTGTATTTTCCCTCAAGAAGGTGTGTGCTTGAAAGGACTCTGTAAAGGTACCAAACAGACCTCTGAAGCTCAAATCTTTGTGGAGATTAGAACTTTTCTCAAGTTCCACTACACAAACAGGTTCTGTTTTAACGTGTAAACACATAAACTTCACGAGACTTACAATGTTTTTTCTTCCCTAGGAATGAGAGAACTGTATAAAAGATTTCCTAAGTGGCTGTGATAGATGTCTCCACAATGGCTTAGCACATGTTGAATGCACTAACAGTCTGTCATAAAAGGATGATCAATGCACCCAAGAACCAGCCATAGGCTTGGAGCACCAGGTTCACCCAGGGGCCCTGCACAAAGGCTGTTACTTTTGGCAAGCGGCAACCTCACCATGCTTCAATTCATCAACTAAGAAATGAAAATAATATCTCTGCCTCTCCATCAGCGTTGCACAACCAACCACATTAAAGTTCTGTTATTAAATATGAGGACAAGAGGGGCATCATTCCCTGTTAGTGAAGACTGAACAATTATTTGTTTTCAGCCTAGCCAGTAGGGCTTTCCATACTGAAAGCTAAGGGTGGTTTAAGATTAAATTTATGGCATCTTGGACAAAAGCTACAGGATACAGGTACAGAAACTACTTTTCTCATTTGTGCCTCTCTCCCTCACTTCTAGAGAACTGCAGTGAAGAGAATACTATTAGTTTCAGTGCTGCAAAAGTTGTGAGACCTTTGAATATTATGCTAGTCATAAAATAAGCATTTCAACATTTTCTGAAAGTAGAAAAGGCTTTTAGGGAATGGAATGCAAAGAGAAAACACAGGATGCTGGAAGGCAGTATGGAGAAAAACAGATTGAAAGATTTAACCTGAAATAGTTCTAAATTTATTTTCTTATTTGCATTTTGAGCTTTAATATTCAGCCTTAATATTCCAGAAGTTTCAAATAGTACTTTAAAACCTCTGGAATATAGCCTGTCAGCCGGAATTCAAAGCTTTTGTCCTTTCCACTTGTTTTCCAACACCATTACTATCCCATATACCTTAAAAAAATCCCCACCTAATCCATCAAGTGGGGTTTAATTTACACAGAAAAAATATTAAATTATATATTTCTCTGGACATCAGATGTTCCTATTTCCAAATGCTAGACCAAAATTTGAAGTTAGACTTTAATGTGGGCTTAATGTAGACTTAAAGCTGGCTGACTTTGGTTAAAACCAAGTACAGTGAAATATAAGAAATAAGAAAAAGTTACATGAGCGAAACCACTGGGGGTTGGATTGTGTTGGATTTTTGTTCATGTTTATTAAACATTTCCCAAGAAAGAAAACATTTTTACCACTGAATGACTTCCACAGGAACCCACTAAAGAACATTCCAACTTGTCTAAGAAACAGCAATATGTCAAAGAGGAAAGAAAGCAACTATGTTCACAGGATCAATCAAATTCTCTTTTCTCTTTCCCAGGCAAGACAAAAAGTAGCCCAAGTGCATATAAACAGAAGGGATGCATATGGGCCAGCATAGAAACCTCACATTTTGATTCAGCCTTACCAGGCAGATTCTCAGCAAGCCTAAACCATCACAGACAACGGAGGCTGGCTGATAGTGAATATCTGGTTATTGGCTCTATACTTGGTCCTGACTAATGTTGGAAGCAGAGAGTCTACAGAGGAAAGAAGAGCTTCCATCGGCCAACAAACTCATTAGCACAGTATGTCCTTTACAGCAGAGAAGTCCTTAAGTCTACACTTAACTTGAGTTGAGAGTCCCCAGATGGAACCAGAGTGCCTCAATAATATCAAAATGAATGTGATCACAGGCATATTTCAAGCCGATGAGATGTCCTCCTGTTCTTCCTTCTTGGTGAGAGAACACACCCACAAACAGTGCATGGCAGAGACAATTTCAAATCATGTATCGCATAGAAAAGAGCTAGTATTTCACCTCAACAGGATAATCAACCCAATCTACCCCATTCTTATTGGGACTGCCTTTCTTGCCTTAGGCAGTTGCTTCCTTGTCACACGAGATTTCTATAGAGGCATAGAACAGTTTTAAACCTGAGAGCAATTCAATCTCCTAAGCTGCCATGGCAGAGCCTTGCTCATATCCCCACAGCTCAGAGCTAACTGTATCTACACCACACTTGTCTTGAACAGAACTACTTGAGGAAGTGCCAAGTGGAGCCATAGGGAAAGCTAACACATGAACTGCACAGGTGATCAAGAGACAGGTGCTCAAACTCACCTCCTGGTCCTCCTTCATTTAGGAGAACAAATCAGCCACAGCATACGATTTAGTAACTTTGACCAACGTTACTTTGGCATCTACAACTCATTTTCGAAAGTGACTTTGGGTATTCCTGATCCCAAGACAAACCAAGCTTGAAAAAAATGCAGAGGGCATTACTTTCTGATGGATGATCCACTACTGAAAATGGATTGTAAGAACTTCAGGCGTGATTGCATCTACTATTGAAATACTGAGCTGACATTTGAAAAAGACAAAATAAATGTGTACAAATGGAGAACAATTCTAGGGTAAAGCTTCTGTGAGAGAAAATTTAAGCAGGTTCAAGGTGTTTTTCATACAGGATAGGCAGATATAAGTGAATAAGAACCAATGAGAAAACCCTTTCAAATGCAAACATCAACTACCTTGCATATAATTTGGTTCTTCTGGGACTACTGAAAAAAATCTTCATTTGCTAAATTGATAACAGTACTGAGCTTTCCATCTCAACTGACCAATGTCATGCCATCCTCAATTTATCTCTCACACAGAAACCAGTTTCCAGTAAAGAACTACTACAAAAATACTGTATTGAGTACTGCGGTTGTAAAATTCTGAGGGTGCCAGCAAACTCAAAGATTGACAAAGCTGTGATCAACACTGGCAAAGAAAGTTGGAAGACAAAGTTTAGCTCCTGTCCCAAATATAACTCTGCAGGGAAAAAAAAAATTAACTAACCACAAGGAGAAGTTTCAAGTCTTTTGATCTGGAGTCATCATTCTGTATTTAATTCTGGTTTATGTAATGCTTTCTTCCCTCCACACCCCAATTTTAAATTTATTTTTTTTACCCTGGAAAATGGAGTTTAAGTATAGTTATCTGTTATTCTTGCTGATCAATACCATCTGTGGCAGAAGACTAGGGAGTTATACTGGACAGATTAGACACTGAAAAGGTTTTAAAATTACCAAGAAATCAAGTGAAACATACAGTTCAGTTGACTGGTCTGGATTAACTCCCAAAATTAGGTGATAGAAAGATGTGAGAATCTTTCCAAAAAGTTAAAACCTGTAGCTAAGAAAAGTATCTATAATATGAAAAATTAGGTTCTTCTCCCTTTAAATCACAACCCATAGAGGCACTGAAGTAAATCCCTTAATCTCTTTTTAAGTAGCTATTTTATCCCAACTTCCTCTGTGGTTTATACCCTCAAAGCACCCACACCACAACTCAAGAACAGCCCAGACAAGGAGTTTCAAGTTCTCTTCTTCAAAAATGATAAATAAAATAAAATGAAATAAAATGAAATAAAATAAAATAAAATAAACTCACTAAACCCACCCCCAAAACCAAACACTAAAACCCTACCCCAAAACAAAATAAAACAAACAAACAAAAAACCTCAACCAAAAAAAACCCACAAAACCACAAGAGCCACTAACCGGAGTTTGGTCTTTCTGATCCTTTAACATTCACAACTCTTAAAACCACATTATATATTCACTGAGGTGTGCAAATGATTAAAACATTGTATAGATCATGAATCTCTTCTCACCCTTGTAAACAATTTATGGACAAGGAAAGTGGAATAGCAATTTTAAGGCCTCAAGTTTGTATCCATGGGCAAGTTTTCAGCTTTCTTCACCATAGTATTCAATAGAACACTGGGCAGATCCAAGGAGATCTGTCAAGATTCAGTGCATGGCAGTCAAATTAACTTGCTCAGGATTTCTAACAAGCCAGGGGGGGATTGAGATGCAGACCCAGAAATCTACATCTCTCCATCTCCTGCTAAAACTGAACAGCTGATGAGAAAACTTAGTAAAAAATTTCAGAAGAAAGATTCAGTAATAAGTTTTAAATGATGTTGTTTCTCAGGGAAAACCAGAAAAGTGTATTTCAGATGTTGGACCACGCCTTCCTCAAACAACAATAATTCCACAATGTCATAAATGTATGCTTTACTCACTAAAGAACAGCATAAAAGGTGCTGGGTTAGGAAGGTGAAAGTGGTCACTTAGACAGACTTCAATGCAATGGTGACACATAAACTTCACCAGGAAGGCAGGTGGCATTATCTACACACTACAGCTGGGGAATTCCAGGCAGAACAGCTGGACAGCACACCTCAGACCACAGGGGAAGTCCTGTCAGTAGTACGGCGAGTAGACCCTCACCCTCAGACTCACATTCACATCATGCCTCTCAAATTGCGTACTAGACCAGTCACCATTTGGTAACAAAGGTCACTCCTATCTTTCAGTTTTTATGAAGAATCAAACTGTAGATGTTGACAACATTTACCTTGTGATCCCACTAGCTCAGCAAAGGAAACACCAGTGTAACAGTGAAGGTTACAGACTGACGTGTAGGCACACCAGATTTTAAGGAACATGCCAGAGGCAGATGGTTATACAGTTATGAAAGGCGAGCATTGTAAACTAAAACCGCATTCTACAATCTCCTTCCTTGTTTAGACATATGCACCCTGACTATTTACTAAACACATCTCACATCTTTACATTTCATCATCTGCATCAGCTCTGAAATCTTTTGTGTTTGTTTTTGCTTAAATAAAAATAAACAGCAATCTTCACACCTGGTGCTCACATTCAAAGTCACAACACAGATAAAGAACCACTCATGAACTGGGAAAGGGACACTTGATATTTGAATTACAGGTTCCCATAACATTTCATTCCTTTGGTTAATGCATTTCCTTGAATTCCTCTGTCCTAAGTGCACAGGATATATGAGCATATCAACACTTTCATGACAGCCCAAATCACCCACTTTCCAATGCAGCATATTGACATGTCATGGAGAGTGTGATTAGGAGGTCATCAGAGTACACAAAGCACCAGATTAAAGCTCAAAACCAAGACATATTTGCTCCTTGGGTTATTAAAAAAAGATCAGCAGAGGCAAAAAAGCCCTGTTGTAATTGAAAAATATGAGGCTTAATATATTGTTGAAAACCCTTCTGTGCAAGGCTGTTTGGGATTTTTTTAAGCCAGCAGTATGTTATCTTTTGATAGTGAAAATATGCATTTATTATAATGTGGCTTCTACTTAGTCTGGCATCAGGCTGACAGGCCAGCACCACTTGTTGCTGCACTAAACTCTTAAAAAAGAAGGCAAGGGTGGGGGGTGGGAATG
>VZRZ01006181.1:2664031-2687862 GCA_013398175.1 Climacteris rufus | reverse complement strand
ATAAGGCAAGCGCGGTGGGTGGGAATGGGAGGGGAGGAGGTGGGGGATGTAAGCAGGAGGATGAATGTGTGTTCCTAAGTCTGAGACCTTTTTGATTCTGCCTGGAGATCACACTGTCGATTATGTTACAAAACAGAAGATAATTCTTTGCATCTCTGTATTTCTCTCAACTCCAGCCCACTACGATCCAATGTCTGTGTTTTTAATACAGGAATCTGAGTCTGCCAGTTTGCTATGCTTTCAGAGAAAATCCATCAGAAAGAAGGGAAGCAGGCAAGCTATCATCATATCCCACTGATGTCCAGGAAATGCCAGCCTAGCAGCTGTCACAACAAAGGAACTTCAAAGTCGCAGCAAAAAAACTAACAATTGCCCTTACTAACACTGTATCATTAATGAAAAACTCTGTAAGAACCAGAATCAGCTTGAGAAGGAAAAGGAAGAATTAAAAAAAAAAAAAAGGGTAGGCACCAAGGTATTTGGTTGCTGATATTTTTTCCCCCCTTTTTGAAGGAGTGATGCGAACGCCCACGTTCTCCCTAACGTCCTTGATTAAATTCTTCAAGAAAGTTATCATTCATGCCACCTCTAACCTTCTGTCTTCTTATTGAAAATTTTCAAGGAAAAATGCTTCCATCACGTCCTTGGTGCAAGAACTCAAGGATGTGCCTTTCTCATGAGCTCAGAAAAATTTTAAAACCCCTTGTCTCCTTGGAGGAAGTAAACAGATGTCTGCCAAACACTTAGGTTTACATAACATTCCTTCCCCCTTATTTATTGAAAAAAAAAAAAAAGCTTTTTAGAAAGCACTTCATATTTTGAGAACACTGAATGCTTTCTTCCTTTTTTTAGTATTTTTGGCAAAGTATGTTTTTGATTATTGAAAGATAATCTCTATTCTAAATTGCATTTGACTCACATAACCTCCATACTTCAGAAACCACAATAAAAGTGCCATATATTCACTATAAATGAATAGGGAGTGAGTCAGTGAATAGTTAAGGACATTCCATGGAAAAGCATGAACTGCATACTAAGTTTTTAGAAAAATATTATACTTCATTTTTAGAATTAACAGTATAGATTAGCTGGAACAAAGAAAATACTATTTTTTTTTAAATCCCAGATGCAATGTGTTTTATTTTCCTTATGTGTCTTTGTCTACTGTACAAAGAGACCTGTAGTGAGGCGACAGAAACTGGTGTTTTCAGAGAAAGAATAGTCACTTGTACATACTAAAGGATTTCTGTAATTATGGGTGTTTTTTTTTAACTCTTTCACTGGGAATACCTCATTTTTGGCCTTTGCAAGGCCATCCTACAATATCAGCTTACAGAAATTACTTTAGGGAAATCATGTTTCTCTCTAGCTACTGAGTTCAAGTGTGCTTAAGTTCAGTGCTTTGAGTATGAAAAGAGAAAAAACCCCTGATACTTCTACTTGCCAAGGCTCATATTCTCAGTAATGTCTTAATACTGAATATAGGAAGAAGTCTGTTAAACACTGGCTGAAGTTTTCCATGCATCATCATGTTTGCAGGTCCACACTGGGGAGTCATGCCCCTTCCACATGCATCCCAGATCCAGTAAGCATGGTATAAATAACTACATAAAAAAACCTAAGTAGGGGACATGAGACAAACAGAATTCTTACAGCACAGTATTATGGCTATAAAGAGAGCCATAATAACTCCCATTCTATCAAACCCGTAGCTACTGTCTGAAAAACAAGTTTTTTCAAGATCAAAATCTGACAGAGGTAAAACATTTACTACAGATGAACCTAAGACAAAGGTTCTCCACTCCAACTTAAAAGCAACAAAAGCTGACTGGACCATAATCTGAGCAGGAACTCCAAACATGATGTGGAAACATATCCAGGATAGGGCCTTAGCTATCCTGACAGACATAATTCACTTCCAGAAAAAACATTAACCACACAGGTTGCTGAGCATGCTGGAGCACAAAGCTAAGGGAAAACAACAATAACAAACCCCCACGGTAATTAAGGAAATGCTCAGTGGACCTAGGTGTACTAAAACCAAAGGCATGAGTATTCTTTCCCATGGCCTTTCTTGATTTAGGCTGCACTAAGTGTTTGGATGGAGAATGCAGGTTGAGTTCCAACAAAATTATGCAGCCACATCATAACTATTCCCTGGAATGGAGGAGCAGGCAGTCAGGGAACCCCCAAAACAACAGAAGATAAGAACAATATTGATTAATTATTAATTCCACCCTGAAACATGGGGACTGTAGAGAACAGGCTCTTGAAGCCAGTATTCTGCAGTCATAACTTCAGGTCGTGCACAGCTCTGGGGACGGACCAGGTGCTGACCCCAAAACCTGTGTTGGTGGAATCTCACCTGTTTTCCACCCCTACTCATCTGTCACTACCACACAGGGCAAGTTCAGGGTTCAAAAGACAGTCCACTCACCTACACCTTTGGCTCACAGCAATATTAAGCAATCCTCTCAGTTAAATGACAGCTTGGGACAGCAGCTCTTTGAGCTGAGTAACTAAATAAAGAACCCCTGGGCTACTAGTAACAAATCTTAAATCAGCAGCTGTTTTCTAAACATGATAAAATAAGGATTTCCTCAAATGAGACCCATGTGGGAGAACCTAAACCCCTTCCCACTTAATCTCCATGGGAAAAAAAAAAAAGGTGTTCACCCACACAGCTACTGCAAATCTTTTCACCTCTTCTCAGATGGAGATGTACCCTCCCCTGATATCTCTGCCAATAAAACCAGAAGGAGGAGCGAAACTTAATGAGATATAAAAATATAACTGGATTCCTTTTTGCATCATTTGCTCGTTTTATTTTTGGACTGTTTACCCACTGAGGTGACATGATCTGTAGCAACGTAGCATAACCCCAAAACCCAGCATCCCTCTCGGCAACACTTGCTCTGGTGCATCCAGGCTGAAGCTAAACAGCGGCTGATAGTGCAGAAGCAGATCATCCACACTCGGAAAATCAAACAACGGACAGAGGGATAAAAATATTCTTATTCTTGAGTTTTAGATTGTAGCTGGCCACATGTGCCAGATAGCTAAGGATGGAAGGGCTCTTCCCAAGAGCATGGCTGGGGCTGACAGCCCAGCATTTTCAGTTGGGAAGATTACAGTTCTGGTGAGCCTAAGGAAAACAGCAACTGCTTTCTCTCACGTAACTTTTAAGAAGAGATTTTGCAATAGCAGAAGGACTAAATAGGTCACAGCAAAACCTCACGTGCTGTCAGCGAAGACTGTAGTGGTTTTGCTGAAGTAATCTTCTGTAATCAAAAATGGTCCATCCCTTCAGCCTTCCTTCCCTGTGGCCTCTCTCTTACCAAATAGTCTCGTTTTGCCCAGCCAGGCATTTTCACAAAGCAGAACAAGGCGCTTTTACAAAATCAAAATCCCCAGTCTAGCAAACTCAATGACATTTCAAAACATATCTGGCTTACCTGGTGCAATTTCCCCCTCTGCTTCCAGCAGTTTAAAGATAGTGTAGAATTACCCAAGTTGGGTGTGCTCCCAGCTTTGTGTCTGGAGTACTATAAAGAATGGCATTTGGTTTGCTTTCTCCTGCACATATCAGTGGAGTAGGACCTCCTTATATTGAGCCACTCCAGAACTGAAATATTACAGTAACCTAGTATCACACAAGCTTAAGGGCCTATCCCCTGAAGTTTGCTCAGAGTTGTCCAGTGAATTCAAAGCCACAAAAACAAACCCCTTTCTATACACAGAAAACCCTTTAACACAGCTATTGCTTCCCAGTGAGTTACAGTACACAATCAGCACCGGGTACTGCTCTGAAGCTGGAAGCAAGCACTATTTATACTGCAACAGAGAGCAAGTTTGGTCTTAACAGGAGGGATGCCAGCTTCCCAAGCTGGCATGCATGATGGTTTTGCACACAGGAAAATAAAAATGAGGAACAGAGGGCAGAGGGGGGAGCAAGAACTGTAGTCCTCACTCCTTCTGTCTGTATCTATTACAAGTGCAAAACCAGCTGTAAACAGTAAAGATGTCCCTATTAAGCAAAAATACCATCCCAATTATACAGTGGTCATGACAGTTTAATATTTTTAGGCCTAAATTAGTCCACTAAAATTCACTAGAACCTCCTAACTAAACTAAACATGCAGTCTAAATCTGCAGCCTTTATCAGAATGAATAATGTGTTGATGACTCTTTAAGCTGTGGGGGAAAAGACTATGAAAAACCAGTTTTTAATGTGATTGCACCAACTTACAGAGATGAAAGAAGAGGATAAAAGGAAAAAGAAAACACCTAACGTGTCATGTAAATCCTTTGCCAGGATATTCCAAAATGCTATTCTTCATTACATTTCCTTGAGTCTTCTGCATATATTCTGTTAGTGACAGCTTGATTCTGCCTACGCTTATCAAATGGATGGGTGCATGTACAGCCATATGATGGAAAAGGGCTTCTCCATAAAAACAGCAGCTGAGGACAGTTTGCTGCCACCACAATGAACCCCCCCATGCTGCAGCTCATCCTGCAGGAGCCCTTGGGAGAGCCCAACATGAGACACAGGTGAACCCAGCTGCCCAGGGTCTGACAGCCACTGCTGAAGCACCACGTGGTCTCAGCAGCTCTCAGAAATGGGTGGCACCAGACTGGAGAGCTTCTGTGTGCACTCATGTGTGATCTCTGGACTATGTCAGACTGTAGGCTTTTTACCACCTTTTGCAGAATACATCCCATGACTTCAGCTCATGCAAGTCTCAGGAAGTTTTTATGATTCACGCTGAAATTTTCCCTTGCTGAGTTTTACCCCTTCGAACATCTTAAAATAATTCCCTTTTTGTCTTAATATTTTACACCCTTCAAATACTTGTAGATTGTTATCATATGTCTTAGTCATCATTTAGTCCAAACTGTACATATTAAAATCTTGTAATCTTTGCTCATATTTCAATCTCTTCAGCCTCTTAACTTCTGTTGCTCTTCTCTGAATTCTCCACTAAATTCTTGACAACTTTTTGGCAACAGAGTGGCCAGAATAATAGTGTCATGGACACCTTACGGCTGTACAGAGATGAAAAGGGAAACTTGTGCAACACCAAAATGACATTAGCTCTTCCCCAAAATACAACAAATATGTCTAATCTGTTGTTCAGGATCACTTATTTGTAGTGGCTGCATCATGAAATACTCGGAAATACAAGTACAAATATTATCCTAAGAATACTAACGGGGAGACAAGAGTTAAGTCTACTCAAACCTGTGTTTAATTAGTCTTCATGTCACCTGTGAGGAAGGTGACATAGGCAGCATTTTTCTGCAATACTGAGGGGCAGATGGCTGAAGGGAAGTCTCAAAACACATGACCCAGAGTAAAGGGGCCCCACAGAAACAAAGAATCCAAACAGTTTCTTCACGGCAAACCAAATTAAGGAGCAAGTTACAATCAAAGAGTTAAGGAGACAAATCAACATTTAAAAAATAAAATATTTTAACATAGATACAACTCTTCCAAACTCTGGAAAATTCTAACACACAAAATCTCTACAAAATAAGGCAAGGCATGGTAGCTTTCTGAGATGTCTATGTGAACTGTAGAACAATTCTTCAGGTAAATCTGATCAGATATGGGACTAAGATGCATATAATATAAGTATTACCACCCTAAAAGTTGGATATCTCACTGAAACCACCATAATCATCTCCAGAGAGCCATTAATCCCATCCTAAAACTGTAATATATTTAGGATGAACAGCTCTCTAGAGGTATTTCTCCTCCTCTCTACTGATAACAGAGGGAGACTAAATAGCTGTCTTGAATACATTTTCCTTGGAGATGAGTAAAGTTAAGCAACCTGTACCCAAACATCATTTATAGCAGCTAAAGGAATTAATGTAAGCAATCACATTGTGCAGGCACTTAAATATTGTCTTCTCTGGAATTTTTCAATTATTTGGTATTTAAACCAAACCAACCAATCAGTCAACCAAAAAAAGAAACGAAAAGGAAAAACTTAGAGATGTCCTCTCAACTTTCCAACTACTAAATCAGGGACTACTGAGTATCTGCTGGCATGGAAGATTTCCTTCCATACAAGTCACTGAACACTGGTAGCAACATGACAAGTTCAGGACAACAGAAATCTGTCATTGCCTCTAGACATAAGGTTCAAATGCTCTAAAGTGGCTATTAACTAACTAAAGTTTTGGAAGGAGCATTCAGCCTTCATCTGGTTCACAACTGGCTGAAACAGAAAATGAGCATGAACAAAGTTACTCAACAGAGAAGACTCACACAAAGCTGGGACAGAAATTGGGCAAAAAGGTTTAATTTGAGAGGACAATTATGGGAAACCATATGGTTGCAATGGCACTGATCCGCAAAACTTCCAAAAATGCTACCAAGGAAAGAAAATTATATTTGAGGAAAAATGAGAGAAGAAGAGCAAGCCTATTAAGACACAGCTGACATGAGAAAATGCAAACCCTTGCCACAAGGCACTTGCAAGCTAAGAGGAAGAAAGAATTTTTTAAAAGAAGAAGAGAATGATTAAATAGAAAATGGGGACTAGAAACATCAGAAAATAAATGTAAAGTATTGATACTGTAAACTGCTTTTAAGTCAATAAATTCAGATTACAATGGAATTAAGTGGCCTTTAAGTGAGGTCAGGATATTCTCTTGAACATGTCAATTCAGGAAGGCAAGACAGGAAGAAGGTACAACACAGAGACTACAAGGAATTTAAAAAAACTACAAAAAAACCCTGAAGGATATCAAGACTCAATAGTGACTACAATTTTCTAGAAGCAAGGCTGAAGGAATCTCTATTCCTCATAATCCTCACAGCAGAGGCAGGGATCAGGCAAGGACACAAAGACTAAAGGTAACTTCATCACACATGGTTACAACTGGCACCACCAAGGAGAGATTTTACTTATTTGACGAATGGGAAATGTTAAGGAGAAGAAGACTTTCACCTCATACAAAAGAAGTGGGATGCCCCAGCACTAATTTGCTAACCTACTGAAAGGTCTTTTAACAAGGACTAAGACGGGCAGGTGGAAAAAAAATCTAAGTATAAACAACAGTTAAATATAAATATAAATATTAGAGTAATATAGCAATAATAAAAGCACAAACTATCCTAATAAAGAGGAAAGAAACAGAACAGTAGGTTTTTAACATCAGTAAGGTATGAGCTCTTTACTGCTACCAAGACAGGAAAAAACTCCTGAAGAAAACAGGTTATCAGAATACGTAAATATAAAAATTACACAAACATGTACAGACAAAATCATAATGGTTCAAAGCACAAAGCACAAAATTAACAAGGAATGTCAAGAATAGCAAGAAACCATTCCATTAGCACATTTAGGTAGATGAAGAAAAATGTGGCTCTGTTAATCAGTGTAGAGGAGGTTCACCTGACAGATGATGTGAGTAGGCTGAAGTGCTTAACACCTTTTTTGTACCACCATTCATTCAAAATTTCAAGTGTAGAGACATAGATAATTCACTTAATACTCATGAGGAGGGGTGTGGTCTTACTCCAGAAGAAATGGCAAACAAATTAAACAGTACTGAGCTAAGTTAAATATTTTTCAAGTCATTTGTATATTAATTCATCCTGGTCTCCTTAAAGCATAGTCGGAAACAGATTTTGAGACTTTGCAGAAGGCAAGAAAAGACTCAGAAAACAAATCTAGTACCTAACATGAAAAGAGAAAAAAAAACGAAAAATGGGGGAACTCCAGACCACAGGATTTAAGCTTAATTCCCACAAAAACTAGTGAACAAAGAATCAAACCAGCTTCTAAGCACCCACATATAAAAGACGAGTAGCACTCCACTCTGATTTAGGAAAAAAATCAAGCCAAAACAGCCTAATTTCCTTCTCAACAGGAAAAGAAACCTTGTAGGAAGCAAATGTCACGTACCTTGACTTTATTTTGCCCTTTGACATCCTATGTATTTTTATATGCAAGCTAGGAACAAAACAAGCATATCCATGGTATCAGATAGATGCAAATCTATTTTGGATAAGGGAATCCACACAGTACTTATCAAAATACAAGAATGAATGAACTGAGTTTCTGCCCTGAGTTTTGTTCTATTTGACTTTTTTTATTAATAATCCAGATGATGGAACAGAAAACATTTTTATTAAACCTGCAGACAAATGAACCTAGGAGGGCACTGAGTGGCTGAATAAAATTCAAAATTACCTTGGCAAATAAAAGAAATCCCAAGAGGCAGTGGATGAGACTCAACAGGACTACAGGTAATGTACCTGGGCAGAAATCATCAAGGACACAAATATAAGATGATGACAGCTGAGCAGGCAGCAGTTTTTCAGAAAAGGATCTAGAGTTACTGTGGATTATAAGCTTGATATAAGTTAGCAATATCTGACAAGTAAGGAGTCAATCATCTTTTTAAGGTTTGTAAAAAGAGACATGTAGCTCCAAGGACACAGTAATCTTTCAGCTCTATTCAATTTGGGGAAGTTTTAGGATATAAGCAGACAAATTATGGGTAATGTTTCTAAAGCAGATGTGAAGCAGGTGAGGAATATCCACCAAAAAAAAAAAAAGTATGTTAGAGACTAACAGAAAGTCTTCAGAATAGAATTCAATACCTGCTAGACTTTTCCACTAGCCTGATGACAGCAACAACCCACATCAAAGTAGCAGCAGGAAATTAAAAAAAATTTGGTAACCTGCTCACTATCAGGGAAAGAAAAATGAATAAAAAGTATGAAACACCTTGAAAGCAGCAGCAAAGGCAGAGTGCTGGAAATCAATTGCACCAGGGCACAGTATTCTGGGTTTTTAACAAAAAATTGATGAATTTGTTAAAAACACATTCATCAAAACTGTGCTACTATATTAAGAGAGCAGAAAAACTAGTAAGTGGGCTTCTACTCAATTTACTTTTAATGTTTACAAACTTTACCAAAACAATGAAGTTTCTTGGTACCAACACATTGGCAATGACATCTCCCAGTTCCATGATGAACCCCAAGTGTGCACAGGTGGAGACATGTCTGCTGTTCCTTCTTTCCTTTCAAAACAGACCTTTCCACCTTGTCAGCTTCCCAGCCTTCCAATGCAGATTCTACTTAAACCACCTATTTACACAAATCACTGTCCACGCCCTTCTGTCATGGCTAATCCCATGGCACTGGTCCCTGCTTCATTCCCTCCCTGCCTTCCTCATTCCCTCAAAACCTGGGTCCAGTTCCATCCTCTTACCCCTAAGCCACTCCCTGCTCATTTCCCCATGATCCTTGCCCCTTGTTGCCTTGGGTCTCCTCCCCTGTCTTGAAGGGAAACTGCAGATCCTGACAGGGTCAGTGTTTTGGCAGCAGCTGCTGGGGTGGAGCAGGCTGGGTTACCACCACCAACAGAACCAAGTTACCACCTGCCTCATTACTTGCCTGAAGCACTTTTCAGATGTTCGGGGCAAATACCTGAGGAAGAATGTTTATCATGTGGTCAGATAAGAATCTCCATGTAGGCAGGGCTGGGAGCTTCTAGCTGTTGTGTGAGTGGCTCAAGTACCTCAAGGGATTCCTTCAGTCTGTAGCAAATATCATAATACAAGACTGCAGAAAAATTATTTCCCAAGTCAGACTTCATAGCTTTTTGCCTGCCTAGAAGACAGGCACCTCAGCTGTCCCAATGTATAAGATGTCACACAGCAGTTCACGTTACCTGGGCTGTCACTCCAGACAAAACGCCTGCTGGCAGATCTCCCTGAGCTCAGGACTTCACTTGGAGGCACAAAACCCGGCAGATACTGCTAAGCACCACGGTGTCTGATTCCCAGGATCACACACAGAAGACACAGCTGGCCAGCAGGGTGGTCTGATGCATCTCAAATACAGAGACCCACAGCAGAAGAGATGCTGCTGTGCTGCCTTTGCCAACACGTGGATTGCACAGCAGGACTGAGAAGTGTAATGCAGAGAGTGACCCAGTCAGCAAGTCCCAAACCCCACAGTGCCCTGCAGATTCTGAAAGGCCTTCACATAAAAGAACACAAAGGCTCTCCTCGTCAATTAAAGGCCACCTGCTTGACAGGGAGCTATAAAATAACAATCATGTCTTTAAGATAGGTAAATACATACTATCTATTGCCTCAGGAAACACGGGAAGTTTGCAATTCTTTTTGGCTAACTAATGCAGGCATAGATAAAAAGGCCTACCCCTACCTACATCGTGGCAGAACAGTTTGGAGACTGAGAGCAAGATTAAGTTTTAACACTTTTCATTGAAGCATTACCCAAGCTCATTATTCAAACACTTCTTATACATTCAGAGTCTTTCCAAATGCACTACGAGTAAACATAGGCTTATTTTGTGTATTTCTGTGATGACTGCAGCTAACCCTGAAGCCACAGAAATTCTGCTAATGACAAGACACACATGTCCACAAGATAGCACAACTGAGATACCAGGAAGAAAATCCATGCCACAGTGATTCATGTTTCTGACTCTCTAGTTGCTCAGCGCTGTCTGCCTCTACATTACTTGAAACCTCAAATATCCCAACAGCGTTCCCAATATCCACATATATAACTTCAGAAAAATTAAGCCATTTCCTTTCATGTGTGAATCAACTTGTAGATTGCATAATATCTAGTGCAAAGTAAGTGAGATGAAGAGCTTATTAAAAATAAACAAACAGAGCCATCTCTTTCATATGGTAGTATGAATATCCATTACTAAGTCAAACAGGACTCAGACTGATTGAAAATCTACATTGTTCAAAGACTTGGCCAGTTTTCCCATGACAGAGGTAGGTAGGAACTTCCTCCATGGGTAGTTTTTTTCCACTCTTATTCACGAGAAGGCTTTCCTTACCTACCTCAAAAGTATTTGGTACTTTGAGAAGCTGAGATGACCAAAGCATGTAAGCATCTTGATTTCTTTAACACTTCCTGCCTTCCTACAGATATCCATATTTTCACTTTCATGTAAATATCACGCTCTGCAATTACACAACTTTTTGGCAGAAATGGCATGCCATTTATCTGGAATTTCTAAGCTCACTAGACCTAAGAGCCTTTTGGCCAACTATTATCTAAAACTGCTCTTCTAAATGCATATACTACTACAAGTTCTCTGCATCCAGCAGCTTCAGCAGCTGCTTCTGGGCATTAAGTACTTCGGAAAAAAGGCAGATACTTATTTAGAAACATAAATATGGAATGGGGCAAGTAAGATGAGATAATTAGTCCTTTCTAAGCTTAAGTCTTGACAGTTTTAGGATGTATGTTTTCTGTCTCCAGATCCTATGAAAAAACCTCAGAGCAGTTAGCATACTTGAACAAACACCCCCTCTTTGATGCTAGCAGGGGACTATCTCCAATGAAGCTTTCAAATAGATTACGTACTTTTCTCTACTGGCCTGACAGAACCAGAACCTACAGACATTTTCAAATTCCATCCTTATGCAGAGGGTTTTCATTGAGCAAATCCAATGCTGTTTAGCATGGAGATTTTATCAACTAACTCACAATTATTCCTTAATTATGAAACTTATGAATTAGCAGTGTTTTAACCTTATATGTGTACTTAGGAACAAAGTCAAATTAAACAGCTGTAATACAAGTAAGGCTTGCAAACGTACTCTTTAAAACTCTTCAGAGCACAATCTCAGCATACAATTATGAGCTCCTATTTTCACACTGTGCTTAGGCCTCTTTAAGAGAAAATGAGTTTCTCCCAAGGTAGCTTGTCATTACTACGCTCCCACCATATTCTGTTCTGCCACCACAACCAAGGAAACCCACACCAAAACTCACTTTCTCATCTTTGAACTACACTGGAGTAGACAAATGTAAGTAAAGCAGAAACAGAACTTGTGAATGCACTTGCTTTTCTTGAAATAATTCTAGAATTCAATGCAAATACACAGTACCTATAGCTTTGCTATGTTTTATACTGGAATTTTGTATGTACAAACTGACTGTAACAGAAAGCCATCTTCAGTATCTGTGGACCCTTCAACAACTGCACAGGAAAACAAAAGCATTCAAGGAGAGGGAGGGCAATCAGTACTACTCTGTCAACAACAGGGCAATGGTTGGTATTATGATATTTCCCTGAAAGCAAACAAGCTATTGAAATTTGTTTTGTTTTGGATGCCCAGCACAGAATTAATTGCTTGGGACAGTTTATCTATCTCTTAAGCCAAGCCTGCATGGGGACATTGAGAATGTTAAGGCAAATCAACTAAAGGTTTGACACCAATATGCACACATTTAATTGTCTTGAAGCTGTGAGTAGATGCTCTAATTCAACAGCAAAGCTCCCTGTAGCTCCTTATTCAGTTAAGCTACATTGGTCTAAGACTAATTTACTCCTGAATTAAAGCAGTCCCCCAAGGACTCAGCACAACTCATTTTTGCATACTAACTTCATGCACTTAGCCAATTTGCCTCAGCTCTTCCTGAGTTCCCCAAGCCTTACGGAGTTTTCAGCCTAAAGCTGAAGGGAGCTTGGTTACTTCATTTCTAATGCTGGGAACATCCAACTGAGTGTTTACCTCAACATTTCCCTTCTAGAACACAGGAAAAAAAAAATGAAGAGGAATTTCTCACATTGCTTAGCTGCTTCCTGCTTCAAGGGGAAAATCCAGTTAATTTGGAGTTTACTATTGCTTTGCTCCTAGTTTCACTCTTCAACTTCGTGGAAGCCAGTCTTGGGAACTGGCATGTTAACATACAGGAAACAACTAGAAACAGGCAATGAAAAAAATGGAAGATACTAATCCCAAAGTGGGATTTGAACTGCCACATCATTTTCTTTAGAGGCTCGAAATTGTGTCAAAGCCATAATCTACCGACACTGGTTTTGTCCATCACGATTTAGAAATGGCAATCATGTCACTATGTTCTACTGTTTCTCATCCCAACCACTGTTGTGGTACCTCAGCACTCTCTGGAAATGGATGATATCCCATTAAGTCAATTCAATACTCGTCCTAACCCGGGATTGGTATTTTTCAAAATACTCTAATAAAATTACCTATAGGAAGGATTGATTAGATTTAAAGCAAATTAGTTCCTTTCTTACTGTGACAGCTGAAATTACCATTTTATATAAGTCAAAACGTAAAGCACTTCTCAAACTATATGCACTTAAGAGAAGTAAAGATGTCCTTCTTCCATCCAAGATCATTAAAATTGACCTGGATGCTAGCAGTAGTTGGGGAATACTCTGTTTTGGCCTTACTGCATGATGTGCAGGTTTCAGTGATGTTTTGAGCGCTCACACAGACACACTTGTGCACACACTTGTGCAGACAATATCCCAAGGTAGCTCATAAAATTAAGTTCATTGACTGAGCTATCAGAATGATAAGCTAGCATTGGAGGCCCTACTGTACAGCAGCTAGCTGAAAGGAGTGCTGAGAGGAATAAACAAATACACATAATGCCTGCCATTTCCTTTCCCTGAAATAAATTCATTCATTATAAACGAACTGTCACATCATCCTCTTTAGAAACTTCAAATCGTGTCAAAGCTGTATTTACTGACACTGGGTTTTGTTCAGCACAATTTGGAAACTGCAATCTTATCACCATGCTCTAACGTTTCTCATCACAACCACTGCTGTGGTACCCCAGCAGTTTCTGGAAACGAATTCAAGTGTGGATGGATTCAAGTGTAGATCTAACACATTAAAACACCACTCAAGCCAGGTACCACCAGAATAAAGTGGGTAGTAGGCAACATGGGATGCACTGGAACATGGACTTTTCAAATTTGCATTTTCAATTCTAGATGTTTTTAAAATTAAGCGTCTAACCTCTCAGTGTCAATTAAAAAAAAATCCCAATCCCAAAGGGATTAATAACAAAAATAAGTATGCAAATGGAAGTGAAACCCTCTGGACAATATTTTCATTGATTTGCTGGAGAGAAGGACCCCTAGTGTCCAGCTGGATTTTAGCCAACCTGGGGTCTGGTGACTACACAGCCTCCAGGATGAAAAAACATATTATTTGTAAAATATTTCCTGCAAACACTTTCCCATCCCTCTTATTTGGAAAACGACTGATGAAAAGAAAAAAATACATAAACACAGTTCTGCTTTCCTAAACTAATTATTTCAAAATATAATAAAGGTATCATGTGATCACCTGGACTCTGAGGATTCATGATTACTGATGAACAGGAATGTGCCTTGGCACAATAGTTTCAGTGGTTGATTATGCATTGCAGACACCTATAGATAAACATCTCTATTTGTAAAAAATGAGCACTGTCTCCGAGAGCAGTTGCTGATGAGGCTTTAAAAGCAGCATCAAAAAAAATGTAATGCTAGAAGGATGAGGCCGCCCAGCCCTGTCATATAGTAGCTTTGCTTTCTAGGAGGAAAAAAAAAAAGAAAAATCTGCACGATTCCTTATGATCAAGGTTTTACCCATTTATTTGGATAATCATTCAAATGGCTAAACAGACCTCTAATTTGAAAATAAAAACCGACTGATGCAATCACAAACAAGTTCTGAAATTGTGATTTACAAAAAAGAGGGGAAATCTTGTTCTAAGCCAAAACACACACACAGTTACCTTTTTCTAATCAGAGCATTCATTTCTCCTCATTATGATCTCACAAGCACATTAAAATCTTATTAACATTAATTACTTCTGAGCGTCTATGCATGAGCAGCGACAGGCTTGCGTGCGCGCGCGCGTGTGTATGTGTGTGTGTGTCTCTGGATCATATCTACATTTATATACCTTGCTGCACTTTGCTTATAAAACATGTGAAAATATTGCTGCTAACACCAATTAGCTAATTTCACACACACAGATAGTAAGCTGCTGTCTCGCTGCACAGCTTATTATAGACCAGCAGACAGATGGACAGACAAACAGACGCAAAAAGCATCACGGCTCCTCCTAAATGCAAGATCTAAAATGCCTGGCACCCCCAGGAGTGCGAGTTTCATCCTCGTAAGTCTGAGAGAACAAAATGACACAAATAATTAAAAAATAATAATAAAAAAAATACAAGACAGCCAAATATCCCATTTTCTACACAGATGGGTTCAATGATGAAGTGATAGAGACAAAGAAAAAACTGGCAGGCAGACAAGCAGCAGGCGCACAGAGAGATAGACAGAGACAGATAAACAAAGCAACAGAGAAAGAGATGAAAGCATATTCATACGTGTAAATTTGGGCTAAGCAACATTAACTTCAGCCCACCAACAAGGTAAGGAAAGAAATGGCAGAGGCAAGAGTCACCACAAGACTGACTTGACAAGCAAAAAACCCTGACACTTTACAAAACTATTTATGGATTCTATTTATACTGAGCACACTAAATGCAGTGGTGCTGCTGGTGACACTCAGCTCCACCACAAACTCCAGAACAAACACAGGAATCTAGGCACTGCTATGGAACTGCACCTTCCTCTTCTTCCTCACCCCTTGTTTCCACCTAATTTAGATTCACCTCTATCCTACTTCTAAATCTCATCCTCTTGAATCCTTCTCTCTGCCAGGGGTTAAGATATAAACAACTTATCAGCATCACTCCTCATGCCAAAGCCATGCTTCTCCATCACTAGGGATATCAGGCTCTCAGCTGGGTCCTTTGCAGAAACCCAGGTGGACACTTGCTTGTTGTTTCCCTCTCCACCCAAATACCCATCTGTGCTCATCTTCTGCAACACCGCGAAGAACTGCAACCCTCAACTGGAATTAAAACTTTTACTGAAATGGTAGGATACACGGTTTAGGAGCGTCAAAATTTGCCTTTCAGCCCTACTACCCTTTGTTTCACTTGTGTTTCTTCCACTGGTGACGTGAGCAGGCAAAACACTGTAAGGAGGGATATTACTAAAGCTAAGGAAGATGGTTTCTTTATTGGGAAATTTTTGACATGCACACATCTTAATTTCTCATGGTAACACATTTGCATTTTCTGCTCACTTCTCTCAGATCAAGAGAAGGTAAATGCGGCAATAATTACTGTGTTACCCCCAGCCTTTTATTACCTAAAGATTTTGGAGCACTTCACAAACTGTCCTTGAAGCTTCAAGGCATGCAGAAGGCTCTCCTACCACTCTAGTTGACCTCTAGGGAACAGAGGAGCAGAGCTGAAGTACTCAGATCAGTAAGGTCGACAGCAGACCCAAAACATCCTCTTATTTACACATTGTCACATCTTCTCTTCTGACACAGGCCCCCTATAAGGTCATAAAAAATAGTACCTGAATTAAAAAAAAAAAAAAATCAGTCTGACAACTGTACTCAGGATCCTTGATTTGTACTTATCTCGCTCATGACCTTCTCCTAATGCTGCTTACCCAGAAGCACCTACTCCCATACAAACCCAGCACAGCTGCTGAGAAAACTACCATGAATTCAGTAAAGCAAGTTTGGGATATGTTGGGTGTACTTCAAACATCCAAATCCATTATGGTGCATTCTTGGCAAATCCAGTGATTCCAGGAAGCACTGGAGCTCCTGAGCATGGGCATTGTTACAGTTCTATTGCACATAAGTGGTGAGCTTGGTGCACCTTGGCTGAATTCTGCCCAGCTCAGTTTGACTGAGCACACCCAGCAGATCTGATTACACTGCAGAGCAGGAACCACAGCATATGGCCCCTGCTGCCACAAGGAGCAGGTACCTGACCTGCTGAGGCAGAAAATAAGTAAGCAAATTGAACACCACTCCATTTGCTCAGCTTACTGTGCTTCCTTTGTTAAGGTTAAATATACAGGCCCTAAGAGTAACAATACAGAAAAGTAAAAGCTTTATAGAATAAGCAAAGAGTAATAAAGATTTGAAGCTTTACAGGTTTATGCATATGACAAAGTTGGCTTTTTTCCTGCATATTTCCTAAAAAATAAAGTATAGACCACGAAAGTCTCTCTCAAATCATGCAGAATTACTTCCTCTGAGAGGAAGCAAGATTGTCTCTGACAAGGCAAGGAGCCTCAACAATTCTGGTTAACAAAGGTTCACCCAGAAGTTCAGCTCATTTGCTCAGGCTTTCCAGAAAGCTTGGAGAAATCCGTGGCTCGTCATTCTTCCAGACTCCAAACTCTCCACTGTGTTCCCACCTCACTGATCTTTAGGCATGTGAAAACTTAGAAAAACAGGACATCCAAGGAGAATTTCCACGTAAACACATCAGTGATCCCCATCAAGAAACAGGGAAGAGCCACACAAAGACGTGAGTTCAATAACATAGTTAAAAACTAAGTATCCACTAGATTTGTTGACTTAATGCCTTCATAGTTGTTGACTCTTTAAACCATCTTTCCCCCAAACCCATATAGATAGATAATGGTTCATGCCACCCAGAAGGAAAAATAGTGTGTTCTGTAAGGCATTGCTTTGGAGTTTTTGAAGACTACATACACCCTAATTAAATAGAGCAAAAGTTGTACCACAGTAAGTTAAAAAACAAATCCAGAAACTGATTTATTAAAGTAAATGAATAACACTAAAGATACTTAATGATAGAAAAAAGTCGCCAGTTTTTATTACCACAATAGCATTTAGAGGCAACTATACAACAAGGAACCTCTGTAGAACATCCCTGTATCTGAATTTTGCATGTACAGTGGACACAAGTACCCTAAACAGTAAAAGGACTCAAATACAATTGACTTGAGGATTTCTCAGAGGAGCAGTGGTTATCAGCAGAATGAATCTCAGAGACTGTTCAATCTAAAACACAGGTCATACATGTGAAAGGGGAACAGGGGAAAAACCTCTGCTCAGGGGATGTAGAGGAGTGAAAGGCATTTACTGACTTTCCTGCACAAAGAAGCTTGACTTGCCTTTCTCAGATGGGAATTATCCCAGGAAACCTGGTCTCCATCTACTGTGTTCATCTACTTTGTGAACCTTACTGTATTGTGTCTGCCAAAAGTTACAGCAGGCAGAGACAGTATGAGAGTATTTAAAAGGAGCA
Organism: Climacteris rufus; assembly: GCA_013398175.1. Lineage (NCBI taxonomy): Eukaryota > Metazoa > Chordata > Aves > Passeriformes > Climacteridae > Climacteris > Climacteris rufus. Next base: position 2,669,917 of record VZRZ01006181.1, on the reverse strand, counting down.
CTTGGCATCCAGACCAGCCTCAAAATTCAAACCCCTTTGTGTCCTTTCAGAGATTAATATGACAAGGTTTTACTGACTCCATCCTGGCTCTAACAAGCTTCTTGGGGATTACTGAAATTGGAAATTGCATATGAAAAAGCTGGTTCATCCAGTTTTTAGGAGGGACATTCATCCCATTTGCCCTTTGACCCTTGAAATGTGAGACATGCCTGAGGAGTGTTCTTTGTTATAGTCTCACAAATATATCCAGTGATGGTGAGTCCATATGTCTCTGATAAAGGCAAAACCTTATTGTGCATTCCAGCCTTTTCTTCTGTAAACATACTACACTAGATGAATTTGGCTCTCAAGGAAGAAAGTATTAATTGTGCTGGCTAATAAAACTTTTGTTGCTGTCCTTCCAATCTGGTCCTCTAAGCATCAACAGACATTAAAACTGGCTCTTGGGAAGCGAAAAAATATTAGAGAGTGGTACAAACCCAAAACCTGTTTGCAAGTTTTCAAGAACTGAGATCTCAAGATCTTGAGAATCTCATTCTTAAGGACTAAAAAGTTAAATGCAGCTATTCCTTGTGCACATTTCAGGTTGAATATACAAGCAACTCAGTTCTTCCCACTGGTCATTCTCTGACAGACCCCTCAGCAGCAACACACCTGAGCTCTGCCCAGATCCAGCACTTGCAGGCTCCCATCACTGCCTGCATAGGCTTTGTCCCCCCTGCCAAGTTTAAGCACACAAGGAACAATTTTCTTTAAATGCCTGTGTCCAAAGAACCCTCAGGGGCTATTTTCTTCTCTCCACATTGCAGTTCTCAGATGTTAACAGCCACATACAGCACGCATACATACAAGAAGTTCAGAACAATGTAATTATTTGAAGGTACATTTGTCTTTATATGTGATAGGGAGCTCCAGTCTTCTCTTGATGACTCTTTAATGGATCAAGTAACACCGCTATGTATTTCAGCCAGGTGTAACTTTCTAATTACTATACAAAAAGAAGTGACAGACTGGTCCAGTATATGAACATCTAACATATGAAAGCTAACACTGGAGCTCATTGAGATATATCCAGCTGAGAGAAGTCCAACCATCGGAAAATGAAAAAAGTTGGAGTTACATTAACTGAGTTAAGAGAGTAAGTAAAAATTATGAGCAAACAAAACACAAAAAAGTTTTTTCTTTTTTAAAAAATTCTGCTACTGAAGATTTTGTTGACATGTTGGTATATTAAATGTATTTGGCCTCAATTTCCAGTTACTGTAGGGTCTTTGTATCTCATTTTGAAAGTAGAAATAAGCCTTAATGAAGAAGAAGTTGCATATGTGTTACAATACCACACTGGTGTAAAAAAATAACAAAAAAAAAGAAGCCTAGCAGTCTTTAATATAACCAAAAATCATCTGAGCTTCCTTTGTCCATGGAACACGGTCTTTACTTTCCCAACTCCCCTCTGCATGTACAAAACAGTGAGGAAGGAAGAAAGGCCTCCCTTCTTCACTCTGTGCCTCAATTGTTTCTGATAAAAAAATGTAAATAATAATGTTGATTCAGCTACTGAAATTAAGCAAAACTAAATTAACTACTTTCATTAAACACTGCAAGATATTTGAATAAGTTTCTTCAGAAATGCAAAGTTTTATTTATTTATATCAGCAGCTATCTATGGTTAAACTGTCCTAGAACCTTTGTGAGCATTCCCTTCTCCTGCTGAACTCAGCTGGTAACTGTTCTCTGTTTTGAAGTACATGGGTCGCTCCTTTTTCTAAAATAGCCTGCGAAAGACTTAGGCAGAACTGGCACCTCACTTTTTCGGTTTTGAGAACAAAGCAAACCAAAACAACAACAGCAAAGAAATCAGACGGGGTGTCAGGATTAAACCTTTGCAGATGAGAAAAAAAAAAGGCATCTTTTTGGATGCGAAATTCTTTTCAGCCTTTTCCTGAGCATTATAAGAATAATCACCAATACCTCATACAAGCAAGCCTTTTCATCAACTCCATAAGATGAAATTTCAAGGAGAGATCTGGGAAGAATCTTATTAATACACCTATGTATGCTGCCACTAGGGAGACAATATCTAACAGAGCAAAAATGAGGTCAAATTCAGCAGCACTGGCCTAAAGAAAACTGTCTCCTGGTCACAAATCACTCGTGGAGCACCATGCATCATCTTTACTGCTTCAGACATATGCCAGCTGCAGCCAGTAGGGAAAAATACAAAGCTAAATTAAGCTCTTGGTTCAAGGTTGATTCTTCTAAATTTCATGGAATTGGTCCACTTTTACAGAAATGTAACATAGGGCAAAATATAACCCATAAACATTTTAACAGAGACACAGACATTCAGAAATTTCATGTGGAACTTCTTATCCCAAGAGCGCAGTCCTCTGAAGATGATTATTCTATGATGATTATTCCAGCTCACTGCTCATAAGGAAAAAGGAAAGGGCTGTGGCCTCGTCCCACCCCTCTGGTCCTACTCATACAGAATCCTGCTGCTAAAATTTTCTTCCCTTCTTGCCAGTGGGACCTAGTTAGCCCCTCTTTTAGCTTGAAGTTCAGGCTTTTTGTCCTCATTTTCTTTGAACAGCTCTGCCCCCTGCCTGCGTCTCAGCTTTTATTTCTTCTAGCTGCACACATTCTTCACAAACCTCCTTCCTAAATGCTCCATTTGTATCCTTCTACCACACTGAAGCCAATGTTCCATAGTAATGTTATTCCAGATTTTAATAACTCTTTAAAAAACAGCCTATGGTCTACTAAACTGTGTTCCTGCACAACCAGACTTCATCAGGAAACTCCAGAAAGTTAATTTTAGCTTACTTCCTTTTTGTTTACAACTTCTTTTACCTGCAAAAGATGTAGAATGAAAATTAAATAGATTTTGGTAGCAGAATAAATTATCACAGGGCTGGATATGGAAGTGATCTAGACAAGAGGGCTTTCACCCCACCATAGAGACAGTTGTAGCTCAGTTATTAATAGGAGTTTGGTCAAGACAACGTAGGGCTGAATGCTGTGAAGGTACATGGCTCAAAACACAGGCAAAATTCACCTGAGATCCAGCATCATACAGCCTGCATGATCAGGCCAGAACAGTTTTACAGTCATCCAAACTACCTAAGTAAATGCTAGCTCTTAACCTCCATGTGGTAAAAACTTCTTCAAAAACAAAACAAAGCAAAGCAAAACCCCAGCCAAACCCCAAGCCCCAAGACTTCAGGTATCAGTTCTAGTCTGACATGCCAGAGAAAGACCTCAAGTACTCAGAAACTTAATGGGGAGGCTAAAGGAAAGCCAGTGGAGTAAAGAAAAAAGTTGCAATGCACTTCAGGGTGATAACAAGGCACAGACTCAAGAAGGAAGGATAAAACTCCTTAGTACAGCTGTAACTAATGCCCTCCTAACTGCTTTCAGAAACTGATAAACACCATTATCTCTATCCTGAATACAGGTAACTGAGACACTGAGAAATGAAGTGACTGGTTGAAAGTAACACAGAAAACTAGACTCAAACTACTAATCCTGCTTCCCTAATGCAGTACCTTGCATACAGTAGTGACTGCACTGCAATCTGATCAAAATTTTTGATACTGCATCATGACTTTGTGCTGACAAAAATTTTTAAGATCCCTGTACACACACTGGGGCGGGGGAGGGGGAAGTTTGTCTGCAAAAGTACTAAGAAAGGCTTGAAATGGGATCCAGTCCCCTGTAAAAAGGGACTCAGAAAGTAGCAGAAAAAGCAAGTTAATTCCAGAATCCAGAAATGCCCAACACCAGGGAAAAATAACTGAGCTTTCTCTTGTCCGGCACAAAGTTGTGCATAGCTGACTGTACTGCAAGAGCACAACTGGCTTTAAATCTCATTCACGAGCAGCTGCTTTCACAGCATTGAAATGTTTTGGGACGAGCCTGATTGACTTACTCGATAAATCACTTGAGGTTGGTATAGCTCAGAAGGAACCAGCTTATTTAGGATATGTCACCATCTTAAAAACACTTTTTCTAACCACTTGGAGCAAGCTTTGAAGCTTTCAAAACTTGACCGTAGCTTGGGCAGGAAAATAAAAGCAGCATTTTCATGAAATGCTGGAAATTACAAAACAGGGCTTGGACTTCAAACAGTCCACCAGGACAGGCTGGGCCTTCACAGGGAACTCACATCGTTTCTCATCACTTGCGTGAGTTTAGCATCAGCAAAAGGTGCCAGATTGGTAGCCCCAGGCGCTGTATCTTCTATTTATCCCCAAAGCAGGTACAGTAGGATGGCAGGCTATCGCAGACATGCCAAGCCCTGCTACAGTTCCTCCCATCCGGGAGCTGGTGAGAGGAGGGTGATGAGGTCCCGGTGCTGTCTCTGCTGTGACTGCCCACACAGGGGCCAGTACCCTGCTCTGTGTTTCACAAGGATGGGCTTCTAAGCAGGGCCTGTGAAATGGAATAATGGAGCATCAGGCTACAAGTATCCTCCAAGACTTTGAGGTAGGAGAGACAGGGATTCTTTTCTCTGCTTTACGTTCTAGACATCTCAGAAATGAATGAATACTTGAGAGAGTGACAAGGCCACAGAGAGTCAACGTGCTGAGTACAAATGAGATTTATACGTGGCTTGAGTCACTCCAGACAATTAGCTACCCACCAGGCTGTTTGGTTTACTGTCCCCACTGGATAAAGATTTAATAAGCAGTCACCTAGATGGGAAACATGAGACTTGCAGAAAGGAAACTTTTCATTACTCTACGTGGAAAACTTGAGCCCAGACCCGTAACAGCTCTGCACAGCTGATTCCCACTGATGTGTCAACGGCTGCAAGATGAGGCTCTTTTTCATGATAGTCCCCACATAGGTGGAAAATACAGGAAACACAGGACAATCTTTTATTGTGCAACTACGATTTCAGAAATTTCCCACACATTCCAAATATTCTGGGGAAATTAATACAGCTTTCTTCTGGTTTTTTCTCTACAGTAATAATTTTTATCCAGGACTTAGACATTTTTTTCATAGTCTGAAAGTGCAAAATGACGGATTTTAAAAACTTGTCTACTGTGGAAATATGCTGTGTAGGGAACATATTAAACAATTCAGTCTATGTTTGGAAAAGAAATACAGATTCATCACAATGAGGAAGGATGTTCAAGAGTATCCTGAAAAAACAGTCAGTATTCAAGCCAAAGGACAGGATGAAGTGGGCACAACAGTATAAAGCTGACAAGCAGATTTAACTGACAGTGACAGAAATAATTGGAGGCTGCCAAAGCCTAAGCTACATTAGGGCTTCTTCAGATACTACATGCACTAAAACTGAAACTAAATGCATCAATGAGAACATTTAATAAAACTCCTTCAGATGGGGAAAATCCTAGAAGCTGCCACAGCAAAACAGAAAATACAAACTTTGGGAAATTATAGAAAAAGGAATGCCTATCAAACACAAGACTGGGGGGGGAAAAAGGCTGAATTACAGGACTGAACATTTCCTAACTTCTCAGCAGTCATGCCTGGTATCCAAGGCTGTAACACACTTCATCAGAAGACTTCTTCTGCTGTTACTAGCGCTTGTTGCAAGAAAGCTCAAAGCCATTCATTTAGGCACAATTTTTGTCAGGCGGTGTCCCAGAGGGTGTGGCCCGGTCTCCTGGGAATAGCATTTGTTAGTTTTCGAGAACCAGCAGAGGGAGCACATCAGCAATTAAACATGGTTTTCTTGTGTTTGTGCCTAAACAATGAGATTTTTTGGTTAGTTTTTTTTGTTTTTGTTTTGTTTTTATTCTCAGCATTCCTCTGTCACTAAAGCCTGTGACTCACTGAGCTATCACACTGCTGGGCATTTAGGAGCCAAAGCCATGGAGAGTAACATGCTGCACATCCACCCCCCCC
>VZRZ01006181.1:2629753-2659306 GCA_013398175.1 Climacteris rufus | reverse complement strand
AAAAAAAAGAAGAAAAAAAAATCAATTCAGAGAAAAGCTTCAATGTTTGAAAATACAAATAAGCAGCATATTTGTGGAATGAAAAATGGTAAATAAATAGTTACTATTTCTATACAAAATGGCTCGATAGATTTCATAATTTGCCACCACTGTAAAAAATATCTATTCCCTTCCCCCCCTCCCTTCCCCGTCAGTACACACGGAAACACAAGCATAACCATGCATAAAGTGGGAGGGTGGGGGGCAGCCAAGGATACAAACTCCCTCTTAGAAAGTTTGAATTCTTATTAACCCAGTGATGCCTCCATAATGTTACATTAGATCAGCAACATAAAAGTTAGAATATACGTCTCCTTTCTTCCTAGTAAAGGAAACTGGAAAAACACTAATAATGAAAAATAGATGTTAAAAATATCCAGGAGGAAAAAGTACATGTACAATAACCAAAATTAACCCCCTCCGCCCCCACACCAAAACAGATAAACAGCAAAATCTCTGAATAAAAATCCTGTCAGGAAGAGTAGAACCTGCTTTCTCTTTTTTTGCTTTTATTTACTGTATGCCAAGCATGGACTTTAAACTTACAGTGTGCATATGTATAGAAAACAAAGAAGGAGAGTCACCGTTAACCCTGGTTCCCGGCATTACAGTTAAAAGTCATTGGCAAATACTAATAAACCACCATTTAGCAGTAAATAAGGAGAACATGATATATGGACGGACAGATGGAACTGCATAAACAGAAAAGAAAAAGCAGAGAGACCCACAAACACACGGAGGGAGCTGTTTTAAGAGAGTGAAAGATATTGATTTACTTGGAACTAGTGTTGGAAAACAAACGTATTTGTTTCCTTCGTGATTAAAAAAAAAAAGTAATTAAAGTGAATCATAAGGGGGCACACCCTTAAATAAGTGGGGGGGGGCAACATTTGTAGAGGGTAAGGCCTTCTATAGATGTTCCGAATTTTAAGCTAGCAAATAGGTCTGGCAAACTTACATCTCTAAATTAAAAATCGAGGGGGTGGGGGGGGGGGAAATAAAGAGCTGCTGGTGGTTTAAGGAGAGTAGAGGCTTTATTCTTTTATGTTTTATAAAAGTTGACTGGCCTACCTTGTTCCCCAGTCCTCAGTTTGTCTCCTCATAGTCGCTGTCTCCCTGGAAGTACAGTGTGAGTGGTAATGACTGCCTGCCTCCCTAATGAGTCCATTTTCCTGCTCTTGATGTTGTGTATATACACACACTGCAACCTACCTTACAAACCACAGAGACGGGAAAGGGAGAGCGAGCGAGAGAGAGCGAGCGAGAGCGAGCGAGAGTGCGAGAGACAGGGAGAGCGAGAGAGGGAGAGAGAGAAAGGCGCACACAGACAAAGCCCTCCTACCAGACAGCAGACAACCCTCCTTCCCCTATCTAGCAAAATACAACTCGGCTAATGCAGCAACAGGTTCAATACTGCCAGGCTGAGGCAGCCTAGCAAAGGTATACGGGGCTGAGCAGGATTGCTGGCAAATAAACACTTCGCTGCCGGCTGGCTCCACCTTTCTTATTTATGTTACAGGATGTTGGAATGCATTGTTTCAGACAGTCCATACGATTATCATAAATACATTTTTTGTGCATATTAGCATGGAGCACCGAAACGTATCAGCCATTCTGCTCCGTAACCTTATAGCTCTAACACATGCAGGGAAGGTGTAAACATATCTCTTTTGACAGGCAGACTACACAAAGCCCACTGATGATTTTAAAGTCATGAGATCTTTCAAGAAAGACGCTCCTGAAGATAGGTTTCCCCAGACAATAGGGGAGCAGGGAAAATTGATCTTGATGAGGAAGAAGTCTTCCTGAGAGACTGCTCGGTAAACAATTGAAAAGAGAGGGCTATTCTCCCCAGCATTCCCTCCTTTCAAAAATATATATTGGGAAGCTTCTACCCCTACAGCTATAATAATGTGCTGTGCTTATGTCTGAACAGGTGCAATGCATATAGTACATGGTGTTACAAGGACAGAAATAAATCTCTCAAGTAAAAAAACATTTTCCCAGTTGCAAACAGGCCAAGGTTATTTAAAATACAGGTCTAATCTGAAGAACGTTCTCCCCGCTCCCTATGTAATTTTGCTGGGGGGAGGAGAGGGGATGGACGTGTAGAGGAAGGTGCAAAGGGGAAGCAAAGATGGGAGAAACAATACATGTAACCAGTTATAATATTTTTATTTTTACAATATTCTGTCACCTCTAAAGAAGATACATGCTGCTTCTAAAATAATTTTTCACTCAGCCTGGCCTTTCATCACACGTAAACTCACGCGGTAATAAAAATTATGTTTATTTTAATGACAACTACAGACACATGAAAGTAGCAAGAGCAGGGGAAAAAAATTTTTGCACCTGTATTTCATCCGTGGCAAAGGTTCTCCAAGAACTTTATCCACATGGTATTTTTAAGATGGAGAAACTAGGTCCAAGGTAAAAAAAAAAAAAAAAAAAAAAAAAAANGAGCAAAAGAAAAAAAAAAAAAAAAAAAAAAAAAAAAAAGGAAAAAAAAGTTTAAGTGCTATTCCCAAGGTTATGCTGTAAATCAGTAGAAAAACAGACGAGAACTCAAATCTCCTGGAGCAAAACAGACTTTGCCTGGAGTAACTCATACCCACCTAAAAGTTAAGTGTCCCGTCTAAGCCAGTTGTGTAGGCTCCCTCTATTGTCAGTGGAGAGACAGGCACCTCCCAAAAGCAATTCATCCCAGCTTTCTCTCTCTCCCCACTGAGGAGGAAGCCTACACAACTAGATTAAGCCAAGCAGCTAGCTGGTAGATGGCTAAATTAAGTAAAATGAATCTCACTTTTGATCTAAAGCTCTATTACAACATCCTGCTTCCCAAAATACATTTTTATTATCACATTTATTATTAGGCAATATATGCCTAAATTGTAGTGATGGAAAAGGGATAGCCTGCTGACTAAAAGAGACAGGTAAACTCCCTAGATTCATGGATTTGTACCCTCAGGCTGGCTGGATATTCATGATTCACAGAGTCTTTATAATATTAACCAGCCTGGTGACTGGTGAATTTGATTAGTTTTGTTCACTGGTAGATGGTACACATTTTTGTATTTCGCTTATAAACATTCTGGTTTCATCCAGATGTACATTAAATACAGAAGGATTAAGTAATTTGTTTCAAAAGGTTAATTTTCATTAGTTTTTTCATCAAAACACAGCCTTTCTTACCTTAGGGTAAAATATAAAGATTAAAAAGCTCTAATAGGTGACTTAGTTCAACTCCTTCTGTAATATTTAGCTACGTGCACACCTGGCATTTGTAGAGGTAGCTCTACAAGTTATTTGAAATATATATTATGAAAATTTAGTCATATTACGTATTTTCTTCTCTGGACTTTATGATGATAATCACCTTATTGAAGGGTATGTAAGGTCAGGAAAGCAGAAGGGACATTTGTAAACTTTGCTAACTGTGGTAACTCGATCTGGCCGTGTAAGCACCAATTGAGCAGTCACTGCCTCAGTTTTTCCATCTGTAAAACAGACTCAATTGTAGTTCCATGAGTAGATGGTACTGTAAATATGTGAAGAGTCTTCCCATCTTGGCCAGGCACCTCTCAGAGTTTTATGATGGCAAATATTATGGGAAAAATATAAATACATTATCAAGGAGACTTGTATCAAAGCCAGCTGATGAAAATCACAAGTTTTCATTTACTTATATTCAGTTCAAATTAAAAGGAATAGTCTCTAAAAATTTAAAAACCAGGTCTACACCAAAATGAGAATATCAGATGTGAGATGTTCTTAGTAGTCTGGAATATCTGACCTCAAACTAACATTAATTCCTCTGTCCTACCAACCTTACACACACAAATCTGAAGAGCTATTCAAAATGCACCAAGTTTGGATAAAATACAGACTTGAACCCTTCAAATTTAAGACATTCAGGTTGAAATCTGAGTACTGAGTCGGAAACCCTTATGTTTGAAAATGTTCAGATTTGCAATTGAGTCACATCCAAAACCTGTAAGTTGCGAGGCATCTAGATCCTTATTTCCTCTAACTTTCTAGAAATGTCCTATATGCATCTGAACCAGGATCACAGGCCAAATTGCCTTGTATTTTGAGAAAGCCTGAGCCTCAGTAATAACACTAGAACTGAGCCCAATTCCATTCAACATGGAATTACAACAATGCTTAGAGTCAGACCCAAACTAGAACCCAAAGCCACCCCTTCCAAAGTCACCTGGAGTTTGTGTACTTGCAGAACTACAGAACTAAACCAAACACTTTCGAACTTCAAGATTGTTGGAAAGCAAATCTGAAGTAGATTCCAACTTAAGGTAGTTTTGGCCCTCAATCAGAAATTAATCAAATTGACCATAAACTTTATAAAATCCAAATATATGTCTGACCTGAATGAAAAAACCCACAAGATGTGATTTGCACAACTGGTTCCTTGTCTGAAAGTCTTTCTCGGACTTAGATCTTAACCATCAATGGCCTGATTCTGTATTGTCTTATAAATCATTCAGTCTATCTAAACCCTTTTTAAAAAATCGGGAGTGGTGCAATTTGAGAGAACCCTGATTTAATGTTTTGCCAACATAAAACTGCCGATTTGCTTGATTCAAAATGCTCCATGAAAGCCTGCTCACCGCCACACCGCACTCCTGTGGGCCTGCAATTCCTCCTCTCCATTACACGAGGAGGTGATGGCTATGCACTTGGATCAGTTGCAGGAAGAGGAAGGAGGATGTGTAGCTGCTGGCAGCTTTCAGCTCTGTCACAGGGCTGGACACAGACCTGCTGTGTAACAGTGAGGGCCTGCATGGCAGTCACACGGCTGGCCCACGGCTGGTCCACACCTGGCCATGCAACAGAACAGGCAAGCAAGCCCTTGTCACTCATGTGCCCAGGATTGTACCTGTCCCATGGCAGAGACACCCAATTTTGGTTGGGTCACCACATGGGGTCACCCCACAAGAAAGAGGCTGGAACAGAGGGCTCCCAGCTTTCTCAGTAAAGGGCTGCACTATCCATCCTGAATGCAAGAACAGGCAATGGTGGTGTTCCCAGTTGATGATACTCCTGGTTTTCTATTTCTGCAGACTTCTCAATTCAGAGTTAGTCTCCAGCAACTGTCATCAGGGAGGCAAAGGAGTCCTAACCCCTCTAGCAAAGCCTTAAAAAGAATGAAAAACATACTAGTACCATAAAAGCAGGTGAAAAATTGTGGTGCTTGGTGCAGCAGGGGTACCCATCTACAGTTCTGCCAGGGAGCTGCAGAGCCCTATGAATGTGCTGATCTTCAGTAGTGATGGGGAGATTGGCAAAACCAAAGTGTCCACCAGAACCATGAAAGACTTTGTTGCAGATGACAAAATTCTGGATGATGGACTGAAAGGGAAGGAAGGTGCTTCAGTGCCAAATAACATATTCTATACGGCCCTGCTCTCTCCTCTCCTCTTCATGTCTCCAAGCACACTGACATGCTGAGTTTGGATGTATCCTGTTGGCAACCAAAACTGGAAAAGGAGTCATGGCATCCTATAACTGATGTCTGTGGCTAAGAGCTACTTCCTTCAGAAGAAAAACAAATTAGCCTCTCAGCAGGTACCTAAGGGTTGATTTTTAAATTCTTTAGAAATTTAAGTGGGGCTGACTCCATGAACTGGTTGGGTACCTTGCCCATCCCTGTGATGGGCTAACACACTGGTTTTGATGTACTTCACATACTTGCCCCACGACAGTTCCATTAATACCTTCAGGGAGCTCTGCTTTACCAGGATCCCAGGGACTGTTCTTAGAAACCAGGCTGGTTTAACACCATACTGGCTGTTTAAAATCCTAGGCAAATTTCTGTCACAATTCTGTTTCAGATGGTATAGGCAGGATCTAGAAACACTCACAGCAACATGTCTGAACTTGATTGCTTCCACTTAGTCCCCTTAACCACATACATAGATCTCCTACACTCCCCTGGTGTATCACACCATCTTGTTGCCAGCCCAACAGGATTGGTGATTCACATGTCTCTACTGCTGTCCTGCAGCGTCTCTGCAACTTTGTGCAAATGTAATGAGAGAGATGCCAATTAAAAAAGCACAAGAGTCCTGCAGTGTGGCAGGCTGATTCAAATTAGATACCTGTATGAAGTGATTAAAAAGAGGTTTTTTTAAACCTGAAGATAACAGGAGGACAGTATGTTTGATTTACATCAGCAGGGGCCAACAAAAAATGTGGAAGGACCACACAAAGCTCTTTATCCCTGCAGATTTACTGGTGATGATGCTACAGACAAAAAAGGAGAAATACAGTGCACTTCTGGTGCCTTTCAATATGCAAAGAATCTCAATTGTTCTCCCATCTCAGCAGTCACTACTTACTGCCAGACCTCCAAGTAAGTAATACTTTTCTTTAATGTAGTGACTTTGATCCATCATACCATAGTTCAGGTGCACGTAATCACAAACAAATCAAATCTCACAACTTCCTTTGGCAAAAAAAAAAAAAAAACAAACCTACTGTAATCCTCATTTTACACTTAGTAAAAAAATAAACGGAAGGAGTTGATCACTCTGTTGTGAATAAAAAATGAGATTGGGATGTTGGCCTTTCCTGATCAGAAGTTCAGGCTGTGTTGCCTTTATGGATCAGTCTCTCAGACAGCCCTTGATTGGCAAGACTGGGATGCACTTACTGAACCAGAACTGGCTATTCTAATGTTGTTTGGTTTTTTTTTAATCTCAGAATGTTCTGAATAATAAATCAGATGCAAAGCTGACACCACCAACAGTTTAAACGGGTTTGTGTAAATATGTCTGCAAGTAGTATGTACCAAGTACCATAAATGGCCACTGTCCTTTATGATGACACTACCTGTACTTCAGTAGAGGAACACTGTGCACAGTGACTGTTCCCTTACAGCCCTTAGGCCACTTTGCACAAAGGCTGCAAAATGGTTGCATAATCATCCTATGTCAGATCCAACAGCACTTCTCCAGCACTGTGCTGGGTAAATATTCCTGCTACATCAGTAAATTGTGACAGCAAGATCTGGCAACATAATAAATGTTGTCCCAGCAAAGCCAGTCCATTGCTTTTATACTCATCCACACTGGTGTATATCAATCACCACCTACAGGGACTGAGTCCTCATCGGCTCCAGAACACCAGTATCATACCAACACATCACTTTCCAATTCAAAAAGCAAAACCGTACAAAAATGTCCTCAGACAGCACTTGGGATGTTCATGTGTTATTTGCCTTCTGTCCTGAATGTGCTGCAACTATTTAACACCTCACAAGGTGCAGTTACGTGTGGCCTTGGCCATATATGTATGTTCATCCTCTCTACTTACAGAGTGCTAGGGTATTACCTTTATTTGCATGTACAGGCCATTAGTGACCAATTTAGCTGTTGAGCTAACATGCCAGGCCCTCATGCAAGCTGTGGAGTTACAATGAAGTGGGATCCTGTTACATAGCCTACTGCATTGTATGGTGCACCCTCTATTATATAACTATATGGTTCCCAAAGGTTACCTCTGATTCCATTAGAGAGTCATGTTGCAGTTCAGTCAACATTTAAGAACTAGAAATTTGATTATTTACTTATGAAAATCCACACTGAATCCATCCCAAACTGAACAATGAATTGTGAAAAGTTGAAGCATCTGAAAGGAGCTTTGGTAACAAACGAATCAGGATGCACATTCATCACTCTCTTCTACCAGATAATAAGGATGACTATCAAAGATTTCTATTTTTGCTGCAGAAAGTTAGGGAGCATGCAGAGGATTTAATTTCTGCCATAATGACTGCAGACAGTTATGACATGAACCACAATGAAAATTCTGAAGCTCAAGGTGGCCAACACTTCTACCTGGTTTAAATAGTAGGGGAAAAAATAGCCAACAAACCAACCCAAACTTGTGCAACTCTGGTGATCGTTGTAGCAGTTCAGATGCACTAAGTTTATGACTAATGAAGATCTGCTCTAGATGGGAAAAAGAAGTGAGACACATCACTAGCAATATTTTGGAAGCTGTTATTTTACCCTCTGGGTGCAACTGAATATTTTCATAAGCCTATCAGCATGAATCCATTCTACCTGGAAAATACTTATGTCAGCATTTTCAAAGATGCTACTCATTCAAGAGGTAATTATCTCCTAGTTTAGAATATCACATCTGAGAGTACTGCCCCCCAAATGAATAGCCATTTCTGGAAAGATAACAGCAAAAACGCAATTTAAGTGTATCAGATGTACAAAGACAGAAATTTCATATTTTCACTTTTATTTACTATATATGAACTGGACAAAAAACTCCTCTACTGAAAAGAGACAAACAGTATTGAAACTTCCAACATCCAAAAACTCTTCAGTAGACTCTAAAAGTTCCATGATTATCTTAAAAGCCAGGGATTTTTTTTTTAATCTCTATCATAATCAGAAGCATTTTTAAAGTTTTTTAATGCAATTATTAAAACTAGAAGTTTATTTATTTATTTATTTAGGCTATATGACCAAAAACTAAAAATAAATCACAGCAGGTACAATAATGCTGTAAGATCTGAAAGGAGCAGCACAGCTGCCACTATTCATCTAATATTTCACCATGACATCCCTTCAGTAGATGTAGGATTATTTTCCTCAAATACAATCATTGTGAGAAAGTTCCTCTATGAGATTTTTCTCCATGTATTCTAGGCAAGGGTAAACCAATGCATTTACCAGGCAAACTGAAGTTGTAAGTTGCTGAAAAGGCTGGAAATTTGCTCAGATCTCTTAGGCTTGTATCTTACTTTAAAGCAATTCAGCCCAAAATTTCACCATAGGACCCAGTTTCTGTTGGATGAAATTCCTGCTAAATGTCCATGGTTAGTGTTTCTGGATATGTGCCCCTAAAATCCCACTGCTACCTGATACAAAACATAAGGCACAGAGACTTGGGGGCATTTAGGCCAAGTGGCTATGACCTGTGAGTGAAAAAAAATGCCTGGTTTTGTTTTGGGGCAAACTAAATATTGTGAGACCATGCAGAAAAGAAATGGAAATGAGTAAAACATCAAGCAAAGGTTTATCCTCAATAGCCTCAGAAGCCCACTCCAACTAGACACTTAACCTCTGTATCAAACACACAGGAAACACTAGCAAGGGTTTAACCTTTTTACTGGCAATAACACCATCAAAATTACGTATAAAAGTTTCACATTCACAGACCTTGATTGCATGTAGACCACCTCAGAATCATTTCTGTGTGTATGTGGGCAGGATTTATCTGCTTGAAGCATTTAATCAAAGATGTTTCTGAAGAATAAAACCCAAGATGTACTGGATGTAATAGAGAAAAGGAATATCCTGGTCTGAATATTTTTTTTTAACTTTATATAAGCTAAATTCTATTATAAAAACTAGATTGGTTCCAATTAGTCCTCTAGTTTTAGCCTAAAGGAAAATATTTTTGATAAAGTGAACACAGTTTGCTCAGCTGTTTTAAAGGACACATTTGGAGGTGCATTTCTTTTCCTGAAGTATTAACTGAAGTTCATTTTATAAGGAAAAGATGAGAGAGTTTATTATTTAAAGCCAAAGCAATTAAAAGCAAAAGGTTGTATTAACTGAAAATTAAGCCTCAGGTCTTATTTTACACAAAAACAGAGATTAAGAACCTTTCTTTCAATCAAGCCTATCAAAAGCCTATCAAAAATTGGAAGTTCTAGCGAGGTTAGTGGTGGTGTAAGTCTGACAAAAATGATAGCTTCCGTATTCTATAGACAAACAACCCTTTTATTTTGCCTGTGTTTGAACAAAAGGGTCTTTCATTAAAGAACTAGAACATACAGAACAAGGTGACATAATATTTTCAAAATGATAGAAGAGAAACAAAGTGTACCAACCTCAATGCTACTCTTCAGTCAGGTTTTGTAACGAGCCCAAGTCAGACACTATTTTATGGTCAAAGGGCTCCTCTTCTATAACTTCCTTTGCAATTATTAGCTAGGACTGTAAGATTTGGTATTGCTACCAGGATTATCTATGATTATATAATGAGAGATCCCCTTTGTAATATCTGTGCAATTAGGCATAATTAAGTTTGTCAGAGGAACGTTAATTTCCTGATTTTTGAGTAAATAAAGAATCAATGTTAACATTGCACTAATCAGTACTAACTAACATTTAATTTGTTTTGTTTCAAAATCAGAGGTCACATTGTGAAACCATTTGATAGTATGCAACAAAAAAACTCAGCAAAATAAACAGAAGTTGGAATAAAGATAACTTTATATTAACTGGTACTTTGCTGTCCTACTGTTCCATTTGTTGAGTTGTCCTGAAGCCAACAAAATATTGGTAAGACTCAGGATACAAATATGACTCTAAGTACTCTCTGGTGTAGTCTCAGAATGCATCAACATTTGTTTTTAACACAGTGTGATAACATCACAGATGTTAGAATCATAAATGCCAGTATACCTTTAAGCTTTCTGTTTCAGAAACAAAGGTACTACCCCCACAGCTCACTAGCTCAGGAGTCTCACTAGCTTCAGGAGACCATCTGTGGGCCAGCCACCAAACAAGAGAAGAAAATCCTGTCTGATAGAAATCCCACAGAAATACTGAGCTATACATCACACATCCATCCATCCATCCAAGTAAGCAAATGAGTTTCAACCTGAAATTCCTAGGAATCCCTACAGGAAAGCTGCAACATACCATAAAAATTAACTGAGGATTCTCAGATATGGGCTTGTGGGGGCAAACTGTGAGTGAGCTGCTAATGGCTACCTGGTGCAGCACAGCTATTGTCAGTCACGAGAGCTGGGACTGCCTGTTCAGGCACCACATGCAGCTCATGTAAGCATCTCTAAAACAGGTATGAGAAAGGTAGCCACAGGATTATAATGAAGAGAATTTATGGGGCATTACTCTCCCAAACTGCTGTTTCGATATAAACAGTACTCTGGGCTCCAAGTGACAAAATGTGACAATGCTGAAGGTCTACATAACGGGATTGTGTCTTCTTTTTCCTGCCTTATTTCTTGAAAAAAACAAACAGTAAAGCAATAATAGTTTCTACATTTAAATGTCTGACAATAGTCTTCAGAGTCCACACTGCCTCAAACATCCAAGAATTCTTGTATTAGGAAACTGACTGGAAATAAACAAGTGTCAGCTCACATCTAATGCAATCTTTAATTAGAACCACACAGTGAAGCAGGCTACAAGCTTTTTATGTCCTAAATTAAACCTGTAATTTTGGAGCACTAGAAGTCAACCACCAGGGAACAAAAGCACCAGTTTACCATACTGTTACAAGTCAACCCAGTCTGACCCCTGTTTCAAAATATGAAGATAAGTGATAAATTACATATTTTTCTGGAGCAGACACAATATAACAATTTCTATTAATTTTTAGTGCTAGGTACTTAATGATGTTGGAAGTTCTTTGGGATAATGAAAGAGTACTCCACTGAGAAAAAAAAAAAGTGCAAGGCAAATAAAACCCAAAAAGTTGACTTACAGGTCCTATCCACGTGCATGTTACAGCACGATCCACAGGTCTCAAAGCTTAAGATTATCCATCCCTATCTACAACAAGAGTTCACTTTCAGAGGAATGAGAACACTTGCTTCACAATAGCTCAAAGGTGTTCAAATCCCTCCAAGATACTAACACTTTATTCCATTCATTTTAATGGAAAATAGATGTCCAAATTCCCAAAGACAACCCTTTCACCACTGGGCCTAAAGAAACAGATTACTTGAAAATATCTTTTTATCACAAGAGAAGACAGGAAAAAATTCCAATTAAAATTGATGGAATTGATCGAAGAAGGAAAGCCATCAAGGAACAAGAGGCAAAATGGGGAATAAAATAAGGCAAAAGTGCATAAAGTTATCTCATTCTCCTCAAGGAGTATAAAAAAATCTTCCTACTAGAGTAAAAAGTTATTTCCAGTTTGTTTTCTAACAGCTAAAAAGAAATGTAGATTAAAGACTAGGAAGCATATTGAAAACTGTGGCAAGGGCAGACCATAAAGCTCAAAGTAAAACACTGTACAGTGAGTTACTCGATTGTCACAATTAAATGGCCAGAAATCACTCCAGTGTTTTAGGAGTAGCCATAAGCACCCCTAACATCACAGATTTAACTTTGAACTGAAGTCCCTTCTGCTCAAAAAAAATTCCTGGGTAATACTGCTTGGGCTAAAATAGAATTCCCTACAGCAGTCTTTATGCTTATCATGGAAATCTGCACACATCTGGGAAGGGCTGTGGATTGTGGCATGTGATTAAAATATTATAGTAAAAACCCCTGGTTGATTTGCAGCCTTTACCCCACTCCTCTTAGCAAACCTCCATGCTCCAACTCCTCCCTGCTAACTCAGCCTTTCAGTCCCTTGGTTGTCTCATGTGCATTCAAGGCTAGACCAAGTCCTGGGAATTTCTAAGCAGAGCTCTGGACCTAAGACCATCCCTGGGGGGACAAGGAAGTACTTGATGGATAAAGAGCAAACCATCCCACACAGTTACCACTCCACACATTCTCCCACAGTGGCCACGCTCTCAACTCACAGAAAGCTTCTTGGAATTTCCTGCAGTACCCGATAAGTCCTTAAAGCAGTATGTGCACTTCCATCTTTGAGAAAATGTCAATAAACAAGTGAAATAGTTACTTGCAAACCTGATAGCTAGATTTTCATTTAAGAGAACTACATCTAAAATTGCACAGAGAGGGTAATCACAGAATCATAGAATGGGTTGGGTTGGGTTAAAGATCATCTCGTTCCAATCCTCTGCCTTGGGCAGGGACATCTTCCACTAGACTGGGTTGTGCAAAGCCTCATCCAACCTGGTACACAGATGCACACAACTTTGCAGCCATGGGAGAGACTGAGAAAAACAAACAAACAAAAAAAAAACCCCAGAGGCAAAACCAGGCAATAAACTATAGAAGACCACTAAGTAAGATAAATATGAACAAAAGCAGCACAAATTGTATGATACTGGTAATTAGCATATTTTTCTTTTTTCAGCAACTGAAAGCATCTGAGCTCCACTTTGAGAGAGGTGCTCCCCATGCCCCCCCATTTAAACACCAAACCAAAACTCACACAGATGTGACTGATGAGATGGAGCCCTGATAGACAAAGCTAGAGGTGATTTCAAAAGCAGAAATACATTTGACCAAAGCACTCTCACAACAGACCCAGGGAAGATGTTACTACATTTTGCTGCAGGGATTGCTTATATATAGTTTGGCCAAGAGTCCATGAGTCGTGATATCTATATTTACAATGTCAGATACAGGAACAATCCAGTGCTGACTATTCAGGATCTGACACTTAGAAACATTTACATGAAAGTAACAAAGAATTGGAACAGGTGATGCTTTAAAAATTAGTCTCAAATTTCTATGGGCAAATGAGAAATTGAAACATTCTAAGACTCAACAGGAAAGTGACAAGAGTAAAGTGGTTCTGTCCCTCTCAAAAGACAGCAAAAACCACTTTTGCCTTCCTACTTACATGGGGAATAATGTTTTCAGGGCCTGATGAGAGAGATGCTGCTGGTCAATGGAATAATTTTTCATCTGATGCTAAAAAGAAAGTAATAAACGAAACAAGTTTTGAACATGGGCATACAATATTTTTAGTATCTAACAATTGCCATTAAGTAGTCTGAGTATTCTATAACAAGAGTCTAACGAAAACTAGTACTTGCATGCTCTCACTCAGGTTTTCTATCCTAACTGTTAAATCCAGACTGCAGACTTCTTGCTCTAGAAAGAAGAATTAGAAACTGGAGCATTAGAAACTGGAGCTTAATGGTTAACACTCATAAAAATATTCATTTATCTGACTTCAAGAGAAGTTGAAGAAAGCAACAACTATATTCATGTACCAAAGTAACAAAATCCAAGATAATTCTTTAACAGTACAGTGTAGGCATTGTCAAAAACTGTTCAAGAAGTTAGAATGAATTCATATCCATCTCAAAAAGCACAGACAATTCATTTTTGCAGACCCTTCAAGATGAAATATTCTTTTACGTGAAACTACTGAAGCAGGACTCTGATGAGTTTGATGATCCTGAAAGCGAGATGTTTTAATGCTGTCATTATCATTATTAAACATAGCTGTAATGATGATTTAAATCTGTGTTCCAAACCTCCAAGATGCTCTTAAACATTAGACACCTTTGTGTCTTGAAGACCCAGAAATAAGCTTACTAGTTGATTATGCCATAAAGAAAAGCTCTGCTTAACAAGACAGATGCAACCTTATTTTTTTCTTAATGATATTGCCTTCAATGGAACACAAAAGGAGCAATTGATAGCAATGATTGAAACACTTCTTTTAGAGACTTGTAAATTCAGCTGTCCACTACAAGAATCCCCAGGAGAAGAAACAGAGGGGTAATAAAAGAAAAAGTAACAGCATTGAACCTGCATTAGTGCAGGTTGGCTATCTGAACATGGCAAATGATCTCCTATGGCCACAGGCTTATGAACAATGACTTTTATGCCCTCACATGCTGCTATTAATTCTGTACCAAAATGAAAACCACAAATATTGGTGCAGTGTTATGGAAGATACCATCCAACAACAAGGAGAGAAATAGATGAGAAGGATGTTTTACTATCTGTTAACTATTGTTAGACAACAAAAACCAATTTGAAACAAGGATGTTTAAAACTATTTCTTCTGCTTCTGGCTGCTCGGTGTTGTATTTCAGCCACACCAAGTGAAAAAGCAACAGTCAAAGTTTCCCAAACCCGTACTGAAGAGCCTAAAGACAAAAATCACTCTGCTATCACCAGCAGACTGGATAACTCCAGTGAAAAAGGGTAACCTGAGTAAAAAAGTGCCCCTAGTTCCCAGAGACACTTATGTTCCTCTCAGGAACATGTGCCTCTGTATTTGCATCAACAAGTGTCTTGAAATTTGCACTGAGAACAAGAAGGACTTTGATCAAAAAATAGCACACATTTTTCTCTGCAAGGAACTTTACAGAGAGGTACTAAATTTACAAAAGCAGTTGAAGGAGGTTTCAGAGGGACTTGACAGATTACAGGCTGATGACACTACCGTTACAGCCTCAGTGGAAATGTGGTTTGATCTAATTAACAACAAAGAACTAGAACCACTGAAGAACAAAATTAAAAAATTATTCAAAGACTCTTGGAAGCTTTCCATTTCATAGCCACCAGGACTGATCTGAAACACAGACGGATGGCATTAAACCCAGGATAAGACGTCGAGGCTGGGACAAGCATTGAACATATTCCAGGTATCTCAAATATTCTAAGATTAAAAAATGAAGATACATATTTTCCCTAAATATGTGATTAAAAATTGATTTGATTGAACACAATTAATTTAATCGTGCAGGTGGAAAATACAGATGTTAAATTAGGGCAGACAAGATGGCTGAACTTAGAAATGCTGGATTTTAGAACAGATGCATTGCTGTCCAGCCAACTCAGCATCACTTTTTACAATTTTTAGTTTATTCATATTGCTTTAATTGAAACTGTGTAACAGCGTAGGTGCTAAAATCAAAGAATCTGGTGAAGTGCACCAATATGCAGCATTAGATATAAAGCCTCATAGATGTAAATTTTTTCACAAACTACAGAGACACCATGAAGATGTTCTTGTTTTTTAATTACAAAATCACACACTTTGCATTTTAGGTAATGTGTCTTTGTGTTCAAGGGATAAATACACCGATAAAATACATCACATCATTCATGTGCATGATTTCAGTGGATAATGTACTGCATTTGAGTGTTTTCTCCAATAGGCTTTTGCAGAAAAAAACCAAAAAAAGTCATGCTGGGGAGAAAAATTCTACTTTGATTTGTTGGCTGCTGTTTCCACAAATTTTCTCTCCACACCCAATAGAGAACACATACCTCAGCTGAACAATTGTGAGCATATGTTAGCTATGCCAATATCCTGTAAAAAGTAACAAAAGGCTTTAACTTATTTTTAACTGAGACAATCATGTAACTAAGAAAGTTTTTGCTTGAGAATTTCAAGTCAGGTTTGGGATTACTGTATTTCCCTCTTTGGGAAGTTGTATGATTATAGATCTTATAATTTTAAAAAGTAGAAGTTAATGAGGAAACATGTAAACATCAGATGATTTACGTGCCTATTAATATTAAAAGTGTATTGGCTAAAAAAAAAAGGGGGGGAAAGGAAAAACCCATTGTGTAATCCAGTTCTGATGAAATGCCGGACAGTTTTGAGACTGATAAAGTGAGTCAGTGCCAACTGACTCAGCATGACAACGGGAGTTCATTGTTGCCTTCGGACCGAAGGAAGCGAGCACGCTGTTGGTTCAAACTGGATTTGTCTTTTCACTAAAATGTGCTATTTCCGCCATCTTCTCCTCCCTTCACGTCTTCCATCAGACCTTCCAGTGTCTCCAGTACACACTGCATTTATTAAGCCCTGCAGTATTCAGCTAGCATTGGATACAACACACATTAAGCCCTCAGATGCAGCATGTTACAAAATTAACTTAAAAGGCTGGAATGCAGCTCCATTTTTAAGTCCCAGTATATTTATATTTCACATATGGTTTTCGCTAGGCTATTCACAGGGGGGACTATAAAGCATCTCAACATGTGAGGTACTCTTGTAAACCTCACTATGTCCTCAGTTGCACTTACTGTCCTCAGGCATGGGGGATGTTGTACTGGAAGCATTAATATATATATACGTGCTGCTTTTTACATCCACATTTCCCCCCCCCGCTTGTAGGTTTGGCAACAGCAGGATGGCTGAATTCAGCTCAAAAAGTGAAATTCCTGTTTGTCTCCAAGGCTTCCCAAAGATTAACTTCTGCCTGTCACTGCAACTTCCCCTCAGCACCCTCTGAAGTTAGCAAAACAAGGAGAGCTTGGCAGCTCCCATGGGACTCGAGACCCTCCAGAGTCTGGGCAACAGAACTAAACAAAAGAAACTGCCCCCCTGCTTGAGATGTCTCAGTTATATGAGAAGGGTTTCCTTTAATATTGCAATACAGTGGATTCACATTGTTAACTTACACAAGACTGACCAAGAGAAAGGTTCACCTGTTGCAAAACACTGCATGAAGTGTACAGGGTGATGTTACAAAATCTAGTTTGTAGCTCTTTACCTTCAATACACTCAAAGCTCTATATCATCATTCACTACTTTCTGCTTTTCTCATTAAAGCTGCTTCTCCTGAAGTCTGCCTGAAATGTTAAAGCCACATTTTAGGGTTTTTTTACAAGGGATTAATTGAGTCTTAGAAGTTTACTGATTTAACTGTTGCTTATGAAAGACTCTTAGAAATAAAACTAAATTATGTTTGAAAAGAAACAAACAACAAGAAAGTCTACACTCGTTCAAGCAGTGAAAGCATATCCAGCCATTACCATTTTTTAAAAATGCATATTTTGCCAAAAGGAACTATGCCACATCAAAAATTGTCATGCTGGGTGAGAAAAAATCCACAGAACTGAAGGACAAGATAGGTAATCAGCAAATTTGGGTTATATCCAATCTGAACCTAGACAACTTGACAGGTGACTTGAACTAAGTCAGTCAATGTCTAAATATGAGTTTATCCAATGCAGGAGGCAACTAATGCTTTCCTATTTCAGAAGGGTGTCTTAAAGTTTAATTAATTGTTCATAAAGAACTCAGATTCTCCGATGAGAAGCATCAGAGAACACCAAAGTATTATTAATCTCAGGTGCCAAAAAATTATCCCTGCTCTTGCATGAAATAGCTCTGAAATATTTGTAATTTCTATGGTAGCAATATCCCCAGTTCAGTTTGCAAATGATGAGAATTATCCAAGTAAAATAAATGTCTGGCCATCAGAGTAAACAAAGACATCATTTTACGAGTCCAATCTAAATTGTAGAGATAATCAATATGAGAATAGCAGTGCCCACAATGAAACCTGTATTAATTATGAAGAGAGTTTATGAAAGAAATTAATCATTATTATGGAGTTCGCTGTAGGAATTTAATAGCATGAGCCAATTCTACATGACTCTTATGATGCTTGAGGTCAAATATGCTGAGTTTGAAATAAACTTTAATCTACTCTGAACTAACTTTGTATAAAAAAAGAAAGCTTCTCATAAGTTCCACAGTACTGCCCAAAATAACAAATCTATTCTACCCCATAAGTGCGTGTGGTCTGATATGCCATCCTGAAAACAGATTCTAATGTCTCTCTTCCCCCTCTTGTTTTTCTTTTTTTTGCCTTTTTTTGTTTAGATTGGTCCTATAGGAAAAGTATATACACTGATTACAAAAGAAAATTAGATATGGGAGACAAGCAATATATTTTTAAGCTTACTTTGTTGTTTTGTTTTTTTTTTTTCTTTTTTCCTGAAGTTACCACTCATCCAAAATAAACACCGAAATGTTTATGGAAATAAAGAAACAAATTATAACAATTTTAGGTAGCATACCGCAGTCAAATAAATACCATTTTCTAATAAAACAAACTTGGAGAAGCCTAATAGAACTTAACCCATAGTAACCAAGACAGCAGCTCAAGGGACTTTCTGTTCCAGAATCAGAGCCATTCTTGAGAGCTAGAGATTCGTATCCACTGAACAACTTCAGAATCCCTTTTTATAAGATTATAAATTCTCTATGACTGGAAGTGTTGAAAATGTCCAATGTGGGCTTCATTCCACCTCCAGTCAAGTCCCTGTTGTCTGCAAAGGGAGAAGAGCGAGACTGGTGCTGAGAGCTTTTGAAAGGCCTATCCTTTGTATTTATCTGTTTCTGTGAAGTTCATCTTACACCAAATAAAAGAGGGAAGATGTAAGTAATAAGCCCATCTCAGTGATGTGAGGACCACACATGGCAAGAACTCCATGGATCAGAAGTAGACAGAGAATTCTTGGGGGGGTTTCTTGTTTGGGGTACTTTCTGAGCATGTGTGTATGTGGTGTCTGTGAGGGGAAGGAATGCAAACCAATGGGATGTGCCAAGATGTAGGGGCTGCCTACCCCTACAAGTGCACAGAGAGATGCAGTAGTAGTAGTATCTTTTTGCTTTTGCAAAATATGTGATTAGTCATTTTTGGGGACTCCTAATGATGTATGCAAAGCTTACAGTGCAGTCAATAACAAAATAATTTGGTGTGCAACAGGAAGAACAAACCCTTAAAATTTTACAAGAACAGTCTCCAATTAAAAGAGTCAAAAAGAGCTCAGTGTGAATATTTCTGTGAGCTTCCTTTGTTGAAGCTGCAGGATTTCTTTGTAGTTGTTCAATTCTGCTTGCTAAAATTCTCTTGGCAACTACAGACTTCCTTACTTCTGATCTCATCACACACAGATGGCTCAGGCTTGTAAAATATTATTAGGGGACGTGTTGGAGTGGCCTGAACATGGGTCACTCCAGCAGCGTAATCTGACTCTCATGATTTCTCTGCATTTGTATAACCTTGAGTTCTGCCAGTTCCCAACCTGGAAAATGGGAAGAGAGTCTACCTCCCAGCAAAGTGATGAGAACATGTGAGTTAATACATATACAACCCTATACAAAAGTGTTACTGCTATTTGGGGAGAGTAAGATAGGGTCATGTGGACTTCTGTTTTATTCTCTTCTCTGAAACAAACACTGACACAGATATAAATAGTGCCTGCAGAAAAGCAAGGGATTAACTTCTGCATGTTTTTTTAAACATTCTGCAGCTTTTGCATGTAAAGTCTTTTTAGAAGAGTTTTGAATAGTTTAATAATTAAACCAAAACTTTTTAGTTCTAAAAGTATTAACATTTACCAGAGTGGATTCTTTTTCCAGTGGTGTCATAAATTCACAGTATTTACTCACCAGTTCTGGTTTTCATAACAAGACTGTGGTTTTTATTTTGATCACTGGTTAATTTATTGCTGCAGCACATCATTTTGCTTTTCTTTTGGAGGTTCTGAGGAAAAATAATTCTTTACAGACACTGTTCAGATGGTATTTTTCAATTAAAAACACTTAAAGCAGAAAGGAACGATTGTCTGGTGGGGAACTGAAGATCAGAGTTCAATGCTTGGCTCTACAATAGACTCCCTGGGGAAATTTTCAAAGGCACAAATGGCAGGTTGGCACATCACTCCCATACTTGCTTTAGTGGGAGTAAGTTGCCTCTGAAAACCTCTATTTCCTTTCCCTGGATTATCCCAATCAAATCATCTAATTTTTCCCTGTGTCTTGGTCTGCAACCACAACAGTGGAAATTCTAACATTTTGTTTCCCTCACCTTTCTCCTGACTTGCCTTTTTAAGTAAAAGCTTCCTGAGGCAGCGCCTCTTTTACAGCATGTAAAATACCCAGCACTCATCTGGGACTCCCTACTTTCTGTCAGAAGGCACACATGCAAATAACAGTAATACTAATTGGGAATCTGGAGTCAGCATGCTTATCATACCAAGTGCAGGTTATCATGCTGTTCAGGAGCAGTACTGCTTAGCTAAAACCTGCCAGATTATCAGCCCAAGTGAATGACATCCACAGAGCAGGGGCAGGACAGCAAGGTTGGGTAAATGTCTCCCAGGCAGCACCAAAATGACCCCTCACTTAAAAAGGGGGATTATTAAACGTCTTCATCTCAGTCCTTGCGTTTTGGTAACTTCACTTTAAACTAACCTATTCCGTTTAAATCGATACTCTTTAAACAAAATGTTACATTTTAGCGGGACAAAATGCAAAGTCTTAACAACTGCCCATGGGGCCTTTCAGAAACCAAATCACGAACCTGAGCATGTTATTTGCACCACAAGACTACAAATACTCAGCCCCTGTGGTAACAAAAACAGGTCTCTCTTATTTCTCTTGCAAGTCAGGATTAGGCAAGACAATTTTTATTTTCAAAACACAAATGTAAAATTTCCAAAAACGTGACACATGGAACCACTTAAAGGGAGTGAATGACAATATACTGAATAAACGTGAATGACAAGTAGATTCAAGAAAATATTGATCTGTCTTTGTTTATTTAAAATGTGAATGCCCCACAGAATTATTCTAATAAAACTAATAAGTGGTTTTTTCTACTCTGCTGAACTTAAATGCATTTTGACCATGAGTAAAAATAAAAACCAATTCATATTCCATGTGCACTCATTAATTATCTCCTGTCCTACCAGGAATTACCATGTTTGCCAAATGAGATGAGGCTAGTGCTCATTATATTCCAGAACACCACCACTGAGCAATGACGTCTTTCAGATACCCACTAATAGTTAAACCAGGCTTTTTATTTTTGTTCTATTGCCTACATTATTCTCTAAGCCATTCATCTTTCTCAACCATTTCTTTATAGCTACAACCAAGATCCTAAGTTTTGGGGACAATTTTTTCCCCTCAAGTTAATGCAGCTAAAGCCAGCAGCATTACAGTAGAAATTATTTTTTATACAATATATTCTTAAGACTAACGCATATCCTTATGTGCTATGCACCTCCTCCATTTCTTTCTGCATCACGCAGTTTGTAGCATCTATGCAATCAGCCCAGTATGAAATGCAAGACAGAATTCCTACAGCAGATGTAAATAATTCAAGGAAGTTTGTAACTCCTCAGGGAGATTTACTCACAGATCACCTGTTCAGAGTTTAAAGGGATGTCAGAAGAGTTCCAGGATTATTACAGACCAACGATGGGAAAGGTTACAACAAAGTGCCAGTATTCTCACAGCATAGAACTGAAAGGGGCTTTGATTTTGGATACATTAACAAACTTCAAAAGGATTGGTCTGAATCTGCCAGTGGAGGAATGTTGTTTGATTGCATCATGTACTGGGATGCTGCTGCAGTCGGATCCAGAAAGAATGACGCATCACAGTCTGACATAGCTCTGATAATAGATAAGTAAACTGTAGGATTGCCAAATGAAGAGGTCAAAAAAAATCCCAACAAAAACAAAAGAGCTGATAAAGCAAATTACACCAACAGAATTTGCACTGCAACATGAACAAAAGAAACCCAAACAAACCCCATTCCTGTTCCTGATGGGATGCCCCTGTGTCCCACATGGCATCATTGCAAACAGATTCTGCAGAGAGTGAGAAAGACACAAGCCCACAGCTCTGCAGAACAGCAGCCCACGCAGAACATCTCCACTTGCCAACTGAGAAACCTTGACCTACTGGCCATGTGCCTCCATTTCTATCCCCCAGATCCATTAAATCAGTCAAGCCTTAAGGTAGATCACCATCATGGGTGACAAAATCCAAACCTTTTCTGTTTGCAACAATCCCTGTATTTTCCTCCCAAAGGCAAAGCATGCTAAGGACATTCTTTGTATGTCCAGAGGCCAACAGCCTGTCACTCTCTTTACATAGTGCACCACATGTATCTAGGACATAGAAAGGATTATTTAAAACTCTAAAGGAGACATTTATACCCAGTACATTCCCAAAATAAGGAAGGCAAGTTGCTGAAATAACTTATTTAAAACTTTTTCTCAAGTACAGAGTGATAGAATTAGAGTAAAATCATCTAGAAGGGGTTGAAAACACTTTCTCATGAAGTCTTAAACATCACTTCGAGTGACATTAACTTGAGCTACACGTCCCATCGGAGAGCAAGTGTCAGCAAAGTAAATGCATTAGTTAAAGCTTAATAGTAGTTTGGTGTTCAATATCCTGAAATATTTAATATGTTTTTTTCCCAAAGTAAACTGTTATTCAGTTTTAATGAAGACATTAACCTGCTTGATTTGTAAGCTCCTGTGGGAAGTCAGTCTAAAACACTGTCACAAGAGGTAGGCAGATGTAACAAGAGCTGTGACAGGAAATCAAGCATATTTTAAATGTTAAAAAAGCAGCCACACAATAAGTCTCAATATGCTCTTGTTTTCTTTTAGTTTTGTTTATTTTTTGGTAATATGATTTCTGCCCTTTAAAAGATGCCAAATAAGGCTGGCTGTAACGTAGTCTGAAGGTAACTGTGGGCACTGAAATCTACGTGAGTCCTCACCAACTATTTTGTAAACAAGAACTGGTAGGATACAGGCTAAAAAAAAAAAGTTTGGGTCACATTCTGAACTTCAAGACACTTTGCAATTTCCAGCACTGTAGGATGACAGCTTTAAACTGGAATCCACTGTTACACTTTTAGTCGCAGTTTGAATTTTCCAGACTGACTTTGAATACAGTCTACGCTTCATGGGAACAGCCGGTCTTGTGAGTTTTCAGCTTGAAATGATAGTGATATAACAAGATGAGCAAAAATGGTGAGACCCCAAGCAATTAAGGTGGGTGTGTACTCTTCCTGAAATGCATATTGGTGGTTTGACAAGGGAGACAAGCTGGCTGCTTTGTTTCACAGTAGCTGTGTTTAGTTCATGCTGTCAAGCGTGGATTCTGACACTTAACAGTATTAATATTGCTATTTCTATTGATATAATTAGCACTTCTATAAATAATAGCTAAGGCTGCCATAGCTAAGTATATTACTGCAATCAGCACCATCAGGCCCTTCTTGGTTACACACCCTCCTGGAAATACAAGCTGATTGATCTCAACAAGAAGACAGCCACTGAGCAACGCTGTTGATTCTAGCGGCCCAGCGAGGAGCAGCTACCACCACATAGAAGACTCTCCTAAACAACTACTTTGTATGTGTGAGACTAACATTTCTCACCAGTCTTGCACCTGCCAACGTTTGAATGCTATAAATAGGGACCCTTCTTTTCAGACACACGATGAAAAAACCCTCACATTGAGTTCAGTGGGTGTTATTCATATACTACAATGGGGGAGAAGTCCTACAAGTTGTTTTGGAGACAATCTGGATGCAACATTTAAACTCCACCTATATAGCACAAAGATTTTTGTTTATTTACTTTACAGTTATGAAATAGAAAACTGCTTAACAAAACAGATATTGCTGGTTTTAACAGAAGAACGGCAGCACCTGCCACTTCAACCCCTGGCTTCATTCTGTTACATTTACAAATACAGAAGAATGACAAGTTTTCTAGAGGGCCAAACTTCAGGCACTTCCAATCTGTTTCCCAGAACTTTGCCCTGATTCCACTACACCTAAAAGCCGTAACTTCTACGTGAATTTTGACAGGGTTCAATATCTACCTTGAGGTAGTTATGCTTAATGACTGCAGCTTATAACTAGCACCAGTGGGAGAGGGAAATGTACAGAACTAGTGGTGGTGGTGGAAATAAAGCCTCAGGGTCTCAAAAGATGCATACAAAAATACAAGCAGTTAAAAATTATCACCAGTTTTGGAAACAGTGAGTATTTTCTGCTTTCTTCATCTTCCATAAAGTGATGTGGGTAAACACTGCACAAAGCTATTCTGAAGGCCAATATTTACAGTGTCTGGAAATAGAAAGTGTTATGTATAAGAAAAGCAGCCTAGATGTCTGACTGCAGTTTGTTACAAAAATGCTTTAAAACTTCTACTTTCTTAAGCTTTAGTCAAATGGATGTGCTAAAGGTCACATGGCAAATTAAGTAACTCGTGTGTACAACTAGTATTGAGAATGAGACATGCACATTTTTGAATCCTGAAAGTTCTTCCAGAAACAGTACTTGCTAGCTGCAGCACTTGAAAACTTAAAATGGTAAAGAGGAGACTACAAATCCAAAAAAGCTTTGAACTCCTGTACTACTTAATACAGCTCACTTTGTATGAGGCCAAAGCACTCACAGAGCACTATGTCTTTCAGTAGTATCAATGCCAAAATCATTCCTGTATAATTCCACTGATGTCACTTCAGTTATTTCAAAAAGGAAATTAATGTCTAAGCCACCTTCAGTTTTCTGATGCAAACCCAGAATAACTACACCAAAGTTTATAAAACCATTGACATTGGCATTTATTGTCAAACCAAACAGCCAGTGGAAAAATTGGCACCTACCATTTCAAATTATTACTTGAGATATTATTTATAACCCTGATGGCAGCATTTTGGAACTCTCCGTGTACATACCTTTGCAAATATTTGTGATGACAGCTCACGGTATTATTCCCGTTGTACAGATAGGAAACAAAGACTGAGCAATTTTTCCCTAAAGTCAAATGTGCTATTCGTGGCAGAGCAGAGAGCTTCATGAAGCCTAAGTCTTAAGCCATGAACACAAACCAGTAAACAAGTACTCAGTCTTCAGCATGCCTTCAATATTAGAAGCAATAACTGGGTTGGACCCCACATTGGATTTAAAAAAGAAGGAAAGATGAAGGAATAATTATTTCTTTGAATAAGCAGTTAAAGAATCAGAATGAGAACTTTCCTTTATTAGAAAATTTGATAACAAAATGTCCTATGCTGTTATTCCTTGAGGTATCTTTCATTAATATCTGGAAAAATCAGAGTAGAATCTGAGATGCACTGATATTGGTAAGCACAAAATAATCTACACCCCAGAGTTTTTTTTTCTGCTCAGACCACAATCATGGGACTTCCCAAAGCCACACAGACCTTCCAAAATCACCTCTGGTTGTGAAAACCGGTCAATGACAACCATTTCCTTCTGCTTCTGAAATGCTCAAAAATTCATCTCAGTGTATATACTGCTCATGAAAATTAAAGAACTGAATTTTGATTTGCTTGGGCTGCTCTGATACCCAAGATCAAGGGTCAGCACGCCTATGGAAGGGTAAACAAGCAAAGTTTACTAATAGCTGCCAATTTGAGACACTGTATTTTTTTTGTTTGTTTATCAATACTGTAATGATTTGTGCACATTTTCTGCAATGCCTCTTTAGAGAGCTTAAACTGCTGGTAAGATTTCTTGGGCAATTACAGATGAATTCTGCTTACTTAACATTAATCTGGTACTTTGAGCAAATTAAAAATAATTATTTTTCCCCATAGCATCTTCTACATTAATATCTGCAGTCACTCTGGAATCTTAATGAGCTAAACACTGTAAGTTCTGTCCATTCTTGGCTAGAGGACTGTCTTTTCCTTCATGATACACATGCAACCATTTGGGAACAGTTTGCAAATCTAAAATTCCACCTCGCTGGAAGGGATTTACAGCCTCACATGATAAACTCTACTGAACAATACTGAGGCCCTGTGAAAAATAAACAGAAAGCACACACTTATTTTGGAAATAGTAAGTCTTGAGGGCCGCCTGGAATCTGACCAAGGTTACCCAGCAAGGATCAAATCCTATTTGTCTTAGGCAGGCAGCCCTGCCGAAATCAAATAAGCCTATAGCACAGATCAGTGTACTGAGGCTATGGTTTAACCTCTGGGAAATGCTATAAATCCTGTTCCATAAAATAGGTGCTATGGATTAAGTTCTAATCCCAAATTATAACTCGTCATTGAGGAGCAGAAAACCCAATTCCCATCACAGATTTACATAACAAGGACAGAAGCATGCTGAGATTTTTTAAGACTATATTTATAAAATTTCTAACAAAATATTTTCCGGGATACTCAGTTAATGCAGTCACAAATAAATCACACTGTTTGAAGTAACAGAAGAAACCATACACTATGACACACCATCTTTTTCTTTTTTTTAAACCTGCCTGCATATCTAGTCATTAATTTACCCAATAAATTAATTCCACAAGTGGCTCTCCGAAACATCAGTTTGAATTATCAAGTTTCTGCTGTATTTCCAAAACAATGCCAGGCACGCATGTGCGTAGGAGGGATGGGACAATGAAGCCAATAGGTGCAGCTGTGGCCTGGGGAGGCAGAAGGTCTGTTCAGACTCTGTCACTGACTGCTCTGTGACATTGGGAAGTCATTTCAGTGCTGTTTAATGCAGAGTCTTTCTAGCACATAATATTTTAGCAACAAAGCCACTCCTCAAACATTTGGAAGGCAAAGACAAGACTTTATGAACTTTATGACATCTTATTTTTCTCTGAAAAATCAGGAACATGGTGGGGAAAGGGAGGTGTGCAGCCAGTCTGTTTGGATTTCTTGCCTTTGTATCTTCCCCACGAGTAAAACAGAAACAATTCAACATTCACAAAGCATCTTTATGCAAGTGCAGGTGAAAGACCACCCCTGTACATTCAGATGGTTGAATGAGCAGGCTGGTATCTTGTACCTGTGGCACTGCTGCTGCACGGGATCTGAACTGTTCTTCTCCTGAATCTGAGTGCTGGCAACCCTGATTTTAAAGCAGGGCGCTTAGGGCTCCATTCCTAACGTCACATCACAGTAAGACTGACCATAAAATTCTCAGCCAGAAGGATTTTTATTATATTTTACCTTTGTGCTAACACAATAAACAAGATACATTTTAAGACTCATAAACCATTTCGTTTTGGAAGACACAAGGCATTCATATCTTTAACAACTGAGTACTCACAGATTCCGCATGCTATTAGAAAGTTTTCTTCTCTTAGAAATGAGGATTTTTTTTACAACACCTACAGATTAAATGATGAGATTTAAAATAATGCTAAAATTTTCTGTAATGTTCTTCCTGCATTACAAATGGACTATTAAATCAGTGAAGTGCCAATCAAATGCTTTTGTACTTTGAAAGAAAGGTTTAAATAACAAAAGCAGTTTTTCAGGCCTCTCTCTCCCTCGGTAGTCAGTGTCACCTATGCACTAATTACAACATATTTACTCGCTTTTCTAGTAAGATCACAATTGAACAGATTTTTTCAGAACATGATTTTTAAGAAAAGTTGCAATCAGAGCCTCGTGGATTCTGGCTCTTATTAATCCAGCTTGTCTAAGAAAAATATAATGTTGTGCAGTAAACTTCAAGATATATGACAGGATTGAATAATAACAGCTCTGGATTCAGTCTCCAGCTTTAAAAATCAACTTGCTGCATGACCTCGGGTGAACCATTAATTAACCAGGGCCAAATCCTCTGTGGACTAAACACAATGGAACTGGCCAGTTTGTACAAGCCAAAGATCTGGCCCCAAGTTTCCAGAAGTTTTGAATCGGGCTGGCCAAATACTGGAATTTTCGTGCTATGAAAAAATGTTTAGTTGTGTTTCAGGGTAAGAAGTAAAGCTCTCATGTCCTTTGTAGAATAAAAATTCCAAGCAATTCCTTTAAAGGGGGCAAAATGGAGGGGGGAAAAAAAGAAATTAAAAAGGTGCAAGTCTCTGAGGGGAAGATTTTGTTAACTGTACTTCCTCCCTGAAAGCAGAAAAGTAGAATTGACAGAAGTCTGCAAGGCAGGTAGCCATGAACCATCACTTTAATTTTCTGGTCAGAATAATAGAACTTTTTTTTTCCAGTAAGACTGGAACTTTTCTGCAGAAAATTGCAACTTCACAAATACCACATTTTCCACTGGGGAGGGAAGGATCCTCCCAATCAGCTCTAATACTGTGTCCTCATTGCATCCCCTGAACAGCTGAAAGAGCTCTTGCCTCTGAGGGGTTTTTGTGTGGGTCAGAGAAGGACAGCAGTACTTTCCCTATCACAGATTTATCTTTGTCTTGAGTTACCCTTGCTTGCAAAGCACCCCAAGACTCACAGATGCTAAATGATTCTGCATTTTTACAACCCTAGCTCCGTAAATTCCAAATACATCATTTCTATATGAGTGTACATCCCAGGCATTCAGAAAGACCCAGGAAGGCACTCGAATTTCAGGACTGTGATCCAGTAGCTGTAGACAATAACAGCTTTTATGGAGATACTTTTTCCTCCTAAACAATTACACTGCTCAGAGAGCCGAGCTTCTGACGTTGCTTTTCTAGACAGTGAGCCTTACTTTCTCACTATTTGCCATTTGCCATTCAGCAGAGAGGCTGACAGGAGGGCTTTTAACCTGAGAAACACCGGCTTGCTCTGCCACAAAAGGAAGCGAGGTCTGGGAACACGACCGGCAGTGCGGCAGCCCCTTTCCTCTCAAGCAGCAAACCCATTTCTTTCCTGTGCTCCGACTGATAAGCGCGAGCCCCCTCCCTGCCGAGAGGGCTCCAGAAACCCGGCTACACCACCCTGTCACCTCGCACGGGCACATCCCGCCGCTGGAAGGAAGGACCGGGCACGCAGGGCTCCCGAAGCGCTGTCGGAGCCCCGCGTCCCGGCGGCTCGCTCGGGTGGAACCGTGCTGCCCGAGCCTCAGCAGGGACAACGGGGAACAACTCGTTTGCTCCGTGAGCCCTCGGGGACCGCATTAAAAGAAACAAAAACAAAAACAAAAAAAACCCTCGAAGCAGCTGAGCTCTTCGGTACAGGCGGACGAGCAGCTGCCCCCAGCCCGGCTCTCACCCCGCATCCCGCGGGGCATCCCCGGCACCGGCACTGCCTGCCCCCCACCCGGGGGATAACCCGACCTGCCCTCTCAGAACCACACAATCACGAACTGGGAAGGGTTGGAAGGGGCCACAGTGGTTATCCGGTTCCACCTCCCTGCTCGGGCAGGGTTATCCCGGAGCACATTGCGCGGGATTGTATCCAGACGGTTCTTGGGCATCCCTTCCCTCCCCGGCCCTCGCTCGCAAAAGGGCGCCGCCAACTTTTCCCAGCGGCGCAGCTGGAGAAGGAGGAGGAGGAGGAGCGGTGCGGGGGGGGAACAAGCGGGCGAAATGTCGGTGCCAACTCTCCGGC
>VZRZ01006181.1:2592813-2628790 GCA_013398175.1 Climacteris rufus | reverse complement strand
GGCCGGGAACGGGGCGGGGGCGGACAGGGCGTCCCGGGGATGGGAGGAAGGGACACGGGAGCGCTTCCTTCCTCGCATGCAGCGCGCCCGCCCCGCAGCCTGCGTAAGGCGCTCATCCCGGGAAGCGAGGGGAAGGCTTTCTCCCAGTGCCTCTCTAGTCCTGGCTATGGCCCAGCGAGCCCTGGCCTCGGCGCTGGGCAATGAGGGAGCGCTGTCCTTAGGGCTGGGGCAGAGACCGCCGCAGGCAGCGCCGACAGGTGCTCTTAGAGCAGTAGGTGTTGGGCTTGCGGCCAGGTCCAGAGCGAGGAGCACCGCGAGGCTTCTCTGGGCCCCAAGACCGGCACCGCTGGTTTCTCCAGAAGCGACCTGAGGGCAGCGGGCTGTGTCAGTCTCCATCCTGCCCCATCAAAGAGCAGGCTCAGACCTTCCAGAGTTCTTACACCATGACTATATTTACGGAGGTTTTAACAGTCCTTAACATCTCATTGCCTTTCTTTATTTTTTTTTGCCAGTGTTTCCGACTGTAATCCTTGATGCTTGGGCTGTTCTTTCAGAACTCTGTCCATCTGACCTTCCTGCATACTTCCTTCTTGTTTCAGGTCAAATAAAACGCACACTTTATCCAAATTAGTTGCATCCTTTTCCTTCCTGTACGCTAGGCTAGTTGAGGTTTGGTGGTTATCATTCCTTTGGAGAACCCTGAGCTTCCTACCTCCTTTTTTCCTGATGGACCACTCGTGTGTGATCCAACGTAACACTTCTCCAGTTCGCTCATCCTGGATGTTGGTTGCGTTTGCTTTTCTCTGTCCTTCCCTTTGCATGGATCACCCAATGTAAAGTTGTCACCCTTACCCAGGTTGCCTCCCACATTCCTATCACAAGTATTCATATCTGTGTTTTGGAGCCATGCAGGGAAGCACTCCCATCCCAGATAGTCTCCATCTTCCATGTCAAAGTTTGTCACCAGCATTCCAGGAAATGTCCATTTTTGTGGTCCTTCCTGCACAGCCCGGTGTCCCATTGCCATGAGCTTGGGTTATTCCCCTACCTGTTTGGAGAAAGCTCCTCTGTCCTGCGAGTTGGGGTTTGTAGAAGATCCTTAACCAGGACAACGCCCAGCTTCTTTCCTCTCATCATTCCCAGGAGCTTCTGTCACAGCAGTCCTTCCTCCCTTCGCACACTGAATTTCATATCTGGTGCATAAACAATAAGGCCATCTTTCTTCCTCCCCCTGTACCTCCCTGAACAAGGCATTTATATATATATAAATACTTTTATATTTGCATTCCAGTTACGTGGGTTACAGCTCTGTTGCCCCCAAGAGAACAACTGAAGATACTTTATTGTTTACTCGGTGTAGCCCTTTGTGTGTTGAAGGAATTTTTGGTGTTGTTTTTTATTTAAAAGACAATGGGAGTAAGCAAAATAAAACAAGTAGTAGAAGAAGGCAAAGACCCTCATCAGACTCAGACCAGCATCATCATGAAGCACTTGGATTTCAAGCATGGGCATATTCTGACTGCATAGCTGCTTCAACATAAGCATAGGCTGAGGTGCTGTGCCGAATCAAAGCTTTAATTTCCTTCTCATTTCTTGTGGCCTGTTCTGCATTTTTAAGATGAGACAGAGTGTGAAATAAAATACTCAGAAAAATAATTTCTCTAGGGCATATTCTGTTTTATAATGTCATACCTGGAACTTCATCTGGGCTGTCAAAACAATGTCGCATGACAGTAAAACTGAGCACACTTCAGATACATAAATCTTTCACAGTCTGTAACTAAGTATCAAGAATGAGCTGTAGGTTTCTCTAGCTGAGCTATTTTCTGAGTGAGAAATGATGTGACCATTAGAGAGCAGGTACCTCCGAGCTAGTAACTCCAGGTAACACCATGTGGAGGTGGCAATGAATTAATATACGGATGTACATTTATGAGGCATACTGTGGAAGAACAGAGGATTTTAAAGAGATGCAGAAAAAAAGTTCTTTTCCTTGAACAGCGTATGTTGTCTACCATGGTTCAAAAAGCTGCATTTCTGGTGGGAGTTGCAGTTGTATCAGAGATTCCCAGCACGTTATCAGTGTTTTCCTGACACAGTGGTGATGTGGGTCTGCTTCTTTTTAATGTCATCTTTAACAACTGTAGCATAGCGAGCATGCTTTTAAAATTCATGGTCAGAAACTGTGCTCAGATATGTTAGAAACCTCTCAGAAGC
This sequence comes from Climacteris rufus, assembly GCA_013398175.1. Taxonomy (NCBI): domain Eukaryota; kingdom Metazoa; phylum Chordata; class Aves; order Passeriformes; family Climacteridae; genus Climacteris; species Climacteris rufus. The sequence goes on along the minus strand of VZRZ01006181.1, from coordinate 2,626,573 downwards.
TATGATGAGAACCAATTGTGTTAACTTCAGGAAGTGATCCAAACAAGACTGTAGTATTCAACAGAATTGCTTAGCATGGTATAGAAATATAAATCAAGTATAGAAGGAGTTAAGGAATTTCTTCCTGGAGGAAGCAAAGAGACTATATAAGAGGACAAGAGAGGTCAGACCAAATCAGAAGTTAAACAAAAAGCAGAGGTGAAAAGGGCAAATCTCATTCCAGGGTATCCAAACAGAAGAGTCATACCAAAAGTAAACCCAAGGAGAAATAGTTCCTCTATACCCAGTGCCAAGGAGGCCTCAGCTGAAATACTGTGTTTGGTTTCAGACACTGCATTTACAAAAGCTTGTAAAGATCAGAGACTAAAATCTTTGAAGTGGCAATGGTATGGGTCTTAGAAAACATGGCCTACAAAAGAAGGACAAAGGAACTAGATTTGTTTAGTCTAGAAAAGGGAAGAAAGAATGAGGGGAACAGTACAGAGTTCTGGCAATAAACTTCTGTGGGTTCAGCACTGTAATAGTCTTTGGAGGCCATGGGATCCCTGATGCAGTGTGCTTTTAAAATTACAAGAGATTGGGGTCAGCCGCCCTCTGGACAGTTGCCCAAGGCAGCAAAGCAGGAAGATCCTGAGTGGCAAGCTGCCTTCCTGGGACAGGCTGGGAACTGCTGCACCGGGAACAGAGAATCCGTGAGAAACAACCCAGACCTCCCCAGGTGTTTCAGCAGCAGCTCTTGTTCCTCCTGAAGACAGGATACCATCAGTCAGCTCCATGGTAGCAGGTCACCTCTCTGAGCAGCAGCACGTTCTAGCTTCTGCTTAGTTTTGTTGTTGGGTTTCATGGCAAATCTGAGATTACAAATATAGTCAGGACACCACTCCAGAGGCTACCAGGCCTGAGGTGTCAGATACTGTCAGGTGTTGGCTACACTCATCCATGCAAGACCTTTCAGGTATGTCCTAGCATTACATTCTTACAGGCAGGGTTTTCACTGGAAGAGCACTAAAACAAAAGGCCACTCTGTAGATTCACACCTCTGTGCTGCCTGAGCTAAAAATCCCACAGGGAGCAATCTCTTTCACATCAATAGAGTTGCAAGTAAATGGCTCTATTGCTGAAGTCATTTAAAACAGATGTTAAAATTAAGGTGTCTGCTCACATAGTAGAAGGACTGGTAAGATTGGATGCCTATAAACAGCAATATTGAAATATGTTACATTTTTGTAGTAGTTTTATGCATGTGAATATCAAATTCCATATAGATGTTTACTGAATTCAAGTTTGGGGGTCTGAATGCCCTACCTGAATTGGCCTGAATGAAAAAGTAGTCCATCATCAGGCAGAGCTCATAGTAAAAGCATAAAAAGTTTAAATTATTGCATTCTTTCAATATGACTTCATTTTCAAGCATTTTGTGACAATTTGACCTAATATTGCACTGATTCAGACAATAGAGCTGTTCTATTGTACTTTAATGACTGGAAATGTAATTTGCTTCCTGTTTAATATTTAAGCCAGCAATAATACCAAAAAGGCTTATTGCTCCTAAGAAAAGATGAAAGGGGCATAACTCTTAAGGTTTTTTTGTGTTCAAAATTTGACCTACTTTAAAAACACTAGAAACTCAGGGGAATGGTCCTCAGAATTAAAAATACCAATATAAGATTGTTGCCTGGGAATTTTAAGATACATCACTTCCAGCTCATTGAAAAGCAGAATTTCCCTCCCAAGGGAAATCCAGATAATTCAAAATTAATTTTTGTCCCAAAATACTGAATTAACAGAGTTTTTCCACAGAAAAAAATGAAGTTTGAAAAGAAAAAAAGTATTCTGAACTTCAGAAATATTTAATTTGGGTTTGATGACCGTCTTGAAATTTTTCAATCTGGCTCAGCTGAAGAGCCATCTGTGCCTGCCCCAGCTGCCTCCAGTGACTCTCCCATGGCCAGTGCTCCATGGTCTTGCTTCATTGTATTCCTTGGAGAGAGCAGCTCCATGGGTATCCTGCCTTGCCCATAGAGCTTTTCTATGGGGAGCAAGGAAGACGAATTTTGGTGTAACATGTACTGAAGACAACTTGCAAAGGCTGATCTGAAGAGGATAGCAGGAACATCCATTATCTGAACTGCTACAACAGTGAGGTATAAGAAGCTCAGACAGGGATGCAGAGCCATGGAAATAAAGTAGCTCAAAGGGAGAACAGAACTAAAGTATAACCTTCACGTGGGGTGCAGCTGTGGATCCCTCAATAAAGGGCCATGGCCTTTTCATTTGGTATTGCTGCACATCCCATTATACTGTTGGATGATATTACACAGCTCTGCCAATCCTATCCTTGTCCTCTGCCCCCTCACTTCCTGTGTTAGATCCTTTGGGGACCACATTCCTCCTTGTTGGTCTCTTCTTAGGGCTGTCTCCATTGAAGGGCTCAGTGAGCTGTCCCACACCTACATAGAGAGGAGACCCGAGATCCAAGGCTTCATGAAATTCCTCAGGGACAGAGCCATTTCCAATACTTTACATATTGCAAGTAGTTAGATATATACTGTTAAGCCACTGTCATACTTTCACTTGACAGATGGATGTGCTGGTCTCTGCATAAATTTACATTGGTAAATATACATTAAAAAAAAAAAAAAACAAACAACCCAAACTATCACAAATAATTCCAGAGAAATACCTGTATTTTGCCTGGCCTGACTAAAATCACTTCTCTAGAAGCACACACAAGAATTACAGGTGTCACTGCAGGGAGGACAGACAGGAGTCAAATACTTTCCAATGTTTTGTTTCACTGGGTTTTATAAATAAGAGCATGATATCTCTTTTTAAACCATGACATTTTGACAAACAATGATGCTTTGTGGTACCCTTGGGTTAGAAGAAATGTGAACAGAATAGTTTTGGGCAGTCTGAAAAGCAGCTTGGGAAGGAAGACTGCTGTGAACTATTCCCAGATCAGTCATTTACTTGCTCCATATATTTGGATAAGGTACTTAGTCCTTATCTATATGCCAAGGTTGTACTGCTTCAAATTTAGATCAGTAAAGCTATACAGACTCTGGTATTAATACAACTATATTGGCATTCAAGTACTTTTATCAGAATAATATGCTCTTATTGGGCAAATCTTACCACTATAACATACCTTTATACCATTACAACTGCTGGCACAACAGGGAGCAGACTAATAACAAAAAGATAAAAATCTCATCCCTTGCCAAAATACTTTTACCCAGTACTGAACTGTGCACACCACCTTTGCTGCCTCACTTTCCCCCATCTAAAAAAGACTTTTAGACATTATCGTGCAGGGCTGGTGAGCCTTCGTTCCTATCTACAACAGAACTTCAGGAAGTCTGCATGAAAGGTGCCAAGGCTTATTTTTAACCAGTCACAGAGCTTTTTTTAAGTCTCTAAAAAGTGTTTACAAGAGGTAGATGTACCCCAAAGCATGCCATGGCAGAGGGGTTCAGCTGGACCTGCTTCCTTTTTATGGGAAGATTTCACTTTGCATTTGACTCAGACTTTTCTGACAGCTGCTTCATGACATATTGACTATGAGATTGTCCCTGATATTTCATGTATTAATGCGAAATCCAGTCCTCTTTTTCTGGGCTTTGGAGATTAGCTTCTTTCCCACACCACCATTAGTCTGACAAGTGAAGGTTAAATCAAGAAGGATAAAAATCTCTCATGTTCAAGGCAAAATTACAATAAGACCGTTTTCCCTGCCGCCTTTTACCCAGCAGCTGAGCAGGAAAAAGTCAAGTCAAGAGGCTGCCATCTGTGGGAGGAACACGGGAAGACATCAGAGCCTCCAGCCCTGCCAGCACCTCAGGGCAGTTGAGCAATGTTGGGCTAATTGTTGGTGTAAATGACATCAGCATTTGGCCTAGGATCAGTAGCTTCTCTCCGAATAATTTAGTAAGTACAAATATTAAAAATACTTGAAGTTAGACATTAACCAGATGAAATGTTTAGACAGCAATAGTAAAATGCATTTGATCAAACTTTATGGACTGAAACTCAAACAGAGTTTTATTTAGCAAAAATAATGGAGATGCTGATGCAATTCCTAGTTAATAAAAAAGGAAAAATTCAGAAGAAGCTGCCTTTTGAAATTAAAAATATAATTTCAAGGACAGCTTTGGAGTTGTTCACAAGAGATTTCCTAATCCACAAATCCATTTTGATGGCTCTTTTACAACAGGCATTCACTCTAAGTGCCTGTGCCACTGGTACTTTCTCCAGATTCACCGTTCATTTTGAAGCCATGGAGTGGAGTACTTTACGGCAGGGTTTCTACTCTATCTTGCCTGCTCAGCCCTGCATTAACTCAGTTGTCTGCTACATCGGATATGAGAGACTCAGATCCAACATCAGCAGGAAAAGTCTGGACTACAGAGGCCCCAAAAGATGCCTACACAGAATAGGATACATAGGAATGGAATCTTCTAGATTGTCAGACTCTAAAGGTTTCCACACCTATGTTTTCCAGATATCTAAATGGAACATAGTTTCACCACATCATAGGCATAATTCCCCCTCACCTGCTTTCTTCCAAGAAGCCCAGTGTTTAAGCAAAGTGTAGGGATACCAGGACAGCCAGCCTGCCTGTTGGATGATAGCCTGGGTGCAGGAAATCCTTTAAGCTGGACAAAAGATGAGACCTTCAAGAGCCCCACTGGATTTTAAGTGTTGGAGCCTTCCATGAGGCCTGCAATCCCAGTTACCTCCAACAGCATGGAAGTCCAGCCCAAAGCTGCTTGCTGGTGTCTAGGGAGTGGGTCACATCTGGCTTGAATTTAGCATTTGCTTTTTGTTAGCTCTCTAAAGACTGTTTAATTTATGCTCAGCCCGTGTGTGCATGTGTGTATGTATGTATTAAGTAAGAGACAGCTGGTCCTACACAGGCAAGGTTGACTGTTACCCCTGAGGCAAGAGGCCCATGGAAAGCAGGGTGGCCAGTGTTTTATTATTGCCCTCTACTATTATTTGACCTCCACTTAATATATTTTTCCATAACCCTAGGCAGCGAGCTCTCAGTGGGTGGGAACTTTCTGTTTGTTATTGTCTGTTAAATGAGGACCTCACTGTGGAATACAGCTTCTGAACATAGACAAATATTACCAGCAGGCAAGGTGGCCAGCATCTGTCTTAACTGGTCCATCACCACGGGTGAGGTGGATATCACCTGATCCAGGGAAAGCCTGCAATGGGAGTAAAATGCTGTTCCATTAGAATTGTGCCAACTCAGTAAAACATGAAAGCCACAATTACTAAATGCATGAATAATACACACACTATTTCAAGAAGCAATAATGAGGATAGCAGCACAAAAAGGTGACCTGTGAACCTCTTGAGGAAGACAGTGGGGGAACAACAGCACTTATAGGCAAAAGTAATAATGTGAAAAAATGCTGCTTCAAGGCATACCAAGAGACACATACTAGACATTGGTGTTGCCCTTTCAGTTGTGTTTGTTGCTGAAAACTGAGTGATGTCAGCACATCAAGGGAACTTCCAGGAGACTTGGACCTACATTTCTGACCCTCTAATGTTCCTTTGTCATGCAGAAAAAAGGAGATCTTGCCTTGCCTATGGTATCTGATATGTGACAAAGGATATTTATAACTGGTCTCAGGATATTTATAACTGGTGTTCAAAGGAGCAACAGTTAGAGTGGTTGTAATTGCATCATTAAGGACAAATGAAACAAAGCTGTACAAAAATGAAGTTGAGAGGCCCTTAGCTCAACATAACCTGAAGGGCCCAGGGGATTCCCTGGGAACAGCACCCATCATTTTGCCATGAAACCGCATCAGAATGTGAGTGCTTCCTAAGGAAGCACTGGAAGCATGAGCTGAACATAGCTGATGCAGCATTGCCTGACTGCTTCAGTGGCCTCTGAGGCTGTAGCTTGGGGGGAATTACAAGTGTTCAGTTCCTCTCCAGGGGACATTAACTCTGGAACATAATGCTAAGCATTAAATTACAAAGCATATAATCATTTCACTGCTAATCAACTCATGCTCATACTAGAATTCTTACTTATTCCTTACACCTTCCCAGATCCCACAAGCTCATGTTGCCTTCTACTCAGCTGTCCAATTTGGACTGACAATACATGAACCCTGTCTGAGCAGAGTCAGGACAAAAATGTTTGGCATTCTGAAAACAGAAAGTATAAAGATTAAACAACCCCAAATATAAAAATGTAACACGTGACCTAGTGTCCTCAAGGTTGTATGTATTTTCACATTTAATTTCAGTAAAAAATGTACCTTTAAGATTAGAGTCAGCACAATCAATGCCTAGTCTGCTGCACTGTCAAGATAAAAATCCAGGAGGCTTTCTAAAGGGACTGTGTCTAGCTGCCTGTGAATTTCATGGTGATGAAGGGCCCTCATAGTGCAGAAAATTGTTCAAAAGTCTGGAAACCAGGACATGCAGGTACTGCTCATTTGTGCTATACACTTGCTGAGAGTTCTGGACAAATTATTTATTCTTTATGGTTTTTTTCCCCCCACAAGAGAAAGTAGTAATAACAATATTCCTAACTTCTACACACAAAATTAAAAGCATAAAGCAAGAGAGGTTGAGGTATTACTTATATACTCTCTATTATCATTACTCTAGGATAATGAATAAGTGCAATTAGTGGCACAGTGGACATTACTTACTAGCAGTAATGGAGTAAGATTGTACTGTGTTAAGGTTAGAGATCTATAAAAGTATTAACTTTCTTACTGCTTCCAGAAATAAGCTTGTCTCTCTGGGCAGCTGACAGCACTTGCTGCATCTAGTGACAAAGCTGAAGTGACAACTCTCAGGCCTGGCTTGCTCCCTCATTTCTGTTCACATTAGGTTAGTACCTAGAGGGTTGCAGGACACCATGTTGCCTGATTGCTGGATGATGTCATCCCCAATCATCTATGTATCATGTCTCTGGGGCACTGCATAATTTCCCTTTTTGTGTTCTTTTTGATGAAAAGGAACTGGAACTAAACACTTTTGCCTTTCATAGCCCCCGGCTAATAGTATCTGGCATGGGAACCAGTTATATTGAGCAGGCTAATGCTGGAACTTCACATTTCAACCAGAAGTGCTCAGAAATTATGGTGCTTGCATCCCATCTAGTGGAGGGATGAGATGAATTCATCAGCTGCTTGTTGCTAAGTAAGCACATACTTGTGCTGTGACTGTAGGAGCAGAGTTATCAGCCTTGTCAGGATGCAGGCAGTTCACACGGCATGCTCACAGTGGTGAGTTCACCCCATGCAGAAGGAATTGGGTGCACTTCTTGACATAAAAAAATCTGAAAGTTTACACTGATGTCAGGCATCTGCACTAGGAAGGAACAGCTGGCTACCTTCAACTGTGGGCAACAGCTTTGCTGCTCCAGGGCATCAGCATGAGAACCAGCTGTAATTTCTGAGTTGCTGCCAATGATTAAAACTAATTAGCCATTTTGAGGCTAACAAACACTTTGCAATTCTCTCTGAATCCCCCTACAACCCCATAAGGATCATGATCCAACTCGGTAGAACTTTCAGCTGCTTCACAGGCAGGATGGAGAGGGAGATATCCTTTCTTCCTCCATGGAAGAGGCTGCAGAGCCAAAACCTGTTCAGTTGTCCTTGCTTGAAAGAAGGAACTATTCACCAACAGGTCAGGTGAGCAGGGCATGTCACAAACCCCCTAGTGCCAGCAGACTTAACCATCACTATCTGTACAGATTATTTTGACTTGCACTGAAATAATGGGAGGTGGTTTCCATTAGGTTTGAAAATGAACTTGAGTGACTCTCTCTTGAGAAGAGTCCATTCTGCCAGCCCCTGAGCCTCGTTCCCCACTGGCCCCCTGCAGCTGCACAGTGCAGAGCTCAGCTGTCTGCCACTGGGCACACAGCTGCTGTATGGTGCCACTTGAGGCTTTTCCCACCCTGTGCCTCAGCACCTGCAAAGCTCAAGTGCTAGGGCAAAAGAGTTACTCCTGAACAGGGGAAGGGCTGCAGACACATCCTGCTCTGTTATTGCTTTAATAAAGCCCATCAGGCCATCTCTCCTAAAGAAAAAAAGAAAGTGATCCAGTTTTACAACCAGGAGTTTCTTACAACCACAAATCTTGGTACACAGAGAAAGCCTGTGGACATGGAACAGTCAGGGTGCAAGTGAGCACACAAGATAGGTGAGCATCCTGGTACATTATCCACTGCCACAAAGGAATCAGACATTGCTGAGGTGATGTGTAGGACAAGCTTGCATCCAGAAAGCTTGTGGAAACCTATTTTGTAGATCAAGCACACATTCCAGGTAAAAGAATTACTAATGAATAATGAGAGTGTTAAAAGGAGGTTGGTTGTTCATTCCTCCTCCTCTTCATGCTTAGCAATCACCTGCAAGTTAAAACACTGTTTCTCTGTACAACAAAAATACAATGCCTTTTCTTACCTGGCAGCACCTCCAGTCTTTGCACACACAGATGCAAATCACATTATTTTTATGGTATGAAAATTCTCTGTTCAAAGTGCACTAGATGGCAGTGTTCCTTTTGAATCACTGCAGAACCACTGCTCCACCATGATCACCACATTCAGAAAGCAAGGCCCTAACACATGTTGACACTGTCATTCCCAGGGTATTCTTCCAAATTTTGGGCTTCCAACCTTAATGTCTTTCCAAGGTAAAAAACAGTATCCTGGCTCTTTGAGACCCTTCTGACACCATCTCTACACAAGCTTTCCTTGTGTTCCGTTGTCCACTGTTGCTTCTTGCTGTTGAGCCCTCAGAGCTAGCACTGAATCCAAAGGGTGGTTTTGTTTCTGCTATAGCACAGGGACTATAGCTCATATGTGCCTTAATCTTATTCAGGCTGAGTTTAAACAGTAAATTTTGCAGCAATTTCCCAGCACAAACTTTGATTGCCTGTATTGCTCTATGAATTCTTTGGAAGAGAAGGTGCTTCCTTGTTGTACTAATAGAAGTTTGAAGTTTTTAAGTAACACATGGCTTTCCAGTGTGAAGCCAGGGATATTTTAACTCTGGAAGATGCTGGGAGTGCTTAGTGTCATCACACCTTATCAAGGGAAAAATACATCTAACTGCAAATTGGGAGAGGAGTAAGTAATTTTGATAGCCTTACCCCATATTTGAGCTTGCTCTGTCCACTCCCAAAGGGTTCCCAAGAGATACATTAGGATTGCTCATATCCAGTGATAAATTTAACTTCAGCCAGCTCTCTCAGCTGTGCAGGTCTGTCCCCTTTTGTCCCCAAAGTAAGGCTCCAACTGATTTAGCAACTGTTCTTTTAGGAGAGAAAGCAACTCTGAAGGGAGCTGCACTCTTCATCTGAGATTGAAGGGATGGTGAGGGTTGAGAGCAGCTCAGAGAAAGAAAAGAGGTAAAGAACAAAGCAGCGCTCAGACTGTCTTGATTGACTTCTAACTCCTCATAATGCAGGAATGCTGTAGTAGGCAATCATTTAGAAGGGTTAAACAGACCCCAAATGGCTGAAGGACAGAAATCCTGTCACCACGGACTCTGCTGTGAAGTGGAAGGTAGAGCTCCTTCCCTGGTAGTGAATCCCTGGGAAGCCCCAATACTGCACTGGTGTGCATGGCAGAGCACCATCTCTGTTCGGTGCCTGCTCTTGGCCCATTCCTGCACACACTGGAGGAAGACATAGAAAATTAACCCAGCCCTCAATCCCTGCACCACCAGTCTATAAAGACAACACAAGCATGTCCTTTCCAGCAGACCTGAGCTAAGTCCCAGATCCAGTGCCCACCTATAGGAAGAAAACTGAGTTGGTGTAGCCTTCACCCTGGCTCTGGGCTCAGAGTTCAGTCTAAGCAATTATGCTTAACTGAAGGATATGAAGACTTCTTTTTGTTAAAACAAGTGTTTTCTGTTAAGTTGCCACCCCACTGACCAGTTGGATGGAAATCTACCAGCACTTGTTGGGTACCATACCCTGCCAGCAGCCCCAGACAAATGTTAGATGACCTGCCTGAACCACAACATTGGGAGCTTGTAATCAACATCCTGATGCTACACTCGGCAGCAAGCTATGGTGTCCTTATGGTGGCCAGAAACACCCTGTGGGGCAGCAAACATGGCTTTGTGTCCATATCCAAGAGAGGGCAGCATTCTCCCTCCGCTGGGAAGGCAGGGGAGGAGGGAGCTGCCTGACCACACATCTCTTTCTAGGAAAAGGCACCCTTTGTCAGGTGGCATTTCAGAACAGACTTTCAATTTAAGACTTTGTGCATCTGTTTGGGGAGATAATAGCTGATTTACACCTTAGAGTTGCTGGGGACAATTTATCACACACCTTTAAGTGAAATTCAAGCCAATATTTGGCGTGCCATCTGCAGCTGCCCATTCCTGCCTTTATTCCAGCAAGAAGGTGTGGCAGTCTCCTGGTAACCAGCATCCTTCCCCAGGTGGTAGCACAGTGAGAAAGGCAACTGCATCTCTGTTTCAGAACATACAGCTTTACACTGCAAGGTGATGGTGGAGGGGGGGAGGCAGGAGAGAAGAACAAGTGGGCAGATGCCTACACTTTTGTTTCTGTTTTATATATTCATGCATAAGTTACACCAAAACTGGACTTCAGAAAGAGCAGCTCGTAAACATAAAAGGAAGACCCCAGCATTTAGCAGTGGCTAGCATACCAAACAGGGCTCTGTGTTTCTTAGAGCTGCATCTACTCCAATTAGTTATCTGCATAATCCACCGAGGTGGATGCCTGTGGAAACCCACACTGATGCTCATACTGTCTGTACATCTGGCAGCCTTCAAGCACTGAGCTCCTGATGATCTCAAAGGAGATGTGGTGTAGCTAAGAAAAATCCAGCCTGTGCTGCAGCAAGGGAGAAAAAAATCACAAAAGCTTTTCCTTTCCCAGGTTTCTCCTGCAACAGGTGAGAAGGCAGGAGAAAATGTAAATAGCTACTGCTGCACCACTCCCTGAAATAAAGGTGATTGATCATAGAAGAGAACTAGCAAACTTGGGAAAAAAGAAATGTTGCACCAGCATTTAATTTCAGAGCTGCATTTCAGAGCTCCTGTGGTATGCTTCTTATTGGCCTAATTAACAAGCTTGAAAGACTAGGAGTCACAAGGTTCATATGTAAAACAGATGGTAGACAGGACATCAATAAAGCTCTTTTAGATGATGCTGGGAAAAAAAGCAGAAGCTTTTGCTTGAAATAGTTTCAAGCAAATGGCATTTGATTTACAGCCCTAATATGGCATATTATTTATATTGTTGCAAACCTTTATGAATGTGAGCTTCTCACTGAAGAGGAGTTTAACCACAGCAGTGAATGAGGGTGGGTTGGATGTAGTGCTTAGAACGTTGCATCACTGTTCAAGAGAAGAAAGTCATGCTGCTATCTCTGCTATTGACCTGACACAGTACTTCACCCCACCCTTCTGCCAGCCTATTTTAAAAATGGGAATGCCTCCTTTATATAATGCTTTGAGATCCTTTTAAGCTACATAAGATTAATTATCCTAACAGAGAAAAGAAAATGGAGGATTGTTAGAAGTTCAAATCCTTTAGTTTTTGAGTACTGCTATATTTAAGTGGCAAGTGTTTTCACCATTTTGATTAGAACAATTTCAAAGAAAAGTCAAGATGAGCCACTGTGCGCTGATGCACTCAAGCACTGCACATTTCACAGAATCATCTCTCTGACTCAGTCCAATCCTTCCATAAAACCACACAGAAGGACTTAAGCTGGGAAAATACTCAGGTGAGAGCCAACAAAATTGGCATTTGTTGGACTGTGCTGGGGACACTGCCCCCCACTGTCACTAGTTCATAATTTTAAGATTAGCAGAACGCATACCACCATGCCATAGACAGCTGGAGTGATCCAAAGAGCAGTGAAGGCATACAACTGTGGATAAAAATGCCCTAGCCACTAGATCATGCCCAAAGACCAAGCACCAGCTTGTGCCGTCTGCTAGCTCGTACTGTCACATTTCCACCACAGCCGGACCCTCACACTCCCAACAGTAAGCAAGTACTAGGATGGGAGCACATGCTACACTTCCACTTTTGACTGAGCCATGACTTCCACAGTCATGGCTCTCAGCTTCACTGTCACCGTGACATTGGATGCTGGTTTCAAGCACGAAGAGAAAAATCTCTCTAGGACTACTGCAGTCACTGTGTAACAAACCCAGCACTGAAGTGGAAACCATGAAGTGAGGGTTTAGCAAAAGCTTGGTCTGATCTATTGACCAGGCCTATTGAAGAAATAGCTGCTGACTGAAAAGCAGCGAGGAGCATTCAGAGCTTGGTCTCATGAGAAGCCAGGTATGAGCAGAAGAGTGCTCTTTCTGCGACCTGTGCTGGGGTCACAGAGGATGCTGGATATGCTCTCTATGCTGGGGGAAGAAAAGACCTCACACTCAGCTATTTGTCTGTACCTGAAGTCCGGATCCTGACTGATTTTAGCAGAAAGATGGAAGAGGCACACCACACCCAATAATTAACTTTTGTACTGGTTGTGGCAATGGTCAGAACAGAGGTCATCTGATACTCTTGTCTCCTGTGAAACACTGAGAGAAATGTGAGGATTAGCAGCTATCAGACCTATTTCAGAGGGGAACAAAGACATCTGGTGTGCTGAAAGCAAATGGGATCAGTAGTTTTCCTGTATTTCTTAAACATGCTAAAGGAACCCGGCTCACTCAAGCCACAGGAAGGCACATTAATATCCAATAAGCTTTTGGCAGAACACAGAGCAGCAGTAAAACACTTGCCAGAAGGGCTGAAATGCAGACTTGGGACTAGACAGATCCAGTAATAGGCTGGAGCACCTATCGTGGCAATTAGACACAAGTGCATAGATCTAAAAATGCAATTCAATACCCCTAATCTCCTTTCCCATCAGACATCCACCGAGACTGTAGGCCTTGTCACTTCGCTCCAAAAGTCCATACATCCTTTTAACCCAGAGGATGTTCACAGTGCTGCTTGTGCAAAACTGTGGGCAAGATAAACCCTCCCACAGGCAACTGCATCCCACTGCTTTTTTCATAGAGGGAATGAGGAATGACAACACCACACATCTGTATTCCTGTGTAGGTGACACCTGAACCTGTACACCATGGATTTTCAAACTTTTTTGCTTCTCTGTGTGCCTGTGGGAGCATCTCTGCACTGAGCTCCTACCTCACCCTGACTGAAGTAGCAGGTACATCCCGTCAAACCTGGATTCCCCCAGATCATGCACAACTGCTGGCCATGGAACTATTCTAGAGAGACTCCCCTTTGGGGTGCATTAAAGGACAAGAATTACTTGCTTACTCCTTTGAGGCACAGCAACACACACCTGCAAACAGCAGAGGGTCTGACAGCCATGCACATGTAAGATGAGTCCTGCCCTCTGCCACAACTGATTTGTCCCTCAGTGATAACAGAGGGACGGGACTGCCTTCTGTCTGGCCATGGAGGAACTGTTTGCATTTCTTTTAAACACTCTCCTACCCTTGATGTCTTTTTGTTTCCTGACCTGAAACAAACCAGTCCAGCCCTTAAAACAATAAACCTGCAGAAGCTCCATGCTCAGTATGGAGATAGCAGCAAGCTCCACAACACAGTATTCCTGCTGTTATTCCCACACAGTCAAATCCCACTCTCAGAGCAGCAAGTCCTAGACAAGCAGATGGGCCTCACTATGTGTAATGAGTGTGTGGGCAGGGACAAGGACTTGCTCAGCCCAGCACTTCTCAATTGCCTGGGTTTTGCCAGTTGCCAGCTGACCCAGAGATTGCTTAATGAGCAGGTTTCTGTAGGTCTCTTTCTGTGCCATTTATCTTCCCTCAGACCCTGCACAGGGAGCCTGAGCTCCAAGGGCCATGACAGCTAAGCACTGCAGCACCCACATTCCTATGGGATGTCATAGGCAGAAGGGAAGCTTCAGAGAAAGTTTTTCAGGGACACCATCCTGTTGAATCATGAAGTGCAGAACTCCCTTGCTTTCTAAACTCCTTCTCAGAGATGAGTCTGTGGTGCCGCTGGATACAATCCTAGTCTCAGACTTGGTCAACATTTTCTGTCTAAAGCATTTGAGAGGTGTAATTGATGCCATCTATGACTTTGTCCTGCAGGATTAAGGATAGCAAACCAAATGTATTTACATAAATAAAATGAAATTATTGATTTAAATTCATGATGATGATGATTAGACCAAAAGGTATTGATCAGAATTATTTACTACACAGTAGAGATAGCTAAAACTACTACTACAGTGCACTATTTGTTGAAGCAAAATAATTATTAGAGATTGATGTCGCTCACCCATACCAGTGACAGTGGGCAAATCTCATCGAGGAGTAACCTTGAGGGACATAAGGGAGGAGCCTCCACACACACTCCTTGAAGGGGTATGTTAGAAAACCCTACTGTTAAAAAGTGCAACTGGGGTTTTATGGTACAAAGTGATTGTCAGTTATGTCTCCAGGCCACCTATCGTGCTATGTCAGCTCGCCAGCTTTAGACAAGTTATCGATACTATCACTTGTTTGTTCCTTGATCACATCTGCCACACTCTCACCAGAGCCCAGTGCCAGTTTCTATCAGGAAACATTGTTCCTCAAAGTGTTTAACTTTGGATTGATGAGTCAGGCTGGTTTCAGCATTCTTCAACACCAAAAGCAGCATGATTCCCATTCTCTCTGCACAGCTGATACCTTGGGCAAATAGGATGAAGTTTGAGCTGTTTTACCCACACCTAGGCAGAGCATCCTCGTACACAGGATCTGGGTCTGCTCAGTGGTGAGCCACATGGTCTGGCGGCTAAAGCACAGACGCAGGCATCAATTTTGCCTGCCAGTTCCAATATTGACATCTTGTGTTGTTAGCTATTACTTCCAGACAAAAAGGACATCGATGGCTTATTTCTTGAGTGTAAATATCACTTAAGACTATTCTCTCAAAGCTAAGGCTTTTCTCCCCCAGCATCTAACACATCAGCCCAGCAATGTTCCCTATTTAGTAACATTTCTTTGCATATTGTTTTCACTTCCACTCACCTTTCATTATAATTACAGAAGTTTACTTTGAAATATGATCTCTGGTTTTATGGACGGTCATTGGTTGCAAGCAGCAATACCCCTTCTATTCTTTGGAAGGTATTTGTAGTACCTAATTCTTGTCTATAGAATGCCATCTTTCCCCAGTCCAAAATTGTCCATGAATTTCTGTAGGAAGCCATGCTGCTCCCCTTGCAGCACAGATACTTCCAAAGCAGAATGCTTACTCAACAGTTTTAAGACTATAAAACTTCAGATGAAAGCTGACAAATAACTTTATAACAAGCTGAAGTGAAAAGGAGGGTGTAGATTTGTGGTGCCAGTGATTTATGAGAGTCCTACAGGACTCAATGACTATAAGTGGTCAGAAGCTCCATTTTAGATTTCATGCAAGAGATGGCACTGTTAGCACCAGCAATTTATTTAGAACCAGGAGGAAGTGTATGTGGGAGGGCACTGATGTATTTTTAAAGGTAGATTGCAAACATTAATATTAGAGAGATATTTTTATTTCTGTTTTGATTAACAGAAGGTTATTAAATTTTTCTCTGAAGAAAAGCTCATGCATTCCATGGCAAGCATATTCATATTTCACTAGGACACAGGAAACAGAAAAAAGAGTCAGCTAGAAAAGGAAGCCCAGAAATCCAATGCCAACCAAGCTTGGAATGTTTCTTGTTTAATCAAGAATTTACTTTTTTCTCCCCAAATGAGAGACCTATGAATGCATGTGTGCCAATACCAGAATTATAAGTGGGAATAGGTGAGGAACTTAGATCTTTCTTGCCATGTATCGTATGAATCTTCACTTCCTAGATTCTACAGATATTAGCCAAACATTTCCAGATTTAAAAACACAAAGCAGAGTCAAATAATTGAAAAATAAATCCCATCAAAGCAAGCACTATTCACAAAGCAGATTATCAGTGCCTAAACACACTACTCAAGTCCCACAGATGTTCCTCACTAACCCTACACTCCCTCAACTTACTTATGCAGTCTGCCAGTAAAGCAACAGGCCTCTGTTGCTCAGTACAGCAACTCATAGCCTATGAGCTGCTCCATGCCTTTTAAACCTTGGCCCTTGATTGGCTCTGCAAATGATAAAGAAGAGCTGCCTCCTTGGTGGGTCCTGACCTGGCAGGTGTGTCTACATCACACAGCACAGCTGGATGAGTCTGTGCCGTTGCTCTGATAGGCAGATGTACCTAATATTTAGGATATTCACTATGCTGTGAGGCACCCAGATTCCCTGTTCAGGTAGGGAAGGGAGCAGAGGCTGAGATGTGCTTTTAATCATTTAATAAAAGCCCTCTTTTCCTTGTTCTGCTTTGGTGCTAAAGCCCAGAAAAAGCCTTTAATCACATAATTTCCTATTAGTCTTTTGGGAGGTTTCCCACAGCATTTCCTATTAGTTCCTTTGGGTGGTTTAGTTCCTGTCAGGCTGTGGTTTCTAATTGGTGAATCTGACCAAAGTAGAGGCTGGAAGCCTTTCCTCCTTTCACTGCACCCTGGCAGCACGTTCCAATCTGTGCCCTGTGCCAGTGCAAGCACTTATACAGCCAGCTTTTGTGTTTGGTTGGGTTGATTTTCAGCTGGGTCAGTCCTGTGATCCAGCTTCCTTGTGCCCCTTGACCACTTCTACAGAACAAAGGATGGAGTTGGGAAAAAAAAAAGAAAAAAAGAAACAGCTAAGGGTGACCTTTTTTTGTCAGCAGCCTGCTTTTGGGGTAACTGAAACCATCACAGCACTCCTGTGTTGCCTTTTATGAAAGGCAGTGCACCTTCCCCCAGAGAGTCTGAACAGTCTCAGCATCTAGCTCAGTTCTTTAAAACAAAATGATCTTGAAATCTCAGTGCAAATGTGTCCTAAAGTGTGAATGCATTCATTGTACAAGGAAGGGAATAATTCAAAAGAAAAATGTAAGCAGATCTTGTTGACAAATTAAATTGCTGGAAAGTGGTAGTTTCAACAGCCTGATGATGCCTCAGTGTTTGGAAGCCAGAAAAATACAAGAAGAGTAGTGGTATTTGATGTACATCTTGATAACTTTTAATGAAGGGAAGAGAGATTGAAGTTTTCTACTACTAACCCAGCAGCAGATACCTTTAGCTGCTGAAATCCAGACATGCCCAGCTCTGCTGTAAAGCAGCTTTGCTTGGGATGTTGGGCAATTTCCTAGAGTAAGAAATCTCTACAATATTACTAGATAATACAAAATACACTGTAAGGCACCTTTAATGCCTTTCAGGTAAAAAACCCTAAAACTGACATAGGTGAAATCACAGCACACTTTTTCAGCCAGGGGACAAGAGGAAAGCATTCAGTGTCTGGAGTGTTCCTCCAGCGCTGTCCACAGATTCTAAGGGAAAGGGATCAGAACCATCACGCTTGCATACTAGGACCACCAAGTTCCCTGGCCTTCTGCTGAATCTCTGAGGAGAGTGGGAATATTACAGATGATTTAGAAAAAAACAAGATCAGATGTGATGCTGATGGGGTGCTGGCCAACCTGAACAGGCAGCCTGAGGGCCTGTATTTGTGCAGAGATGCTGTTTGGAAGTGATAAGACAAGCTTCTTCCCACCAAATACAGGATAGCTGTGCTAGAAGAACTCATCTTTCTGAGTGTAAGGTAACTGAGAATATGCTCAGTAGGTATGGAAGGGTAGGGTTTTGTGCTCAACTTGTGAACAGGGGGAAGCTAGATGGTGCTGATTTGGCTGAAAAAAAGAAGTTGTGGAAGGATTGTGGCCCATTAGGGAAGCTCATTTAAATAAGCAAATAAAAAAATATTACATAAAAAGCTGTTGGCTCAGTGTGCTAAGATGGGCCAGTTGCTACAGACAGTAGCCATCACACCTCTAAGAGACTCAGTGTTCATCACAGGCAAAAGTATCTGATAGATCCTAATGAAGTAGTTCAATGCTGTTCACAGCACAGAAGGGATAAACAGGGATGCCTTAACATCCTGTTGTAGCATCCTTTTCAGAGGTTCCTGGAGTTACAAAGTCATAGCAATCCAGGTAGAAGGCTGGATCAATCCATTGATCCTCTAAACAAGCTGAGTGAGACCTTTGGGTTGAGATGCTGGATCTCTAGCATTTTCCACCTTATGCAAACTCTTACTTCCCTAAAGAATGAAGATACAATCTTTCCACTTCCATATGCTTAGGTCAGCTGTGTAGGAAAACACTGCCTTTTCCATGCCAAGGCAATGCTTTTTGCAATATTCTTCACTTCTTCACTAGACCATTTCCAAAAGGACTGGAGAAGAATTGGAAAGCAACCAGAGCTTGATGCTATGACTTATTAAAAAAAAAAAAAAAGGTTGACTGGAGAGCCAAATGTTTCTCCCAAAAAAATGCCATGATTTTTTGCTTCCCAAGCACAAGACCCAGATGGGACCAAAATAACAATCTTCCTACATTGCTTCTGGTACATGTCATTAATTTAACACAAGGAATGTTGTTGATAGACACCAGTTTCTCAGCCTTCCAGTGTTATTAGTGATATGGAATCTGCTGCGGAGTCTGGTACAATGCCTTGTTTGCAGTGGCTTTGCTGCATGAAAAGAGAAAGCCCAGCCACCCCAGTTACCCATGAACGAAATGTTTGTTCTTTAGCATGACTCCTAACACAGAGCTTGTGTTCACATGTGCCTGAGCTTGCACAGTAAAGATATATCTCTATTATGAAGCAACGTTTGTTCAGCATAGTGGGATTTGCACAGCAAAGAAACTTTGCATCTTCAATGTTCTGTGTTTTGCTGGTGATTCCTCCTGTTTTTGAGGATCTAGGACATCCATGTAGTTTAAATACATAAGTCATCTGCCATCAAAATGCTAAAAGAAATCTGGAACCTTCCTCCTGTGAGGTTGGTTTGAGGCAGTGACTGAGAAATTAAAAGAATACAGCATTTCTTCTCCGACTTTGGATGTAAAAGCAGATGAAAAACCTGGTATGAAAGAAATTTTCTTTCACCAGTGGATAATGGACCTCCCCTGTTTTCTGAGACTAAAACTCCAGTACTATACCTACCTCTGACACATTGCATGTCTCCTGCCCCACCTTGCAGGCAGCAAGCTGACACTGCACGGTGCCCAGGCTTCAGCAGCAGCCTTACCGGGTCCATGTGTCAGACTCCACTGCTCCCCACCTCGTGTTTGCCTCCCAAAGCTGTTATAAATGGATTGCTATCGCTCAGTGCCGATGCCCTCTCTGCTAATGTTTGCTTCATGCATGCTAATGAGAAGACTGGTAAGAACAGATTTATGTTTGGCTCAGCCCAGAGGTAACACGCATGAAAACGCTGACACAAATGCTGAATAAAAGGGATTTGAAAATCAACATCCCCTACTGTTACCAGCTACAGTGTAATCCTTTTCCAGGCCTGTTGGGAAATGTCCTTGGAGAAGCTCTGACATCAGTGCAGCTGCTTCTCTCCTCAGCAGTTCAAGCTCGTTTTCACATCTTTGACTGAGGCAGAAAGAAATAGCAGGGAGTGAACATGCAAGAGAGGAAGATATTATCTTCATTTCTTAAACTTAGTTTTAGTGGTAACATTCTTCATATTTCTGAGAATTAAATGGGCAGCTGAAGCGGATAGCGGGCGGAAGTAGCTGACTCCTGGGCACTGCTTTTGCCTTTTTGCATGCTAAGCCACTCACCACTGAACCTTTTGTCTCATCTGGTATGTTTTTTGGTATGCTTATTCACACAGTCACAGCTCTGCTTTATTGCTGTCAAGTCTCTCAGTCTTTCAGACCACGTGCAGAAATGCAGCTGGGAAGATGTGATGCATGATTGTAACTTCTTTTTGCCACCGTGTCTGCTCTTAATCCTTCAAGGTATCCACTTACTGCATCTAGCACAACACATGGTCTTCCCCCTCGAGCAAAGAAGGCAAATCTGGGAACATCAGCCCTGGCCTTCAGCTGAGGAAGGCAGCTCCTTGTGAGCATGAGCAGCTTCACATTTGCACTCTCTCAGAGACAAGTGGCAGCCCAGGGGATTAGATGAGCACTGGCAAAAAGCATTTAAAAATGTGAAGAAGACCAGAAGAACATGCAAAAGCCCAAGTCCAGGGCTGCAGTCCTTTGTCTCAATCAGTGCAACTTGCACATTGTCTGAGGTGAGGCAGGGAGCCTGGGAGCTTTATTATCTCTGGATAAATGCCATCCCAGTAACCTATCCCTAGCATGTAGATATTTGGAGGCCCTGTGCACTGTAGTTCTTCTGCATTTGCCTTTGCTAAGAATATGACTTAGACTGGACTATAAATGAACAAATCTTTCCAAAAGATTGAGGGAAAAATAAATGCGTTGTCCAGGCTTCCCCTACAATCAACAGAAAGAGATGGGAGAACATGGCATCTTCATGTCGTCCCCCCTGCTTCGAGTACTTTATCCTTTTTCTCCTCAAATGAAGTGAACTACTCTCAAAAGATGATTTGTTCACCTCTGTTGACTGCAGCAGGGACTTAGGAGGTCACTTAAACCTATCTTGCTTTCAGGTTGCATCCCCTCCAAATATAGGGAGGGGGGTAAGTGTTGTAAGAAGCACTGTCCCTCCATTACAGAGATGTCCAGTGGGAGACTGGATGCTCGGAAGAACACAGCTATGGTCAGATTTATTCTTTTGCCCCACTGAAAGTCTCACTAACTGTGTACATGCAGCAAGTATGTTTTGGACACTGAAAAGTAAGTGTTAGATAATAACTCTTAGCAGATTACTTAAAATTTATAAGTAGTGATAAATAATGAATGATACACTTCAGCTTTTAAAGCTCTCTATGCACTCTGAAATTTAAAGCTTCCATTCAACAAATGTGTTTATTTAGTTTTGGAGAACTGCACCCCCTTTTTTTTTTTTAAGCTCAACAGATAACCTATTAAAAAATGCATGAATATTTTAGGAGCTGTAACAGCCCTACAGTAAATAGAAACTTGATTCTATAATACTGCACCTGATTTTTTTTTTTTTTTGGTTGTCTGTCACTGTGAGTGACACTGATGATTGATCCTGCCTCTCTTGCCAACATGAGGATAAGGAGGCATTTTTGTCCATAGAGGAGGCCTCGCTTGTCCATTCTGTCACATATGATTCAGATGACCTTGGAAAAGTCACCTGAAAAACAACTGAATTACTCACTGTGTGTCATAGTGGATCTAGAGCCTAAATCTTTAAGATACCTCTAGAGATGCTGACTACTACCATTTCAATGAGAACTGAAGGTACTCAGAATTAGTTAAAACCTCATAGACTAAACCTTGTGGGTCTTGATTGAAAGCCCATTAAAGCCCAGTAGAAAGTCTGACCATCTTCAAAGGGTTCTTGATTACTTTGCTAGAAAGGAACCCATAGATAAAAGATAACAAAACCATGCCAAAGAGGGGACCTTAACATAGCTTTGTCATAATCAAAGTCCTGTACAGTGATTTCTCTACATGCCAGTGTGAAAAAGGACCCAAAAAGGAACTACCCGTAGCAAACGTATCTCTGGCCCATGCAACCTTTTTCTGAATGTCTTTAGGGATTGCACTTCATACTGGAAATTGTCTGTACTTAACACTTCTGTACCAGTCACCAGTGCATGGGGATTTGATGTGATTCAGGATTGACTTCTGGTGCAAGCTGAGCCTGCATGATCTCTTCCTGGGATTAACTGGTGTTACAAACTACTCAGGTTATGCCTGGTGAGCCATAGCCTGAGATCAACACCCACACAGACTGAGAAAGAATGAGGATGTGTTTGTATATAGTATGTTATTGCTAGCATGTTTTGAGGTAAATATTTATTCACTCCATTAAGTTGATAATTAGGGATTAGTGTCTTTTCTGCATCTTTTTTTCCTGGTTGGTTTTGGTTTTTTTTTTTTGGTTTGGTTTGGTTTCTCTTTTTTTTTTTTTTTCCCTCTTTTGAAGGAACTTTCTGGGTCCTCTAATTTGCAAAAGAATTACTGAAAAATGAATTAATGAAGGTATCCTTAACTAGCTGTAATTTTCACTCCCTGTCTGGCTTGCTTTGCACAATAAAGGATGTGCAGAAGTTGTGAAGGATTTTGTCAAACCTGTAAATAATGCTGTTACATAATTGTCTTCTTCCCTCGATCTCCATCGGTGTCCTTAAATAGAGGGACCAGCACCACTTACATAACCCACTCCCATTTTACTCCCATTTCTCTCTCCCTTCTGGCTGCAGTCTTGAGACAGAGTCTGCTCCTCTTGCTTCTCCAGCCCTGGCCATGTCCCAGCATAGGTAACCCTCCTCTTGGGACTTGCTACCAGCTGTGGCCTGGTGGGACCCAGGCTTTGGGATGTGTTTTTGAGTGGTGAGGGAGACTGGGGCTGTTCCTGCTTTGGCAAGTGAGGTGCATCTTCCTGGACCTGGTTGGGGATGGGTCATCTACCCGAATCCACCTGGAGCACATGTCTTGTCCAAGTAGGGCATCCCTGCCATGCTAGTTCAGGAGGGATGCTGTGCCTCCTGGGGCCAACATTGAAATCCATGGAAGTGGCAGGTTTGACCCAGCTCCTATTTTACTGAGCTAATGGCAAAGCCCAGCTTTCAAGGACAATATCCTTATGGTAAAGATGAGGGCTGCACTGGATGCTGAGAGCCTGGGATATCACGTGGTGCCTGCTCTTTCCTCAGAGCAAAACTACACACCACCATTTTCTTCCAGATCTTTTTCGATGTTAAGCTGCTTGTCCCCATTCTGCTAAGGAAGACACCTTGGTTTTTGCGAGGAGGATTTTACATTAACAGCTTGGATGAAGCCTGTTTTGTGTCTTAACTCCCGGTGTGTGGACCCATGGCCATTGGGCGGGCTCTGCAGGACCCCTGATCTGGCCCGAAGGATCTGGGCAGGATGCATGGAGCTTGTGCTGCCCGACTCCTGCCTCAGAGGAGGTTCTGGCAGGCATCCTTCAGGCTCTGCTCCTTTTGTCTCTTACTGCTCTGAAAGGGAAGTCAGACATCTAGAGGGAATACAACCACAGGATATTACAAGCCCCTCACACAGGCTCTGATAGAAGCAGAGTATTGTAGTAAAATGATCCTTTGTGGTCTCAAAGGTATTAAAAAAAAAAATCTACCGGGGAGAGTATTTTGACAAATACCTCATTAAAATGCCCAGAATCTCACACTGCACCAGTTTATGTAAATCCCAAGGACAAAAGAATATTTAACTTTTCACGTACCATAAATAAACCTGTTAAACTAATACATCTCCAAGGAATAATAAAATAGGCAAATACAGTAAATACATTAGTTCTGCTCCACTTTTATGTGAGAGGTGCTTTCCTTTGTCTGCCAGACAGGCAATTCTTTCTGGAGGGGAAAAAAAGGAAATTGTTATTGATGAAAAGTGGCAGCCTGTTTGAATATCAGGAAGCAAAGTCACAGCCTTCAGCTGGAGGAGTGGCCAGAGCAGGCAGAATAGTTGGGAGATAACGGAAAAATCAAAGGAAAAGGAGGGAATACTAGTGGTGGAAAAGAAGCATGAGGTGGATGCCAAATACAGTTCCAGGAATGGCATTTGTGGTTGTTCAGAAGAAATTGCGAAGTTAGTATATACTGCCTCTCTTCTCAGCAAATGGGGAAGAAGACTTGGACTTTGTAGTTTTTAAAAGATCTAATTTTTCTCCATTTCTGATTATAGTCATCTTAGTTAATGTAGAAGGTTTTGAGACTTTTGTCACAAATGACAGGATGTGGAAACATAGAGCATTTTAGACTGACCTGCTGCTCATAAATAAGAGAGGAAGGGTGTTGGATGGTCCTTGGTGCTGACAGAGGATGGTGTGAGAGCTGTGTTGAATAGGCAATCTCATACCCTGGGCACGCAATGCAGAGCCAAATTTAGGTCAGAATATCTCCAATCCATATTCCATTGTATGCCATCACTGTGCCTCCACAGTGGCACAAAGAGGCTGGATGTGAGAAGGATGTCTGTACTCCCAGCAACACACTTAGGTAAGGACCACCATGCCTTAGAGGGCTAGTTCAGGAGGGAGCATCTTACAGAACATTTTAAAGCCAGGTGGGATGGTGGTCTGAGCAAGGTTGTCTAGTGGAAGGTGTCCCTGCCCATGGCAGGGGGCTTGGAACAAGATGATCTTTAAGATCCCTTCCAGCCCAAGGTGTTTGATGATTCTATGCTGTGCTCTGCCCACAACGATAACATAAATCCCTATACCGCTACAATAAACTCACAATCTATTATAAGACAAAAAGTGTATTAAAATGTTCCATGTAAGAGGACAGGGAGACAGGTCACCACCATTAATATGCTAGGCTGCTGATATAGTAGGGCATTTGTTAAAAACCAAACAACTTCTTAACAAAAACAAGAACAATGAAAGAAAACTTATGCGGAAAAAACCAAATGCCCCACACCAGATGGTTCTAAGCAGTCTGACGAGTGGAAGACATCTCCTGTTCCTGAATTCAGAAATCTGTTTAACTTTGAGTGCCTGTGTGGAAAACACACCAGCCAGGTGACCGAAAATTCAGTGCAGGTAGGCATGACAACATGCTCTGCCTGCATTGAATCACTAGTTACAGGCAGTGTTAATTCTTCTCTCATTCTACAGACAATTAAGGTATGAAAAGTGGGGAGAGAATTCCTATATTTTGCCCAGACAGGCCACCAGAGGAAGACAGACGCATGAAATTAATGCAATGCAAATATGACGCAAACACTATTGATCCAGTCTTCTTTCAGCCCCTCCAAAGTACCAAAGCATGGGACACCCAAGGTTTTTATCACAGGCTGGCTTTCCTAGCTGCAGGGATTCTTCTATCGAACTGTAGATTTCTTTCCATAGGCTTCCAGGTCTTGGTTTCTCCTATGGAGCTGTAGCTAAAATTGCTCCAACTAAAAGCATGTGTTTTCTGCGATATGGATGCTTATCCTCTTCCTTTCCAGCAAAAACACACTCTTTGTTTTTCTTTTTTTTTTGTTTTTAAGGGCTTGTGCAGGTGGATAGTGATTGCTGCATGGGCTTGCTCTGTGCTGCTCAGTTATGTCTATTCCTATATGTGAGCCGTATCTTAAGCAATGTTTTGGTTTCTCCACACTGCTTGCATTGCACCAGGTAGCCATTCCCTTCATCTTCTTTCTGGTTCTGAAAAGGGTGCGCTTAACTCCATCGGGTTCTTTCTCAGATATTGCCTGATGCAGGGAAAGGTGGTGGTAGTTGAATAGCAGCTGATGGTCTCCATTTAGGAGGCCCATATATGACAGAGGAATATAAGAGCAAAAGTACTGGCTTAGGGCAAAGTTTTAACCATCCCAGTGTGTGGGCTCTGTTGTTGGCCAAAAGCAGATACCTGAAGAAGCATGTCAGAATAGAGAAAGTATGTATAACACTACCTCTGACTGTAGTTTCAGCTCTGTTTCCAACTCAGTGACGTCCTGAACCAGGTCTCATTTCTGTGCACACGACTATTATTATCCACCAATTTGTCGAGCTCTCCAAATGCAGCTACGGTCACTGCGTACACCTTGTGGCAAGGAATTCCCCAGTTCATCTGTGTCTTTGGAGATAACTACTTTGTTTATTTTGAACCATCTACCTACTAGCTTCATTTGATGCTAAAGGTTCTTGTTTCAGAAAAGAAAGGCCAGTGTGTGTCTACCGTCTTCATGCCACTTGCTACTAAGAGTCCTATCAAATGTCTCATTTCTAGGCTAAAGATGACTTAGGCATCCCTTTTTACATAAGCTCTTCTAACAACCTCATTGTCTCTCTCTGAACCTTTCACAGCTCTGCTGTGTCCCCTCCTGAGATGGGAAGGCCAGAGCAGTAGACAGTCTCCAAGATGTGGACAAACTGTGTATTTCTACAGTAGACTGCAGGTAGTCTGTGCTTTCTGCTTGGTTCATCTCTAAGAAAGTCCTAACACTTTCAACCACTGCAGGCTGCCATTCTCTGAAGTAAAACTTCCAGAAGAAACATATACTAATGGATCAAGGTAAGAGCCATGTGTACACATCTCATGCAATGTATTTGTTCACTGACTGTAGGTCAGGTAGATCCTACTGTAAGGATCTACTTGGCCACAGCTGCTAGCTGACATGATTAGCAGCCTGCAAATGAACACAGTGTTGTGATGTAGAAAGGTTAACAAGTACAAACAGATACAAATATTTTTGGATTTCCTAGAGGAAGTCTCAGGCAGTGGTGGCCAGAAAGCACAGGGTCTTTAGACAATGCCAATGCATTCAATGAATTAGGCATCAGAGCTCCCCTTCCTATGTTAGCCCCTTAAGACCAAAGCAAGACAATTACTCAGTAGAAAGTACAAACCTGCCACTTTAATACTTTTTCTTACTGCCATTGGAACACTTATTTTTCAGACATGATCCCAGACAAGTTGAGGGCTTTTCTCTCTGTGCTCTCTGAACAAGCTCTTTAATTCCTGGTTCCTCCAAGAGGGAGCAGGTGTAGTCCTGCTATCCACCTGAGCCACAGGGGCACTGTCCAAAGGTGTTAATCTGAGAGAGACATGGTAGTGCATCAGAAATCAATCACCAGAGGCCAGGCCCCATCTTAAGCGAGCTGGAGTTTTAGTTTTCTTGGAAAGATTGATCAGTGTAAGTTCAGGCCAACAGAGGCTTTTGTGTTGGCATTTAAATGTTAATCAACCACATGTTTTTAGAAGTTTAGAGGCACTGATCGTGTGTGTATGTCAGTGTGTGTGTGAAGCAGGTGGACAGTCAAATCTGGCAATGCCAGATCAGGCATCAGTGTGGGCTGTCTTGCTGCTCCAGAGTAGAATTTCAGTGCCACAGCAAAGCAAAATGGTGCTTTCTAGACTTACACAGAACAGAGACATTAGAGCTCTGTGGGACAGCCAAGAAACAATGCCTAGCTGTGCTTTTGACCTCTGTGGTTATGAGCTTGAGTACCTCCATGGTTGGTAGCAGGAGGGTCAACGTTAGGACAGGGGGACATGCCTTGAAGCACATGTCAGCACACAGCGAGTCTGCTGCAGTCATCAAGACTTGCACTGCTAGCCTTCATCTATCCCAGGGGCCTGGGATGACATCAAGTTACTGACCTTTAAGTAAAGGAAGAGGGTGGGATGGTTCCCTGCAGGCCCCCATTATCGTAGACTGCAAGGGCAGGTGATGCATAACCTGCTCAGGTCCATGCTGCTCATCAGCAAAGTGTGAACAAGGGGTCCCAGGCTATGTGGAAGGGCTTTTGGGAGCCCCTGAGAGACTCAGAGGGTGAGCCCAGTATAGATGTGGCCAGTGCTTTTCCATCCCAACACTGGGCAGGTAGTACTTGGAGCAGTTCTTTAAGGCTTTGTTTCTCTTTACTGAGATACAACCTGTATAGCCCAGGAGCGTGACAAAAACCAATCCAGACCTAAAATATCTAGAAGAGACTTGGAAATCAGGACTACAAAGGGTTATTTTGCTGGCTGCCACATTCCCTGCTACTCCCTGAGAGGTGGTGCCTGACTGCTTCTCCACTGTGTTTTGAAGCAGCTGGGTAAAAGGGGCTGTGTACCACGCAGCCCCTTGCTCAGTACCCGTTCCCCTGAAATGGGATGGGGAGGAGAATCAGAAAAGTCTAAAACTCATGGGCTGAGATACGAGCATTTTAATAATTGAAACAAAGTATAAAACTGCTACTAATTATAATAACAATAGTAATGAAGAGGAGAGAGAGAAGAGAATAAAACCGAAAAGAAACATGTAAAGCACAGTACAGTTGTTCATCACCTGCTGACCTATGCCCAGGACATCCCTGAGCAGCCATCAGCCCCTCCTGGCCAACTTCTCACAGTTTACATACTGAGCATGATATTCTATGGTGTGGAATATCCCTTTGGCCAGTTTGGGTCATTTGTCCCAGCAATGCTCCCTCACAAATTACAGAATCACAGAACTGATTAGGTTGGAAAAGACCTCCAAGATCACCAAGCCCAGCCTATGACCAAACACTGCAATGTCAGCTACACCATGGCACTGAGTGCCACGTCCAGTCCTTAAACACTGCCGGGAATGGTGGCTCCACCACCTCTCTGGGCAGCCCAGTCCAATGTTTAACCACTCTTTCTGTGAAGAAATTCTTCCTAATGTCCAAACTAAACCTTTTCTGGCACAGCTTAAGACTGTTTCCTCTTGTCCTGTTTCTGGTTGCCTGGAAGAAGAGACTGACCCCCACCTGGCTACACCCTCCTTTCAGGGAGCTGTAGAGAGTGTTAGGGTCTCGCATGAGCTTCCTCTTCTCTGGGCTAAACAACCCCGTCTCCCTCAACTACTCGTTGAAGATATGCACTTCACACCCTTCCCCAGCTCCATTGGCCCTTCTCTGAACTCACTCCAGCACCTCAATGTCCTTCTTATTGTGAGGGGCCCAGAACTGGACACAGGATTCAAGGTGTGGCCTCACTAGTGCCAAGTACAGACAGACAATCACTGGTCCCATCCTGCTGGCCACACTATTGCTGATCCAGGCCAGGATGCCATTGGCCTTCTTGGCCACCTGGGCACAGCTGGCTCATGTTCAGCTGCTGTTGACCACCACCCCCAGGTCCTTTTCTGCTGGGCAGCTTTCCAGCTACTCTGCCCCAAGCCCATAGCACTCCTTGGGGTTGTTGTGGCCAAAGTGCAGGAGCCAGTACTTGTCTTGTTGAAACTCATACCGTTGGTCTCAGCCCATTGATCCAGCCTGTCCAGATCCCTCTGCAGAGCCTTCCTACCCTCCACATCAACAGATCAGCAGATCAACATTCACACCCAACTTGGTGCTGTCCCTGAATTTACTAACAGTAGACTTTATCTCCTCATCCACATCATCAATAAAGATATTGAATAGGACTGGCCCCAACAGTGATCTCTGGGGGACACCACTACTGACCACATGCCAGCTGGATGCAGCACCATTCTCCACCACTCTCTGGGCCTGGCCATCCAGCCAGTTCTTGGCCCAGCAAAGAGTGCACCTGTCCAAGCTGTGGGCTGCCAGCTTTTCCAGGAGTATGCTGAGGGAGACAGTGTCAAAGGCTTTGTTGAAATCCAGGTAGACAATATCCACAGGCTTTCCTTCATCCACTAAGTGGGTCACCTGATCATAAAAAGAGATCAGGTTGGTGAGGCAGGAGCTGCCCTCTAAGCCCATGCTGGCTGGGTCTGATCCCTTGGTTTCCCTGTATGTGTGCCGTGATCACACTTAAGATTCTTGTGCACCTGCTCACTGGCAGAGCATGGGAAACTGAAAAGTCCTTGACTTATGGTAAGCACTGCTTAGCAACAACTGAAACATCCCTGTGTTATCAACATTATTCTCATACTAATCCAAAACACAGTAGTGTACCAACTAGTAGGAAGAAAATTAACTCTATCCCAGGCAAAACAGGGATAGACTGTAAGATGCACCTGCTGAGAGTGATCAGTGTCAGGCTGGAGGGATGGGGTAGATTTTGTAGTTCCCAAATGCCTCTGCTGATCAATGCCAGAGTGAAAACTGAAGCAGAAATGGATGAATCAAAGCAGCGTTTTAGGGGGTAGAAAGCCGAGGAGGTAGGTACATGATAGCTTGAACAAAGTGATAGAAGACAGGCATCCAGGAGAGGCAGAGAAGAAGGCAGAGTATAAATCCAGGGCCTTGGTGAGGGACTGTCAATTTGAAGAAAAACTCTGGAGTATATATGAAAGAGGCCTTTTAATGGAACTTCCAGTGAAATCTGGAACAATGAATGTCTGAACCAAACAGAGATAAAAATCTCTAGAAAGAAAAGTATGCATCCTTCCCTCTATAGAGATGTAAAAGCCCTCTTGGAAACCTGTGCTGAACTGTTATTCTATCCCTCCTATAACAGAACAGGAAAATTATCACTGGGAAAGGGCAAGGCTCTATTTCGGGATCATATTTCCCAAAGAAAAAGAGAGTGAAATGTAACTGTGGATGTAATTTTACTGCCTTATGCAAAAAGTCAGACATATGCTCATGATTATTTTAATTGTAAAAGGATGGCTGCCTCTCTCGTGTTAAGGAGAAAGGAAATTCCTCTTTCTCCTGATTGTTTGTAAGACTGGGTTTATGTCAATAAAGGTTCTCAGTACTTCCAAAAGTTAGATCATACATGCTGTGATGGGCAGATGGCTTGGCCACCCATTTTCCTAAGAGCTGGAGTGGCAGCTGTGGTTGAAGGGGACACACATGTTCCCAGGAAGCCTCTTCCAGGAACTTTAGCTGCCACTACAAAAGGCACACACCTTGGATCTGGCTTCTCCTGGAGATCAACCTTAAGCTTGCAACTGTCAGAGCACAGTACAGGGATCGTATCTGAAGGAAAACATCTTCCTAGTTAGGAAAACCCACCACGCCTTCATTTGTCATATTCTTGAGATAATTCTAGCTTCCTGCTGTAGAATTGTGTGCTGGATAAGTGCAGTATCTATGCACATAGAGAACTTGCTGCTGACAGCTCAAGTCAAACAATCCTGTCTTTGATAATACCTGTAAGGAGCTCTGGATACTACAGTGATTGGTATTTTACGTGTACCCACAAAGAAATAAAAACAATTGCAGGATAATAAGGGTGAATTATATCTTCTTGTTGACTTTCTAAATAATATGCAGTTTTTCCCATGTGATATTTCAGTGGACATCGGGACCCAGCAGCCTCTGAGGTTTCCTGAGCTTTAGTTCAATCTATAGCCTTGTTTAGAGCCACAAAGGTGGCCAAATTCAATTATTATCACTGAATGTCCCTAAAGTACACAGGCGCACTTGAAACTGAAATTCACAGAAATTCTGCAAAGCTTTGCAGAACTAATGGATGCAAAATGCCTGCTTATCCTTTTCATTGAGCTGGAGAATGGTTTTGACTCTCAAATACAGTGCTGGACTATGTTGCCCCATTCCTCTCCAGCATTCTGTCTCTACTTGTTACATAGCCTTGGGGAAGATGCTGATTATCTCTATGCCCTTAGTTTCCTAAAATGTAAATTAAAATAATGGTTACCCACATTGTGGTAAGGTCCTGACTCTTCATCCATTAACGTTTTTAAAGTACTTTGGGATCCTGCTTAGAAAGCATTAGAGGATGCCACAGTGGTTGTTTATATGCAGGTGAAATAGAATGTTTTAGCTAAGGTGGGAGGTGTAGGTGGAATAAGGTCAGATGCAGATGAAATGACTCAGACCTTTAAAACTGAAAAGTCATTTGTCTATTTGAAGACCTGATGTCAACTGATAAATGCTTTGCCTGGGTCCTTATAAAGACCGTCTCTCTGATACAGAAAATAATTCATCAACCTGCCCTGAAACGGTGCTCCCAGTAGGGTGGAGCACTCAGAAGCCCAGGATGCCTTCAAGACATCAGTGTGTCACAGGCAGGTGGCTGGATTTCATGAGTCTGTGCTGAGTTACAGGCATGCTGCCCATCACAGCACTTGAACCCTGCACACCAAAGAGCAGATGTAAGCAATGCAGGGATCTAACACAGAACAGCTTGGGTGACTTCAGAGTGACTGTGTACTTCTGATGGAAATGGTAGTATCAGGGCAGAGCAGGTGTGAGTCATCTCCCAGGAGAGAGAGGCAGAAAAAGGGAGATGGGGAGGGGAAGAGGAAAGCAAGAGAAACAGATTAGCTCATACAGATATATTCCCCTTGCCTGGCTTCCCCTCCCTTTGTGCATCCCCCTCTCCCTCCACCACATGCATACATAAGCACGGAGACTTGACTGTTACGGCTCCACTCCAAAGCCCTGTCAGACAGATCATTGCTGCTTTGTTTTCTTGCCTTGCCCATCTCTGCCCCAAATTCAAGATCATTTAATATGTGGCTAGATAAAACTTGAGCAGTTCTTCAATAAGCATTTACTTTCTGCTGTGCATTAGTCCAGTTCAATACTGCCCGTGGCAGGGACTCAAATAAAAGTGGGATGGGGATTTAGACAGTATTGGCTGCAGAATGATTGCTGCATTTCTTGTGTGATCAGCTTTCATCACAGCCCCAGTGTGCGCCAAGTGCCTGGCTCTAATGACTTAAATATGCAAGGCCATGATCAGGGCAGGAGGTGCTTCCAGTTTATTAGCTGGGTGTGACAGATGAGCAGTGCAGGAGGTGACTGGGTAGGAGGGAGAATCTATGTGTTATCAGCACAGGAGAAAGGACACCCCAGTGCAAAACGACTGATGTTGGAAATGCTGCTCTCCACCATTAAGCCCACAAGGAGTTAGATGTGCTCCAACAGGCAATGAAACACAGCTTCCAAAAGAAAGCACAGTCCTGCCCACCAGCCCTGCCAAGTCCTTCTGAGGCTCTAGCACCGGTATTTAGGACAATGGAGCAAATCATCTGTCCAGAAAATGAATGATGCTCAAAATACTTGTTAGATTAAAAACGAACACAGCAAACGAGTTCCTATGAGGAGCAGATTAATAACAAACAACACAGCCACACATCCCCGTGGATTCTCTGCTCTACCAAATGACCTCACCCCTGTGTAGTGTGCCAAATTCTGCCCTATTGTTACCAAATACAGAATCAGTGATCTTAAACTGTATTTAGAGATGATGACTGTGCACCCAGAGTAACAATGGGGAAAGGAAGTAGGGCAACACTTTCTCATTCAAGTCCCAAAAGGCCAGGGAAGGGAGATGAGTATTTCTTTTAATTATGAGGAGAGACACAAGATGTTTTGTTAAAGACAATAATGGAAAAGTGCCTAACAGTAAAGAAAGGGGTACCACAGAGTAAGCAGTAGTATGAATTAATATATGAAAGAGGTCAAACTCTAAATACATTGGAAAGCCTTAGTCAGAGAAGATGCTTGTGTTAATGTATATACCTATAACAAGTCCCAAAAGCTTTTCTCCTGCTGTATCTTGACAACATTTTTCTCACCTGTAATGCAAATAGAAGATTTTATATTTAAGTGTGAGTTTGTGTTTATGTATAGCAGGGACTAAGAATTAATAAGTCAGATGAGACGCCTGGGGAAATCTGACCATTCTCTACAGTCCTGAAAGAGCCCCTTTTTTTCTACAAGCATTGAATGCATTCCTTTCACGCCATCTGAAGTGATGAGGTGAAGCAATTAAGACAAAAATAAAGAGAATCAAACCACTGAGAAACTCTCATAATGCCAAAGGTTTAGTGTTCCATAACAGACCGGGATGACTCATATCTGTAAGCACTCTGAAATCCTCCTGCATGTTGACACAACTCCTTTGTCCTGCTGTTCAGTGTTTGTGTTCCAGTTGTCACAGAAAATGAAAGGACAATAGTTATTGTTACGTTGCAGCTGTATATTGTGACTGATTCGTAGTTTCCCTTTTGGGGAGGAACACAAGCTGATCTTGCATGTTCTCAGGCATTTGCAACACACATATGCAATTCTCACATATCCGAAGATGGTGAATATTAGACCCCCACTTGCTGCTAAGAAACCATCATTAGGGAATAGCTGATATAAGCTGTTATAGAAGTGGTATGAATGTTTCAAGGTGTAAGCAAAGTGAGGTTTTCAGGCTGGGAAGTCTCTTTTATTAGATGAACTGACACGTTTGGAGGAAAAAAACCCACAGCAGAAAAGCCTTTGGGAATCCAAGACCTTCTCCAGGCTGAAAGTTTGCATTTGTTATACAACAACAACAACAACAACAAAAAAAAAAAAAAAAAAACCTTTTGTGGGGTTTTTCTTTTCAGAAAGCCCCA
>VZRZ01006181.1:2571687-2592769 GCA_013398175.1 Climacteris rufus | reverse complement strand
CTGTCTGTCTTTCAATTGATATATTTTGTGGAGACAACAATCCTTTCTAACGTTGGAGAGCATGCGGTCTCTCTCTCATTTACATAAATACATCTTTTATTAGCTGTCAGTACAGGAACCATTCATCATGTAAGACATAAGCAGCTGATAAGTAAACAAGCTGGATCCTTCACTGGCATAACTCAGCAGACCCACCTGAGTTCAGTAGGTCTCCATAAGTTTGCATCATCTTGAGGTCCAACCCAGACATGGGTAGGAACACAGGCCAAATCCTGACCAATTCTCCATTTTGTTTTCCCCAGTTTTACATGACAGACAGCAGAAAATAAGAGGGAGTGAGCCCGTACACAGAGGCAATGCCTGTGAGACTGTGCACATCAATGATCTCTTTTAGTAAGCCACTAATAAATGTGGATGCAAATAAAAGACAGGCACCTGGGCTGAAAGGCAGAGGACCAGAGACACTGCTCCTCTGACTTTCTCTCTTATTGTTTGTCTCTGTTTGCTGGGGTGGCAGACACATGGTTGCCTTTCAATAATTCAGGATCCGGTTTGCTTGCATGGCCAGTCCCGCTTGTCGCATTTTTTTCACCTGATCACAAGTTCATATCTCTGTAAATGAAGCAAGGCTTGTAAGGAGTTGCAATATCTTTTATTAGACTGACTGATACTGAGGGCAGGAGAAGGGAGGGCAATAAGAAGAGTTTGTGTGCCTGAAAGCTTCATCATTTTTTAATTGTATCAAATTCTCTAAGAAAATATATTACTTTCCCCAACAGCTTGTTTTGCTGATTTCCTTAGATTGTTGTGACTATTTTTCCTATTATTTCAATGACCCTATATTAAATTTGTGTGGACCAAGAGCTGCATTCCTACTAAGTGCACACCTCCACTGACACCCATTTTAATTACCTCTCATGCATACCACAGTTCATAAGGATAAGGGAACAAACAAGATTTATTAACCTTTGAGTAAAGATGATTTAAATAATTGCTTGTCACTTCAGGATTTGAACGATCAATCTGACCATTTATGCATGATGATGTTAGCACTAGAACTGTTAAAAAGTAGAGATCAGTAACAAAAATGAACTGAATAGTAAAATAACTCAGTCTGAGTCTCAAGCACATTTTCCTAGTGTAATATGCAATGCACCACTAATGGCCACTGTTCTTTGCAGTTTGAAGTAGGAGAGCTTGCACTAGAAAGCTCAAGAGCTGCATCACTTTTAATCCATTTTTACTTAAAAATTA
Source organism: Climacteris rufus (assembly GCA_013398175.1). NCBI lineage: Eukaryota > Metazoa > Chordata > Aves > Passeriformes > Climacteridae > Climacteris > Climacteris rufus. The sequence continues at coordinate 2,591,515 of VZRZ01006181.1, read as the reverse complement.
CCATCCTTTGCTTCTTCATATGCCACTCTTGAAATGAAAGTTTCAACGATTTCACCATCAGGCAAAGTCAAGGTATTATCTTTGCAAATGTGGCTGTAGAATTAGCATGGTGGTGAACACAATGCATATAGCAGCTTCTGAAGAGTGATTTGAAGTGCAGTGTCACACACACATATAGGTACAAGATACTGCAGCTCTTTTGAGCAGTATGATCCCCTTTGGGGGTTGTAGATTGCTGTGTAAAAGAGACTGAAAAGAGCCAAAACAAATATTAAGGATGTTGTAAATATCACAGACACCTGGGTTTAACAAAACAAAGGTAGCTCTTTCTTATGTCTGTCACCTCCATCTTTTCTGCTCCTTTTCTCCTTACCTGCTCTAAGTGCTGTGCAGAAAGAATTGGTTCTGTCCCCTCTTCCTTCTCAGTCCTAAGCACTCACAAAACAAGAGACTCTGACTGTTCCCACAGAGATCAGTCCTAAGAGTTTAAGCTAAGTGTTTCAAAATAACAAGGTGTGAGTTAATTTCACTTGCCTTTAGGGTGCAATAGCTTTGTGTTTCCAAGCTTTTATCTGCAACCATGAAGAACAGATGCTTTTTCAAATTAAAAAAAAAAAAAATTTAAAGAAAGCTGGGGGTCTCCTTTAATGTCTCAGTAGATCAAGCAGTGTGAGGCAGCAGAGACAGTTCTGATTTCTGGGTCTCGGCTCCCACTCCTTGCTTTACTCATTACACTGATGTTCAGCAGAAGTTAAGATGCCAATAACAATTTATGTGTCTCTCCCATTACCAAGTTCAAGAAATCTCTTGGATTGTCCTTTAGGTTTGTTCAGGTTTATTCTTTTGCTCCAATCCCATCTCTTATTATGTATGAATATTTATACATCTATTTAATCTGTTTTGCTCTCCTGTCTTGCCTTGGGTTATATTTTTTTACTTGGTGCTTTCCATTTTGATTGAGGTGGTGACTAGATGGGCCTCATCTTCCTCTTGGTTCAAAGAACAATTCATTATTTGCTCATGTCTGGGGAATGAATGCCTCTATATGACATGTTGGGAGACAGGGATAAACATCCCTCCTGGCTGATTGATAGTCTTATTAAAGATTGCAGTAGGTGAAATAATCCCCCGTAGCTTCATGCGGGTAAGATCCCTTTCTCTTTTCCCCTCAGACTGGCTTTAGGGCATGCTTGGGACTTGGCTTATGCTCTGTCCAATCTTAAAGCATAACTTAATTAGCCTTTATTGAAAGCCATTAGCATTGATCAATGGTGGAATACTTTTTTTTTTTACTGAGGAAGATGACCAAAGTGTTTATCCACTAAAAACTTGAAAATGCAAGTTGAGTTTGACAATTTGTTCCTATTCTTGATGTCATTTTATAATAAGTTTAATCAATACACAAAGATTTTGAGCTCTTTGTTGTTATCTGCAATATGCAGGAGGAGGAAGAAACAGCAGTGGTAGCTTGATTCCCCAGTTATTTATTCCTTCCTTGAGTTTTGCATTTTGTTTCCATATTGATCTTCTCTTAAGGAGTTTCTTTGCACATTTTCCCACCCTGTGGTCCATTGCTGGCTGTGTCCTTGACACTGTTAACTCATTCAGCCTTGACCTCTTCTTCCTACTGGCCCCTTACCTTCTCCCACTGTACTCTGTCAACAGGAGACAACCTTCTGGACTCTATCCCTCTCATTCCATAAATCCCTTCTTGTTCATTTTTTCCAGACAGCTCTCAGGGACCTTTATCATCCAGTCCCCTCCCTGACTAAATGTCCTTTCTAAATTAATAATTAGAGAGCAAACAAAATGTGTATATAGCCTGAAATGTGTTCAGCTATTGCAGACTGCTGATCCAAAGCCTGTGAAAATCAGTGTGGACCCCTCCCTTCTTGATCAGGGTTTGATGCTACATTCCTGATCCTTCCTATAAAATGAACTTCTTTCTTTTTTTTTTTTTTTTTTTTTTTTTTTTTTTTTTTTTTTTTTTTTTTGCTTGTAATGCGCTGCTGCAATCCATATAATAAATTAGATTATAATCCCCTCATGGGCAAGGACCTGTCTTTTTGATATGCCTGTGCATTGTTGATCTCATAGTGCATACACATCTTTGCTCATTCTCACCTCCCACTTATATCCAGCGCACCAGGATATCAGAATGAAATGAGAATAGGAATGGACAATATTTTTCTAATTATTAGCATGTAGATAAGCCTCCTTAATTAAAGAAATTATATATCCTGTAAAAAAGAAAGCTGCTCTGTCAGACTACAGTCTTGTAATGGCTTTGTGTTTGTGCAATTAGGACCAAATCTTGAAGCCACTGAAGCCAACAGTGGCCCTTAATGGGATTAATTCTTCATTTGTGGGGTGATGGGCTAGATGATCTAAGAGGCCTTTTGCGTCTTGTGCTTCTCTAATCTCTCTCAGGGTAAATGACATGTAATGGAGAAGACAGCTGGTTTTGAATAAACTGCATTAAGTGTCCACATATATTTCCTAATGCAGGTTAAAAAAAACCCCACCCTTGTCTCTGTGCTGGTGTGCATGCCCCTCTTGCAGAGCAGGTCTCTCCTGTGCTGCAGACAGGGTGGGAGCTCGTCAATACCCTGCAGGTTTCTCAGGGGTATGTATCGCTGCACTTCCCGCCATCCTCTGGGAAAACTCCGCTGCTAGCGCTAATCAAATTGAACCACTGTCAAGACTTCCTGCAAAGCTTCGAGGAAACATTTCTGAATATTAGAGGTACAGGAGAGGAGAGTAAAGGTTGGGGGAGGGAGGCAGGACAGTTTTAGAGCTTAAGTGGATTACATAGCTCCATAACCCAGTTATGGGTCTGTGGACTCGAGTGAGCTGTTTTTTTTCCCTCCTCTGGCTGTCTGCCTGTCAGATAGTTCCCCTGACAGGCAGGCTTTATTAACCTCCCCCAGCTGGCTCTCTCAGCATTTCTGATTTTCCAGTGCTTGCATCCCCTAGCAGCTCGTCTGAGCCCTTCTCGGATCTCTCAGCTCCCCAGGGCCCTCCCTTTAGCTGCACCAGCTGTCAGCACCCGTTGGAGTCTCCTCACTTGCCTGCTCCACCCGCATTTACCAAACCTGGTGACAGACCTCTGATCTCTGCCCATGCAAGCCCCAGGTAGCCAGCAAAGGGTGCATGATTTAGCTCAGATCAGAGGACCTACGTTTGAAAGGTAACCTGACTCTCTTCTGTTTTAAATAGCTAAAAGGGCTGTCTTTAACGTAGAGGAGCACCTGAGCATCAGTGTTAGCTGGCACGAAGGAGCAGCAAGTGCCTAGCTCATCTGGACATGCTAGTGTTTCCACTCTTTGCAGGAAAGTTGGGTGATCATGGCTTAACTGTGAGCCTGGTTGTTCAGCTCCAGCCCTGAAATGTCCCCTCAAGACTGAGGTGTGAGCATGACATCTGCTGGGGACAGCACCGCTGCTACAGAAAACACCAGGCCATCCTTCCTCAGGGATGCTCTGTCAGGCAGGATGGGGGGCAGGGAGACTGCTGCCTGAGGGACTCTGAATGGGATACATCCAGCCTGGAAGAGGCAGCATAGCCAAAGGACGGGGTGACCCAACTACAATCCAGTAGGAGGTAAGAGCTGAAATCCCAATTTATGCTGAAGGGCTTCAGTCCCCCAGGAATGGGACAGACGTAAGACACCAGCCAGCCAACATCCATCCATGTATCCAGGGTTTACAATGTCTGCTTGGGTGTCCATGGCCACATGAGAAACAGAGCCCAGTGTCTGACAGCAATTGAAATCTGCTTTCTCTCTTTCCTTTTGAAGCATCCACCACTGTTACTGTTTTTGCTTTGCTGACACAGCTGGTGGCTTACCTGAGCCTTACTCAGCCCTCTGGGCTTTACATCCAGAACTGCTACAGACAGACTCACAAAGTCCACGGTCCATGTGTCTCTGTGCCTCCTTTCTGTCATCAGCCACAGCCTCCTTCCCTTCCTTCCCTGCTACTACGGTGTTTCTTTGTGGGACTTTTGTTTAGTCTGACAGGCCAGGATGTTTTTCAGGGTTGAGTGTAAGAAAGTCATGTGTGAGTGGCTCGAGGCCATAAGGAGTGATGGAGAGTAGAAGCGAGTGCCCCTTGTTCTGATTAAATGCTGATCTGATGCCTTAAAACTGTGCTGCTGTGTTGGCTCCTGCTGGGAGGGCCATAAAGGAGGGTGCTTGGCTGCTGCTGGCAAGGCAGCATCCCTGGACATTGCTTGGGCAGTGAGGGGCTTGGAGTGACCTGGTTTAGTCGGAAGTGTCCCTTCCCACAGCAGAGAAGCAATGTTGCCCATGGCAACATCCCTGCCCATGGCAGGGAGGTAGGAACTAGATGATCTTTAAAGTCTTTTCCAACCTAAACCGTTCCATGTTTCTATTAGGAGGGGCTGTGCTGCTTCTGAGTCTGGGCACAGCTCACCCAGTACCAGTATAGGCACTTCAGGTCATGATCCAATGAGTCTACTAAAAAGAGGGATCCTAAGCAGTGTGCAAACAATATGGTAGCTTGGAGATTTGTTGATAGCAGGGCTACCCACAGCATCTTTGGGATGTCTGCCAACACCTAAATAATTGGAAGCGTTACTTTCTCCTAAAAGTAAACCTGGCCTTTGTGCTGCTTTGTCACAGCATTGTATTTTTTGCTGTCAGACATGAGCAGATAAAACATATGTTTTAAACCCTTAAGGAGAAGAAAGAAGTTGGCAGTCCTCATGGCTTTAGCAGGGTTCTTATGACAATGTATGTTGCCTTTTTTTTTTGCCGAAGATTCATATTCTAGAGGATTGTGACTATTTGAAGATCTCAGGGGGTTTATTAATATTTTTAGAGTGAGTTTTTCGAGCCTTAGACATGGAAGAACACAAAAAACTTGATGTCAATTTAACCTAATGATTCAGAAACCGTAAAGCAAATAATAATAAGCTAACACATCTATTTTTAAACTCATGATTTAAGCCACTGTCATGATTTTGATAGGGCCTGACATGATTTTCCAGCACTGGGACTGGTAATAAAGCTTTTGTGTACTGATTTGAATGGAAAATCCTTTGAAAATCCTCCAGCTTGCTTGACTTAGTCAATACTTAACAAGGACTCAGCCACAGCAGCAAAAAATATCCACCGGTCAGGACTTTTTTTTGACCCTCTCTTTTCTTTCATAGAAAAAATTCTGAAACTCAGGACTGTCATTGTAGTCCCAGGGTCCATTTAGAGAAACCAGTGTGCAGGGATCTCTGTACATGGGAATCCTGGAGCCGACAACAGCCTCCCAGGAGTCTGAGCAGAGGGCAGGAGCATCCCTGTGTTGGAGTTTTCCATAGGACTGAGCTAGGACTGAAGAGAGAATTGGACAGACCTGGGTCGGGTCTATGCAGCTGGCTTGGTCTTGTTGTTCTGTGTGCCTATAAAGTCGTCCTGGGATGAACAGGAGTTGAAGGTAAGACGAGCTTCAAGGACGTGGAGGGTACAAGCCATGGCACAGAGCCTCTGTGCAGCCTCCTTCAGTCCTGGCGTGGGCACATGAAATAAATTGCTTGCCTAGTGCCTGTGTCCATGGAGGAGTGGGAGAATGCCAGCTGGTCCCTGTGGTATTTAATTTCTCCTTGGGAGCTGAGCAAGGCAAGCATTTTTGGGATGAAGCAGCTGAAAGCAGGAAAGATGAAGTGCCATGCCCGCTGCCCCCAGCCCGCTGTGCTGTTGCAGGCTGGATCCTGCTACCAAAATTGCCGGGAGACAACTGCACTGCTTTTCCATACCCATAGACACTGCCCAATGTTTTCCGGCTCAGCAGAAGTATCTGGGAACAACTGAAGGAGCAGCAGGCTCTGAGCGAGCCAGACCCCTCTCAGTGCTATTTTGAGGCACTTCGATTTCTGGCCAGCGGGTATGCTGTTATTCCTCTAATACAAGAAAACAAACACATGGGGATATATATAAGAAAAAACAGGTGACTCATAAGTAAGAGTAGCCTCATTCTGTCATTAGAGGAGGATAATTTGCCACATATTTGTATCAATATTGCAAATGTCTACACAAAGCTGCTCTGCCCCATCACACGCTCTGGGCCGTGCTTCTGGCCACAGCCACCTGCAGCAGGGGAGCAGCTGAGGGGCTACACTTAGTTCCTGTTTGACCCTGATTTCTTCTTTTTGTCTGAAGAGTGGAAGAGGCCTGCTGCTTGACCTTAAATCTGCCAGGAAATGATTTGACACTTTGAGTAGAGCTTGGCCTTTTCTTTCTCATATTAAAATGGCAGAAGATGATGTTTTATAGGTCTGTTACGTCAGCACGTGTGCACTGCTCTTTAGAGAATGATGTGAATAGGTTTTTGTGTTACTGCTGGACACAGAACTGTCAGTGAAAAGATTACCTGAAATGAAAGCTCAGACAAAAAGTGAATTGTGAATGGCCTTGAATCAACTAAATAGGTGTGTTCACTCTCAGAACTAATGGTAATGCAAGTAACTGTTTGTATTGGGTTTGTGTGGCAAGGCTTTGGTAGTGGGGGAGCTACAGGAGTGGCTTCTGTGAGAAGGTGCTAGAAGCTTCCTCTGTGTCTGATAGAGCCAAAGCCAGACAGCACCGTGATGGACCTGCCAGTAGTCAAGGTTGAACTCATCAGTGATGGTGGTAGTGCCTCTGGGATAACATATTTAAGAGGGGGAAGAAATTGCTGTGCAACAGCAGCCAGGAAAGAGGAGTGACAATATGGGAGAGAAATAACTCTGCAGGCAACAGAATAAATAAAGGAGATGGGGGAGGTGGTGCTCTAGGTGCCAGAACAGAGATACCCCTGTAGCCCATGGACATCCATGGTGGACCAGATATTGACCTGCAGCCCCTGGAGGAACCCACAGTGGAGCAGTTGGATGCCCTGAGGAGGCTGTGACCCCTGGGAAGCCAATGGCTGGAGCAGGTTCCTGGCAGGATGTCCTGGGTTGTAACCATAGGAATGTGTTCTATTACCATCTCCTTCACTATTTATGACTCATTAACAATGGGTCGTTCACACAGCTGACTACATCCTCCAGAATGGGCATTAGATAGGATAAGGGGCAGGTGAAGGGGTTAGCCCTGATAACACCTTCAAAGGAAAAGATTGATCATCCTCGACCAATGAATGATATCCCATTGTGATATGCTCTGCCCCAAAAAGAAGGAACAAGAACATTCTACCCAAATAAAAAGGGTAGGAGAAGCCACACAAGACACAGATCTCTGGATCTCCAGACCTCCATGAATCTCCACGGATCTCCACTCATCTCCACTGGCCTCCAAAGAAGAGGAGCTCCACAACCATCAGAACCCCAGAGGTAGCTGGGATTTCTTCCAGTTCAACCAAGATGACATCTATCACTCCAGCAGAACTGCAGCCACTATGTTATTAGGACGGCCATTACTACCCTGACTAAACAGGTTACCAGGTTGTATTGCTGCCTTGTCAGTTCAGTCTGGTGTTTCTCTGTATTATTGCTTTTAATTTTCTCCTATTAAATTGTAGTTCTGACTTGGAATCTCTCAATATATTCCTGTGGGGTTAATCCGTCCACTGGTTTGTTTCCAAACCAGTACACAGGACCAGGAGCCCCATGGAGAGAGGAGCCCAAGCTGGAGCAGGTTTGCTGGCAGGACTTGTGACCCCATGGGGAACCTGCAGTGGAGCAGCCTGTTCCTGATGGACTGCACTCTTTTGGAAGGGACCCATGCTGGGCCAGTTCATTAAGAACTTCAGCCTTCCACAGTTGGAGGGTGAAAGTGTGAGGAGTCCTCCCCCTGAGGAGGAAGGAGCAGCAGAGACAATGGGTGATGAACCAATTGCATCACTGTGAGGAGGATACAGAAAAAAAATGGAAGTGAACTTAAGGTGTTTTAAGGCTCTATTTTATTTCCCATTTCCTATTCTGATTTGTTTGGTAATAAATTAAATTAATTTTCCCCGAGGTGGGTCTGTTTTGCCTGTGACAGTAATTAGTAAGTGACCTCTCCCTGTCCTTATCTCGACCCATGAGCCTTTGGGTGTATTTTTCTCCCCCTGTCCAGCTGAGGAGGGGAGTGACAGAGAGCTTTGGTGGGCATCTGGTGTTCAGCCAAGGTCAACTCACCCACACTGTTTAATGAAAAATAGTCCTTACTCTGAAAGCATCTTTCACCTCTGCCCTGCTGAAGGAAAAGTGATTTGTTAAGAAATAAAATTTCCTGAAGTGGCTTAGGAACCTCAGATCCATTTGTTAAATCTGCTGACCTATTTACTTAGAAAAATCTCATCATAAGGCTTTATTTTTTTCCCTTGGCTTTTTGAGGCAGAGATTTTGGTGTTGGCTTTTTTTAAAACAGAACTAAACCTAAGTATTTTCACATATCTGGAACTCGTCAGCTTAACTGCTAGTGGTGTGCACACCATCTATTAATGACAAAATGAATGAAAAATGAGTGAAAAAGCTGGATGGGGTAGGATTGTAAACTCCTAATCCAAGCCTAGAGCCCTGCCAGGATGATCACAGAAACAGAAGGGATGGGACAGTTCCCTGCTCACTCCCTGGCACTGCTGCTGGGGGCAAGAACAGGGCATTACATTACCTTTTCATCAGGACTCTTCTCTACTTCTCCTCTTCTCATAAGAGAGAAAGAAATAACTGTCACAAAAAAAGTTTACAAAAAATCAGAAACTACAAATAAACAGGAGCTTAACATCTTTTTGGAGACAGGAGAGAGGGGCAAGCTTTACAATGGCATTTCTTTTTCAGAAGTAATCTCCCATTATTTCAGGGAACAGCAGTTGGCAACTTCCACTCAGCTTGGTTTGGCCTGTAGCACTGAAGAAACCTGCAGACAAATGGTGTTGAAGATGGGAATCCTCTGGTGCTTTGGTTACCCCCACTCCCACCTGGCTTCTTCCTATATCTTGTTTTGACTAAAGCAGGCAGCAGTCATTCAAGGACCTTAAAGATCTGCTTCATATTAATTTCAGATGCCAGCTGTGAGTTCAACTGCTCCCTGCTCACCCATTTTCAAAGTCCCAAGTGGAAGAGGAGACTTCCTCTTTGCAGGAGAGTGTTTGCTACTGATTCTTCCAACCAGTGCTGTGATCTACAGCAGGTATGGCTTTGCCAGTGTCCTGTTAATTTAGTTACCACAGTAGGAAAATATCTCAAAAGACAGCTCACTGAAATTGCAATAGCTCCAGGCAAGAGGGCTGCCAGCAGGGAGCTGCCTTACAACTGGGCTTGAAAGAGCTCAAAGGTAAAGGCAGGTTCAGTAGTGACAAACAGGGAGCAACAAGCACCTCACTCCGCCTCCTTTTTCCTGAAACATAATGTTTTCACAACATCTAAAAAAAGCCCCAAAAAACAACCTTCCTAGTGGAGCAGGTGTGTCTGGGCCTCTTAGGGGACAATGGTGTGCCACAGCAACTGGCAGGGTGAAACACTGGAACTCGGATATGTAGGATGATACATAGGAGGGGGAAAAGGGGATAGTATTGCTGCTCTTTTCTAGTAACAGAAGAGAGATCATTGAATCAGCCAGGGCTGTGTAAGACATGGGAAAAATGTGACACCAGGAGTGCCAGGATCACAAAACCTGGTCCTGTGAGAAGCAGCATTCCACATCCTGTGCTGTGCCTGTCCCCCTGGCTCAGAACAGAGTGAAAGATGACCTGGCACTGTTGATAGGGACTCACTGGCACATCTGGCTCTGACACATATGGATTGGATGGTTTCTTCAGGATACAGGTTGATCTCCAGCAGACTTTATCAATCGACATCTGTCATTAACACAGGCTGAAGGGATGTGGGAATGTGCAGGCATTCCTACCAGCCTAATGGACTGGTAGGAAGGAGATCCCATACATCCGGACAGCCTTTGTCACGTAAAACTATGCCTTCTCTGCCTTGTAGGTGTTCAATTCCAAACTGAGCACGTTTTACAACAAGCATTCCCTGGTGTGAAGGTGTCAGGTGTGGAGGTTTTGGGTTTGTGTTTGTGTGGAAGGTAAGGCAGAGACTGAGCGCTGAGAAAGAAAAGCAGGTCAGGCAAAATCCAGGTACTTAGATGTGCTTAATGCCTTGCATGGACTAAGAAACTTGAGATTTTCATGTATTTCTGTCAGAACTGTGTTGCCAGCATCTCAGATGGTCTTACAGCCAGAGAGCAGTGAGAATCACTTTGGACATAGTAAGGAAGAGAACTGCTCATTAATGTCTCGGGGATGCTTCCTTTCCTTATCTGCAGGCCGGAGTCTGTGCCCCCCTCACCCAGCCTCCCACAGGGAAATATGGTGGTGCTAAAAGCTCTGCGTGCATCCCCAGAGTGCCTCTGTGTGTTGGCTGCACACACAGCCTGGAGCGCCAGCCCGTGCGGCAGTGCCACCCCCTCGCCGTGCGGAATGCAGAGCCATTCTCCGCACGTCCCCGTGTGCCCGGCTCCACGGCGGGGCACACACGGCAGCCCTGCTCTGCCACGCCATCAATCCGCCGGCCGGGCTGGGCAGCCCCTTCGAGGGCAGCACCCGGGCCGTGTCCTTCAGACATTGTGGCCACAAAGCCAGCGCCTGCTCCCTCTCCACAGAGCGGGAGAGAAAGGAGCAATTTCAGGCTCTGCAGTGAGTGGATGACTAGTGCACATATTGGTAATAGCACCGTGCCGGGGTCTCGGTGTGATCTTCCTGTTGCTCATTTGCTGGCAAGTGTGAAATGCAAATCCCTCCGGGCTTCTGTCTCCGCTCAATATTCACAGGAGCATGAAGGCTCCGGCGCGGAGGGGAGGGTGAGAGCCGGCAGACAGCAGGGAGCTTTGTCTCCTCCTTTGTCTGGAGTTTACGGGTTAAAAATTCTGCGTATTCCCGAGGCTTTGCAGGGAATGTCAGCTCACCGCACCCGCCCTGAACCCTGTCCCTGCCTCCTCTTGGGGGCTGGCGTGGGGCACGACACCAGCAGGGTCGGATTTGAGTGCAGAGGCCATTGCACCAGTGTTGTCGCTCCATCGAACCTGGCGATGGCGGGGCAGGGGTCTCGGGATGGAGGAGGGAGGTACCCCGGAGTGAGCGTGGCTCGGAGGGCTCAGAGCAGCTACCCCTGCCCAGGGCCCGCCGGGCGGTGGTTCCCACCCTGCTCCTCTCCTGTGGTGTGATGGTTCCAGTCCAAACCCAGTCAGAGCGCTGGAAATGGCAAGTGAGACACTTGTTGCCATGGTGATCCTTAATAGTTCTGACTCAGATGTAGCGTTGCTACGGCAACCGCATCCGCAGCCCTTGGGAGGCAATGCCGGCACAATTTTTCTCTCGTAGCGGAAAAGGGCTCCGAAGCCCCATTTTGCTCACTCCTTGCTGCACTGCAGTGTCGAAGATTTGGGGCTTTTTTATTATTCTCCTAATGAACGGCGATCCCGATCCTTTACCAAAGGATCTGCTGCTATTCTGCACTGTAAAAGTGCTCTGGACCGCCTCACCACAGGCACAGTGTCTGTACCATAAGGCGACCCGAGCCTCTGCTTTTCCGTGGTTCATCAGAAAAGAAAAAAAAATTGAAATTTATTTTTCAGAAGAGTAGTAACCTTTCTTCGTAGGTAGGAAAAGCTCCTTTCTTCTCGGGAGCTGAAGGTCTGGGGCGGGGGGGGTGGTGGTGGAGAGGGTGTGGTGGTTCTGAGATGAGGAGCGGCTGTGGCTGCGAAAAGCAAGACAAAGGCAGAGCGCATGTGAGGCAGTGGGTGTGCCCGTGAGGAAAGGAGCGGATCTGTGTGCAGGGAGTGTGTCCGTGGGCATGGCTACGGATGTGAATGGGAGAGGCACTGCCGGCAGAGGGGCGGCGAAGCGGAGCGCGGGTGTGCCTGCTCTAGGAGCAGAGAGGGGACGCTCCCGGCCCGGGCTTTTGTTTGCGAGAGCCCGCCTGCACAGGCACGGGCAGAACAGGTTCACGTCATGCAGAGCTGCGTGAAGACACTTGCTCACATCCAGTCCGCTCCCCTGTCATCTCTGCAGAGTCAGCCACTGACACACGCAATGCCTGAGAGGCACTGGAGGCCCCAAGGAGGGAATAAATGGAGGGGTGGGGGAGTGCATATGAAGTTTGCCATTGCAAACCTAGGAGAAAAGACTTCTGCAGCGCTAAGTAATCCAGCCAAAATAATTTCATAGTATCCTCTGGGAGAGGCAGATGGGGATGAAGGGGCAGGTGAATTCTACATGTGGCTACCCTTGGACCAACATCTCACCCTGTCCTGAGAGACCTGGGTGTGTATCCCAAGGGAATTGGTCAGTGCTTTTCCTGAGTTAAATGTCTGACTGCTCAGTCGGGCAGGAGGAGTCACTGGAGAGATGCTTAAAGCTTCCTGGACTTCTCAGGGATTTCCTAAACTTTCCCTGTGGTTTTTACAGCTTGTCAGAGAATCTCATCAGGCTCTCTCCTGCCTGACATTCTGGTTCTTCTAGACACCATCTTGCACTGGTAGAACATGGTTGTATGTCCTGGAGCAGACCTTCAGAGAAACTGGGATGACTGACAGATGGAAAGTGGGAGGTAATTTTGCTGCAAGTAACAGTGGATCTGGGAAGGTCCAGATGTTAAAGGACTTAAAGGTGCCAGATGTAGAGGATGAAGTATGTTGCTATAGAAATCAGCCACATTTGGGAATGGGAGAGTGTCCAGGGTGACCCTTGCATGTCTGTCTTAGATTATGTGAGGACAGAAGTTTTATTAGCAGGGGTAAGTTAGTAAATAACACAAGTCGTGGAGAAGATTTTAGCATGGAGCCTGATGAATATGAACAAACCTTAGAGAGGTGATGGGGGACAAAGACATGAGAATGAAGACTGTGATGAGGTTCATGATGGAGGAAGATATCTCAGAATCCCGGAAGGTACACATGAAGGTCCCCTGCAGGTTAAGTTAAAACCAAGAAAAAAAGGACTGAATTAAGATATGAGCTTTGAGGGCTCCAGCAGCAAGAGGCTTTCAGGAAGTGAATGAACCCATGGTGTCTGCAAGCCTTCAGGGAGAGAAATCTTGGGACTCAGTAAACAGAAACAGGGTTTCTGCATGAGCAGTCTGTGAGGCTGGAAGGTGATGAAAGCCGAATGGAGGGGCTCCAGGAACAAGTCTAAGGCTCTTCAGAGGTTAATACAGCCTATCCAGGGAGTTCAGGGAGATGGGGAGTTGTGAAGAGACTTAACAGGAGAGACTTAGTCAAAGGGAACTTTTAAATATGTACAATGACTTGCTTGGCATGCAGAGAGAAACTCATCCCTGGATTAAGTCTAATGAAATCAATAGCTTTGGCTTTAGCTGTGTCTGTTGATTGCTCATGGTGGAGGCAGACTGAGAGGAAGTGGCTCTTCTGCCTGCCTCCCTAGAAGAAAGTGCCCATCATTGGGGTGGTGCTTGTGGGAGGCCACAGCTGTGCCTGCACTGGGCCTGTTCTGTCACAGATGGACCTTTGTCACACGTGATGGGCAGAGAAGTACCTGCGTCCTGTCACTGCACACGTACCTGGTTCAGAGGTGGCACCCTGTGTGGTACTTTGCCTCCATCTTGCAGCCATCCCCAAAGAACAAACTAGGCCTGGATTTGGGTTCTTCATCCCACTGTGAAATCAGAGATCCCTCCTTCCCAGTGCAACCAGTGCTTGTTCCAGCGACCATGTCTGGGTAGCAGATTTTGACCATGACAGCTGCTGGCATCAAAATGAGAGGAGGACCACACCAGGGGCAGCAAAGGCTGTTGGAAGAGTCCCTTGGATCTAAGACTTGATGAAGCACAGGACTAAATATTGTGATGTTTCATCTCTATTTTTGGCATGATCAATTACAGAGTATGCTGGATGTGATTTCTTGCCTGGAATCTGTAATAAAACAAAAATATGGCTGAATTACTGCTTAGGGTTTTGTTTGGTTCATTTTTGTTTGTTTGGTTGGTTGGTTGTTTGTTTTTTACAGAATACAAGGGAAACTGGAGAGGGCAATCCAAATAATTTGTTGTTTATTTATCCAGACAGGATGTAACCTGCTATCCTGTGCTCTTTTTGCTCACACCTAAAGAAAGTGATGAAGCCTCTGTAAGGACATTGGTGGCAGTAAATACTTTCCTTTCTTGTTTGTCTTTGGGACAGCTCAGTCTCTCTCGCAGAGCAGGAATTTTAATAAACAAGAATTGGTGTAAAGCATGGAAAAAGGAGATAATTATTGTTGAGCCATTAGTCTCAGGATCCAGCAATTATCAGGTGCATCAAGACTATTTCAAAGAGAAAATCATGCCTCTGCAGGGAGAGGGTTTGGGAGCTGGTTGGGAAAGAAGGAAGAATAGGCTGAAATACTGCAATTATCTTCTTTGTTGGTTCTTGTCCCTAAAAGAAGTAAGATGTTGTGCAGTTGTATGAGTTCAGCCTGACCTGAGCTGCAGACCTTTTTGTGGGATTTGAAATCTCCAGGCAGCAAAAATGGCTGAGGAGAGGTGAGGCATGGGGCTGGGGGGACACGTGTGCTAGGGCAGTGGAAAGCAAAACAGGGTAAGGGTAAGGCAAGGAGGAATGGAATGAAGGGTGCAAAGAAGAAGAGAGGACAGTCTTGTGGCTTGGATGCTAAATAGGGGTTTGGAACAATATCTACATGCTCTTGTTGATGAAGATTTTGTTTAACAGAACCCCTTTCTTCACAATAAATCTCTCCTAGAGAGAATGATACAAAAAGAAGCACAAGCAGGCAGTCAGAAAACTTGATGCCTACCATTCCACATACATCAGGAATCACACTGTAGTGAGGGGTCAAAGCACAAGAGCCATGAAAATTTTGTTATTTTTTCTTCCTGTGCTTCTTAAGCAGTGATGTCCACGAGATTAGTGTTTACCTTGATTTAATGTCTCATCAGAAGCATGACATCCCCGGCAGCACTGCTGCAGTGCTACTAAATGAAGCATGCCCTGTTTTCTCAGCTGGGACTTAAACCTCTGCCCTTAGAGACCTGAGGGGTGGGGAAGAAGGATGGGGACGGAGTGATAGATATTGACCCACCTATCATGCACGCTAAATTAAATAACCAGGCTTTATTTTTTAACCCATTTAAAACAGTTACTGTTCTCTGCACAACTGATGTTTGTGGAGGTTACTGAGGTGGCAGCACCACAGCGTGAGCCTCCCTTGCTCTCTACCTTTCCCCTGACTCATATTCTATGGGTGACCTTCAACTGTAAGGACAGATACTGTCTTAAAGAAATAGGAGAGAGAGGGGAAGAGAGAAAGCATTTTCTCTGCCAGTTAATTGAATCCAGGTCTTCCCTTCAAGTTACACTGGACAAGCCTTATTGTCCTTTCCTTGAGGAAACATTTGCTCATGGGGGAGCTGAACAGATGAAACCCTCCAAAGTCCCTTTGCTAAAGATGTCAAACTAAATTTGGATCGTATCTGCTCTTAAACCAGAACTGACCACAGTCTATGGGAGAAGATCACTGATTTTAGTGCTGCTTTATAGTAGGCAGCAATATGGCTCAGTGACTTATCCAGCTTGATGACCAATTTGCCAGTGTATCCTACGTTTTCCTTTTTCCTCTTCTCCTCAGCATGTCTGCCCCATACTGAGTCCCTAAGAAATCCCAGTCATTAAAAAAACCTTCCTTTGAGGGCCTGTTGTGACAACCCTTTGAACTTCTATGCTGGGAGAGCACAATGCACAGGACACAGAATTACAGGCAGTTAAATTGCCTCATTAAGAGAATATTATTAGGTCCTACTTGGTCTTTTCCTATCAAGCACTTTTCAATACTTTATCCAAGCCAGTTTTATGTCACAGGATCCCTGCCATTTCCCCTGAGAGATTTTCCTTTACTCTCTTCTCTTTGCATCTGAGTCCTCACGAGGGCTGAATGAGAGATGTGACATGGAGAGGGTGCAGCATCACAGGCATTCACAGCATGCCCAGGAAGGGCTGTCTGGGGAGGACACTCTTCTTTCTCCACCAGTACATCTAGTACCTGCACATCCCAGAAAATTTCTTCGCCCTTGCAGCTCAAGTTGCCTTATTTTTTCTTTAATACCACAAAGATGTGTGCAACGCTTCCCCCTGGCCTCACTAAAGTGCTGAGTTTGGTTTAGCACTGCACCTCCAGCTAGGAACCGTAGCATCTCCATAATTCCACTCCTTTGTCCTTTGCTACAGGGATTTACCCTACTGAAATATTTCTGGCTGTAAATTTTCTGACCTGCTGATTGCACATTTCTATTTTGCAGAGTCCTGTCCACGTGGACTTTCAAGGCACAGCATGCTAACAATTTACTCATAACCTAATATCTTCTCTCATTTCCTGATAATCTTTGGTCACAGTTCAGAATTGCTCCTGTAATTTCAAGCACCTTTGCCATTATATTTCTGTCTTTTTCTGACTCTGGCCTCTTCCTTGGCCCTTAGTCATGGCCTCCTGCAGCAGGCAGAGCCATACAAGCACCTGCTGCTTCATCCACTGCTCTGTCCTTTACCTTCTCCTGTGTGATGGTTTGCCTTTTACTGTTACTGTAACCTGTAGAAGAGCAGTTTACCCCAGACCAGCAATCTGTGTGTGCTTGTGTGCTTCTGACCGCTTTCTAATTAGGAAGACCTTAATTTACAACCTCCCATGTTCCCTGCAGTGTGCCCTGCAGTACTGTTTATCATCTCTCTGCCACAGCCAGAATCTATGCTGGCTTGCCCTCACCGAGGGAGCTGCCTGCTGTGCTGGTTGGAAAGGTGCCTCAGCTGCTGGTGCTGGGGTGGGAGACAGGGGATGTTTTACACATGAGGGTACATGGGGATTTTTTT
This sequence comes from Climacteris rufus, assembly GCA_013398175.1. Taxonomy (NCBI): domain Eukaryota; kingdom Metazoa; phylum Chordata; class Aves; order Passeriformes; family Climacteridae; genus Climacteris; species Climacteris rufus. The sequence continues at coordinate 2,574,723 of VZRZ01006181.1, read as the reverse complement.
TTCCCCGTTTCTCACAGCATATTGAAATGGTACTGCCTCGATTTGTCTCTGCTGCTTCCCTCCAAAGAATCCCCACAAAGAATGATGTTCAGTGCCTGGTCAGCTCAAAAAGTGATGCTTTTGTGCTGCATGGTGAAACACACAAAGATGGCCAAGATAAGAGTCAGATGCTCAGCCAGGGTAAATTGCCATGGCTTCACTGAAGTCAGTAAAGCTAATCCATTTTCTTCCAGCTGAGAGTCGGGGAGCATAGATTAACTATACTGTCTGGAATCAGGCTTGATTGCAAATCCAGGCATAATGAAAGATGTGGCTTCACTGACCCCCTTGTCCTGTAACCCCTCGAGCTTCTCCTCTGCACGGTGGGGCTCAGTGGCTCCTGTCCCCTGCCTTCCTGCAGTTGTAGAAGAACAACCTGCTCGTTCACAATGGGGATGAGCGATGCAAGGGGAAGGAACTCGCTGTTCCTCTGCTGACATGCATGGCAAGGCAGCCCGGGTCCATGGAGACTCTCTGATTGATGTGACAGGGAGGGAGTGACAAGCCTGCTGATGTGCTAACAGCATTTTACTCCAGCAGTTCTTGCCAAAAAAATAAAACACCTGTGACAAAAACTAAACCAGCTCACTTGCTCAGGGCATAGACGTGCAGGACCTGAGAGCCGCCGCCTGATGTGAGTTATGAAGCCCGGCCTTTCTCCAGGAAGATGAGTGTGATAACACTTGACAGGTCAGGCTCAGGGTGCTCTGTGCTCTGGTTTAATACAGCATTGCTTGGCCTGTCTCTGAAGGGCTGCCACCCCTGACTGCCACCCGTGACTTTTAATTCAGTCTTTACTGCAGGTCAGGAGATGAGGAGTATGCACGTGAGCCTGCATATATATATAAATATAACACAAAGCAGCAGGGACTGGGGTTGTCCTCGGGAAATACTAATTTTCCTTGTCATTTATCAAAAAAGCACTTTACTTGGACTTGGGAGGGAGGTCACATTGAATTTTGGTAGAAGGCTGCAGAAGCTGAAAGGAAGCTAAAGTATTTGCTCAGCTGTAAGAGGAATATAAATGTGCAATATCTAATTGCTTGTGATGTCCAGCACCCTTTTCCAGCACCAGCTCACGCCATCAAGGCTCTTGGTGTGAGGGACAATGTCTCCTCTTTTCACACCTGTTGGCTGGACCATACACTCTTCTGTCAGCACCTTTTCTGGGTTCCTAGAACTTTTCCTTATCATTCCCATAATTAAACTTCTTTTCCTGAGTGGTGAGACAGCCATACTTCTCCCATATCTTTGGTAGAGTCTTATCTTCTGCTATCTTTTTGCCCCTATTCCTGCTTGTGATGGCACAGGTCTGTGGGCAGCTGGGTTACGAAGCACATCGAAAAATCTGTGGGGTTTTAAAAGCACAGCTTATTTTTGGCAGGTTGTTTTTAAGCCAAGGCTCTCCTTCCCTGCCCTGGTTCACAGTGCGATGCTGCAAGTGCAAGAGCCAGCTGTGGGAAAGCAAGAACGCTTAATGTTCTCTTTGCTGCTGAGAACTTTGTTGCATGAGGGCCAAGTGACAAAAATGTTTGGTTTTCTCCTCCTCTGCATGTCAGTGCAAAGTGGGACAACCTCAGCCAGAAAGACCATCAGTAGCCTAGTTCAGAGTACCTCAGTCTGGTGACTAAGCCCTTTTCTTTGGGAGTGGAAGCAATGTGGCTTCAAACTCCCTCTGAACTGGGGGCTGGTGCTGTGTCTGTGCCAAGAGGATGCTGTTGGGGAAGGAGGGTTGCTCCTGCTGTAGCACCTCAGTGCATCCAGGCTTTCTTTACTGTCCTATTTAGGAGATGAGCTTACAAATAAAAACTGGGAGTGTACCACGTGTCTCCCTACTGCCATGGCCTCTTTCCCCTTAGTCTCACTTCATGTGAAATTATTTAGCAAATTCAGCCTGAATTTGCTGATTGTTTTGGCGTCCCAGAAAATGCGGCTCAAAGGAAATAAATGATTCAGCAAAAACAGAGAAATAAAATCACCTGCTTCCTTGCTGTCACATTTGCTCTACTCAGCTGCTGATGTATCAGTAGCAAATTCTTCTTGTCTGTGACAAGGTTAGACATAACACAAAAGCTGCCATCTGCCTCAGGAGGTTTTCTGTCTCATGAGGTAATATTCTTTGGGTTTTCCCTAATTCCACCCAAGTCAGAAGAGGGATCCTTGCTCCTGTTTTGGGACTACAGATTAGTCTCCTTGCCCATCATGACACCCCCAAAATCTCTTGCATGAACATCGGCTGGGCTGAAGACATAGTAGGGAGGTCTTTCTGTTGGAATACACATAATCTGTACATTTTCTTCTTTGAAAACAGGAATGGTAGACCCTAGAGAGAATGATCCAGTCCTAATTGCCCCAGTGACCTTTCCTTTGCTGGCCACTGACTATTTCTTTTGTCCAGTCTGTCTTCAAGAGCTGCAAACAGTGGAGTTTCTGTCACTTTTTCTGGACATTATTCCACTGCCTAGAAAATCCTGCTCTCCCAGGTTACTCTGAAGTGGTATTTTCATTAATTTCATGTCAATGTATTCTCTTATGACCATCTGCTTGCTGTCCTTTAATACTCTAAACCATTGCATTGCTCGTGTTTCCATCTTTAAGGCTTGTTTAAGCCTTTAATCCTCTCCTGAAATTATCACTTGATTAAATTATAGAGAATTACTTTCTTTTTAATTTTTCTCTCTCTTACTTCTTAACCATTTTTATTGTTCTTCTGTGAGCTTCTCTTTAATGTTGTCAATCTATCCCTGGTTTTCAACATCCAAAATACGATGCAGTGTTCAAAATACAACACAATGTTTTCTATTTGTGCTAGAAAACTATACAAGGAAATAGTAATTTTCTCAGATCAAGAAATAAGTCTGCAAGCTCTGCCTTTTTTCAGTCCTAGGTCTCTGTATTTTGTCACCTCATTCTCTTAAGTTGTGAACTATTTGTCCCCTCCAGTAAGATTTGAAGGTCCTTATGCATATTCTGTAAATGCTATACTGCCAAAAAAAA